>VZTU01032918.1:7453-52602 GCA_013400835.1 Zapornia atra | reverse complement strand
GGGGGGGCAGAGCTGCCGGTGGCGCGGGGGCACGGACGGCTTTTAAGCCCCCATCCCTTCTCCCCCGGTGCTACCGACCGACTCTGCCCAGCGCGGGCCGACACTCCCAGACGCGGTGTCGAGGGTTTCCCAATCGGTTTGTGCTCTGCCAGCCCCGGGTACCCCACTCCTGGCTGGGACCAGCCTCCTCGGCTGGGACAATCGCTGCCCTCTATGTCTTCAATGAGCCGGTAGCTTCGTGCCCATGGGGAACCGCGGGGGTCCTGCAGGACCCGGTGCTTAGTGCCATCCCCATGCACTGGCACAGAACCCCGTACCTGTGCACTCAGGTACAGGTCCTCACTCACTGTCACTCTGTCCACCCACATCCTCCCATCTCACACACAAAAGTCCACACACACTCACAAAGACCCTCATGAGATCACAGGCACCCGTGCTGCCACACAACCCCACACATTTGCTTGCACATGCACCTGCATTTGTGCAATTATTCACACCCATCCACCCCCCATTCCCACAGACACTTACAAACCCTCCCAGCACCCACACATTCTCACTCACACCTTCACAACTGTATGCAGTCACACACACTCACTCCTACAACATGCATTCACTACCCTCTGCCCCCAGACCTCTGCATTCAGACACCCCCAGACACACACACACACACAAACACACATCAGTGCTCATGGGCTTTTGCCACCCTCACCCCGGCCACAACCCTGCTGTGACACCCCAAAACCCACCACTGTCACAATAACACCCACCACCACGACCCCACACCAGGGAGGCTGCAGAGGCACAGCAGGCAGCAGCAGTTCACAATCGTCTGTCCCCCAGCCCTATGCCCAGCCAGTGCCCAGTGCCTGGCCATCCTGTTCCCCCTCCCACCACCTAGCCCTGCCTGCCAGGGTCAGGTTTCCCCCCCACACCCCCCCATACCTGCCTCAGTTCTAGACTTCTGAACTCTTTAGGGAACTCGCTGGCGCCAGCTCCATCAACCAAAGTCCTTGTGGTTAGGGGGAGCTGGGAGGGGAGGGAGTGAGGGCTGGGGCCATCAGGCTGCCCTCAGGCAGGGGGTCTTCTCATTCCCCAGGGCTGCAGCTGCCTTTTTCCTTCTCTAGGATCAGCCTGGGGTTCTCCTCCAACCCCTTCCCACACAGGGGACATGGGGCAGAGCCTGCTTGCCAGCCCTGAGCATAGCAGGTCATCTCCACAGGAAAGTGGTGAAGTGCACAATGCCAACCCCACACAGTGCCACGGAGTCCTCTGCCAGCCTGGGGGGGTGTCCCAAAGCAGCACAGCTACACAGAACTGCAACATCTGACATCCCTGACTGCAACATCTGACTGCAACATCCCTCTGACATCCAGAGGGACCCAGTTTCACCGCTGAGACCCGGGAGGTGCCCTCTCTCCAGTATACAACACAGCTCTCTCACCCTGCTTTTGTGCACGTGGAAGACCTGGGCTGATGCTGAGCAAAGTCTTTGGCATGAGAGATCCCCCAGGCTGAGCAGATGCTGGGGGCCCCTGAGGGACCAGCCCTGAGAAATCACAAGGTCACCACCAGTGAGCCAGACTGGCTAATGGGGGTCAGAGCCCCCAGCTGCTGAACCCAAGGCAGGGGGTTTGGGGCAATAAAACCTGCCAGGAGACAGACTACAGGTAAGTCGGGTTCTGCTCAGTGCCCAGCGAGGACAAAGGAGAAGGGCAGGGAGGGCCAGGTCCCAGCTGGGATTTAAGAATACTGGAAGTCAATGGGAATTATTGATGAGTTTTGGGATGATGCACAGACCCAGGATTTAATCACTGCACAAGATGCAGACCTCACCTACAGCCCTTGCAAAGCCTCACAGCTCCTGGAATTGGAAGTTTGAGCACTGCAACTAAGCTCCAGGACAACACCCATTTTGGAAACTCCAGTTCAAATAACTCCCAGCCTCAGTTTCCCCTTAGGTTCACTCTATCTGGGGCTTGAGCAGTGCTGTAGAGCTTGAGGCTTCATTAATACCTGGTCTCACGAGAGTTGGCAGCAAAATTTATAGCCTTTGCATCCAGCTCTAATTCTGGGGCTAAAGAGGACCTTTGTCCTCGAAGAGGACATAGAGTGCTGCAAGTGTGTGACCCCAGGACACATCAGGGTCAGATTTGGTGCTTTCAGATTCATATCTTAATTGGGAGTGTATACTTAGGTAAGCATGGTCTTCGAGGTACATCCAATGCACCAATTCTACAATGCATCTCTGGGATGGGGGGCAGAGGTCAAGTTCTCAGTCAAGTTCTCAGAACTTGCTCAGTCAAGCAAGTTCTGCCTGGCTGGTGCTGGGAGGCAGATCTCCAACTAGCATCATCCAACCGACTGAGGGATGGATTTGTCTGAGTGTGCTGGGGCTCTGTCAGGCCAAAAAAATAATTCAGAGATGACACTCTAAGCAGAGCCCAGGGAAACAGGCACTCTCAGATGTTTGCTTGAAGAACTACCTAGGCCAGTGGGGTTTCCTTTTCCAGCCAGAGAAATCCTTTTCTGCAGGAAGCATCCACAAGCTGGATGAGCCCTCTTTGGAGATGAAAGCAAGCCTCCAATGCAGGAGGCTGACACATGCACTAAGTTGCTACAAAATAAGTACACTGAGGAGACCTGGTGTCTACTTCTCCAGAGTGTCTCACCCCCTTCAAGCATCCATGCCCACTTACATATTCCTGCTAGCCTTGAAACTTTTGTCCCCACTCATCTGAGCAGCTGCTGGGACAGGCTCTTTTCCAAAGTGGTGGTTCAATCCTGCTCCAGCTGAGGGTTGGGGGCTGGGTATATTCATGCCAGGGATAGCAATGGAAACGAGTGCCCTCACCGTGCTGCTTAAGTCTCCCCTCTCCCTCCCCCCATGAAAGCCTGGGATCCTTTCTCAGGTTCTCTCATTGATCCGGTGCATCTGCTTCCTGCTAGGAGAGAGGGGCAGCACAGCCAGGGCCTGACCCCCACCCTCCACTCCTCTTTTCATCTGCATCGCTGGCTTTCCAGTGCTCCCCTGATCCACGCAGCTCCTCTACAGCTCAGGGCTCGGGTGAGCTCAGCATCGCAAGCTGCCTCCCCGCCTCACAGCTGCTGCGCAACGCAAGCCCTCCTGCAGGGACCGGGGACAAAAGTGGCGTGTCTGGGACCTTGGCAGAGTCCCAGCAAAACGCACCGCACTCGCTCTGAATCCCGCGCTCCAAACAGCGCTTTAGGGAACCTATAAAAACCTCCCGTTTTTTCCTGAAAGAAGAGCGAGCGATTCCACCGCAGACCGGTGCGTGGAGAAAGCACACCCGCACCCCAACGGCAGAAGGGTGCACCCCGACTCCTTCCCTTCCTCGCTGCTTAATTCGTTTAATTCGCTGGGTGATTATTCACCCTTTCGTACATCCATCACCTCCCGCAGTTCTTTCTCTCCCGCCCCGACCCCTGCGAAATCAATTAGGGCGGAGGAGCCGGTGCCCGTGCGGGGCCATGTGGGCCCGGGCTGCACACAGGAGCTCGCCGGAGGGCTCTGCCGGGCGGCCCGGGGGCAGGGCGGCCCCGCCGGGTAGCCCCCGCCGCAACCCGGAGCAAGGAGACGCGATCCCCTCTTCCGTGGGGGTTCTGCCATTCAGCGCTGCCACCCCCACTGAGTTAGGTCGCAAATGTCGCGACAGCCATCGATACCGAAGCAGGGCGACCCCCGCACCAACCAGCCGGACCCCCGCAGCAACGTGAGCTTCACAGCGCGGAAACTCGTTTCCCGCGTATCCCACCGAGACCCACCCCATATGGATGGGCGGCCGGTCCTCAGAGCCCCCCACCCCACCCCGCCGCCGGCGGCTTTTCCCCGGCTCCGCATCCGCGGGAAGGGTGGGCCGCGCTTCCCGTGCATTAAAAGCAATTAACACCATTTGGGGAATTTTTAATTGCTCTATAAAGCACGCCGTAAATAATTACTCCCAGCTCTGTTGATCCCTCGAATACGCACTGACAGTTGTAATTTATGGCTTTGGAAACGTGGCCCCTTGTATTCAGCATAACTCCTTATTACAGTAATGACTTAGCGCCGCTGCACTTAATGAGTATAAAGTGCCCGGCGCAGCGGGAGCGGGCGGGAGCCGCAGTATCGCAAGAACTTCGCCCGCAACAATATTTCTCCCCTTTATGGTTACAAACGACCGAGGGGCTACGAGTTAATACGGCGGTGAAGGAGCGGCGGGGCCGGGAGAGCGCAGCAGGGCCCGGGCGCGGAGAGCGGCCGGATCCACCTTCTGTCAACGACATCTCCCGGGAGCAGTTGTTATCGACCAAGAAAAAGTGTTTAGAGCAGTCCAAAAACTACCCCTCTCACCCCCTTGTAGTCCCGGGCTGCCTGTAGAAAATGGGTTCAGGAAAGGGAAGAGAACGATCACAACTCATCGCACCTACGTACACACAGAAGCCGCAGAGCCCCGAAGGACAGGTCGGCCTGCGCCCACCAACCCACCGGCTGCTTCCCTACAGCCCGACGCTGCTCCGGGACTGACCGGCTCCGTGCAACAGGCCGGGGGGGCTCTCATCCCCTCCGGCCCCGCATCCGGGGCTACCCACGAGAGGGAAGGGAGCGGGGGTGGCCGATGGCTGAAGTGCCCGGCGGCAGCCTATGAATATTCAGCGTTGCCGGTTGCCGGAGGAGCATCTGCCAATAAGTTATTGGTCCTGCGGCACCAGACCCTCTCCACCGTGCAGAAATGCGTGTAATCCCATTACCCCCGTCCCCTTGGCCACCCGCCCCGCACCGGCCCGCTAATGAACGGCGTCTGGCCGCCATCCCCGAGGGCACCGACAGCAGCGGGGGACACCGGGGGCTCTGCCCCGTTATTAACTCCCAGCTTAATTACACCTTCCGTGCCAGTTAATACAGCCGCGCGGTAAGGGAGGACGGGTGGGCTGCACACCCGAGTCCTTCCGCCTCCTCCTCTTGGGTCTCCTCCGCCCTGAGAAGAACTGACCCCTGCAACAACCTGGCCTGTCGCAACGCAGAGCGTGTCAGTCGCGATTCCCCGATCCTGCGGCTCCCCCGCGCCCACGGGGGCTGCTCACCGCCCCCGGCAGCTGCCTTGTTTGTTCGCTCGCCGGGGGAGCGGCGGCTGCTTTTGTCTCCTGCCCGCTCCGAGCCCCAGGCCTTCTCCCCACCAGACAAAGTCCTGTTTTGCCAACAAATCTGAGTCTCTCTCCCCTCCCTCCACGTCCTCCCCATCTTAAAAGCAGCCCTGAGGGGCAGGGTTGCAGGCAGCTCCGCAAGCACCGTGCAGGAGGGAGCCGGCACGCCCCGCCGGCTTCCCTAACAAAGTAGCTTTCACTAATGAACAAGAAGATCCAATAATAATGGTCTTAATTATTGCAAACATTGTTACGGGCTTAGCTGTAAAAACCTCAGCCCCCTCCTCGGTAAATCCTCACTTTTATTTATTTTTTCCCCTCCCCGAGGTTAATTAGCACGCAAAAAGCAAATACAAATTATGGCAGAACCAATGGGTAAACTTAAATCTAATTCGCTGCTGTTTGCATTAGCCTTCGGAGAGGAGGACCGGGCAGGAGGGGAAGCACACACACCGCCTTCCCCATCTGCCCTCCCGCAGACAGCTGCCGTACAGGTGGGAGGCTGCGGGGACGAGTATTTGCCCTGCCCGGAAGTCTCCTGCGTCTCCCAAATTAGGGAAACCCGGCGGGTTCAGAGACTTTTCCTTCAACGGCAGAAATATATCCAAGATCTGGCAGGGCACCTGCAAAACTCGCCGCGCTTCGTTTGCGGTGTGGAGGAACAGAGGGTATTTGGGATTAACCGTGATAAAACCCAAACCAAACCAACAAAAAAGAGCGGGGAATCGGCCTAGAAATAGAAAATCATCGGGTTTTCCAAACCGCAACGCTCCCTCCTTGGCACAGCCCGCCCAGCACCCCACTCCTCCCCCGGTGAAGCACCAAGCGAGCCCTTCCCGGGGACCGATGCCCCAGGAACCGGGAGCACAAGGGATTATCTGCATTACAACGCCATCGGCCATTTATGCAAATAGCATTTTCCACATGTGTGATTGCGCTTTCCACTGTTTTATTAACTGTGTTTTCCACCTGTGAGTAGTTGTCCTTTCCAGCCTCCCGGATCACCGAGGAAGCGCCGGGAGAAGGCAGAGCCGTCTCCATCCCGAAGGTTTTCCGGATGCTGTTTCCAGCCGCCTCGGCTGGGATCCCGAAAACCACCGCGGAAAGCAAACACATTGAACGGGGCGTGTAAACAGAAGCCGGGAGAAGAGCAGGTGACACTGGCTTTCCAGCGCCACGCACCGCGCCAGCAGCTCGCGGGTGCCAGTGCAGAGGGTCGGGGACTTGTGTAAAGTCGCTGCTCCGTGTCACTGCTCCCCCCGCGATTTGCCGGAGCTTGCGGGACCCCGGCAGAGCACGCAGTACCTCGCCGCCTGGCCACGAAGGGATGTGGGTTGTTGGAGGTGTGGAAATGAGCTTTAATTTCTGTGGACAAGTACTTGCAGGCTCCCAAAGAATGGAGCTGTCCGAGGCGTAAGATAATCTTCCACTCTGTACCCTGCTTTAGTTGAGCCCAGTACAGCATACCCTGACACACAGGGACAACTTCCAGCAGCTCATACCCAGCTGCAAATTCCCCAACATTGGAAGTGTCGAAGCTTCAGGTGAGGGTGGAAAGCTGCATACCCAGATCTGAGCTCCCAGGGTCGGGGATGCTCTTTCCAGGGTAAAATTCTGCTCTCCAGACCCTGCTATCAGTCCGTGAGGTCCTACGGAGAAACGCAGCGCAGGATGGGTGGGTTTCAGTCCTAGGAGAAATCCAAATCAGTCATCTCACCGTGCTCAGCGGGTGCAGCCCCACCGGAGAGGCTCGCAGGTACAGTTAGGAGTGAGAACTAACGCAGGCAGCGGCTGAGCTGGCAGCAGTATCGCGGCGATGCCCGAAGAGCGCTGGGGTCCGACACCGTGTCGCGTAGGAAGAAGAGGCTTCGCCAAACCCGGGTCCATACCCCAGGCTTGCTCAGTTCCAGGAGCAGCTCAGCGGCAAAACTCGAGCTTAGACAAAGTCCTGTCAAACACCGAACTTGCTGCGAGTGAAGCCGCAGCTCAGACATCCTCTTCCCAAGCTCCCGCAATCCCCCCATCTTTTTTTTTTTTCCCTTTTTCCCCAGGACTTTTACTGCTCGGAGGAGATGAGCCAAGACATTTCCCTCTCCCCTTCCATAAATATTGCATCTCCCAAATGCAATTACCAAGGGCGAAGCGACACAAGTGTTTGCTAAATAAGATTAGGTGATAATGTTAATGTATTTTATGCCTGTGCTGTGACACCAGACAATCCCCCTATTAATAACAGCTCAATGAGATGTGGAAGTTCGTAACAGGGTGCTTTGGGGATGGTTTTTTTGCACCGGGGGAAGGCAAGCACAGTGCCATGGCACAGGATGCGGGAAGGAAGGGCCACCCCCAGGGATCAGCCGTCAGGAGCCCAGAGGGTCGGGTCGTGCTGCAGGTAACGCACCCATGGGTTAGCTGCTAAGGGTGCAAACCACTCACAGCACTTCATCATGCAACAGGCCTAGGGAGGCTTGTGCACACTATCATGACCTTGTGACTGAATTACTGCGGGGCTATCAGCCATGTGTTAGGTATCTGGGGGCTTTGAGGGTTCATCAGAAGTACTTTGTGCCAGCCCACCCGTCCTCAGCTATTAGTAACAGGCAGAGCTGCACCCCCCTCCCTAGCTAACCCAGGACCAAGAAAAGCAACAATAAAACCCATCCCTGGGTCCAAGTTCCCTCAGTCACCACAAAATACCTCCATCAAATCACAGCTCTTCTCTGCCATCCTCCAGCTCCCCAAGCTTTATCAGCTTGTCTTTCCTTCTATGCAGTGGCAGCGCCCACCTGCCACCTCCTATTGACCCATCCATCCCTTGTGGTCTTCTGCCTCTATCATACAACCATCAACCATGTACCCTTTGTGTATGGTGAAAAGTAATGGTTATGGTTTTTGCCCAGCCCGAGGCATTCAGATGTGGCTCCATTTCAGAAAGTCCTTCAAAAGTTCTGTACTGCACAGCCCGAGATTTTCCAGCAGTCCTTGCTCCCAGTGCCTGCAGGGTTAACAGAGAATCCTCAGCTCCTAGGTCAACCCATCTGCAGGGCACACAGCAGCCCACCAATGGCTTGGCAAGACTTTGTGAGAAACACATCAACTTGCTTGTGCCAAGCTGCCCGTGGAGCACCAGGCTGAAAGCATGAGCAGCCCCAGACCTCCAAATCAGGGATTTCCCCTTTCCCTCTAGCTCCTTTCTTGGCACACCTGCTTCAGCCCTTGACCTAGCACAGCATCCCTCTGGAGCTGCTGGCTAGAGCTCTGTCCTCTGGGTGGCAGGGCCATCATCCCCATGTTGATGCAAACAGGATGATGCACAAGCCCTTTGCCTTCTTTGATGCTTCCAGGGAAAATTCCTCCAGAGCCTGCGGAGTTTGCCTCTCTATTTCACATTAGCACTAGTTTGTAGCTGCCCTCTGGCCCTCAGGGTGGAAGGTCAATCCTTTATTTACTTAGTCCCTCACTTAGTTCATCCACAGGCCTTTCGGTGCTTTGGATAACAACACAAAGTGGGCTGCTAACCTGCTCCCTGGCCAGGAGCCTGGGTTTCCCAGCTCCTGTACCAGGTAGAAGACCAGTTTCCTCTCTGGGTGATACCAGTGCAGTGCAGCAAAGCAGGCTGGGCAGGCAGCAGCTCTTTCCTACTCAGGAGCAAGGTCTGATTTGGCACGTAACATAACAAGGGATGCAAAGGCTTCCAAGCACTGACATGCTCAGGTTAAAATGGTAGGGGAAAGTGATGTCCCTGGCGTCACCTGGCATGTCCTGCTTGCTGGTGCACTGAGTCCTTCACTGCCCTGAGGAACAGCAGCACCCCTCAACATTGCAGCATCCTTATGCCATCGCACATTTGGAATGATCCAGGGCATGCCATGAGGCCCATCAGATGCTGCTGCACCTGTGAGAGCCTCAGCAAGCAAAGCTAGAGTCCTGTGCTGAGCAGGGGAAACATGCCAGGTCCAACCTCCACGCCCAGCACAGGCAGCTGGCTTCCCCCTGGCCCAGTGTCCTCTCCACAGTCCTCTCCTAGGATATGAGAGCCTGGTGGGTCCCAGTCAACCCCTGGTTATCCCAGGGTTGCTGATGGGTGGGCTCAGAGACAGACAGTCTCCCAAAAGCAGAGGTGTAGCTCCATAGGGCAGCCACAGCCCTATCCAGACAGGGATGGCCACAAAACCAGCAGGTTTCAAACCTTGCCTGCTTGCATGAGCCTGGGGAGTGGCATTTTCCCAGTCCTGTCCCACCTGGGCACAGCCACCACAGAACATCTCTCCCCTCACTCAGGGTGATGCAGCTTGCCCTGGGGTGCCTGATCTTGCCCTCAGCCCCCCAATGTCTACGAGCAACATCAAACCAAAGCAATCAATAGAAGCAAAAAAGCAGCATTAATAGCTAAGTAATTATAAACCCCTTGCTACTGAGTCATAAATCCTTCTCAAGCACCCCTTGCTTGTGCAGGGCTTGGACCCTGAAGAAGCAGATGAGGGATCTCAACTCCCTCAGAGGAGACCAGGCACCAGAGGTCTGTACAGGAGCTGAAGGACAGCCCCGTCCCACCCTCTGCTACCAGCAAGGGAGCTGTGGTGCAGCTGCAGGCACTGCTGGCTGCAAGGAGCAGAGGTGGTTTCCAGGAGCAGAGGTGGTTTCCAGGGGCCAAATGCAGACACAAAAGGGGTTTCCTTGAAGGCTCCAGGCACTGGGAGGGAAACATGCTCCTCACCTGGGTGTCCCAGGCTGGGTGTTTATTCAGGTCCCACAGAACAATGCCCCAGCCGGAAAAAGACACACACACACACACACACACACACACACCAAGCACGGTTGGAGGGGCCATGCACGTGTTGTGTCCCCCTCTCCAAGCTTGTCCCCAGGGTACCTTGGCTCATAGCCATGCTGCTTGTGTTTGTCACCACAGGGCCTTTATTTTTTTAAAAAATCTTTTCCTCTCCGTGCTCTCCTGTTCCTTCAGAGGACGGGAAATGTCAGCTTCTGGGAGAGGGCCTTGGGGATTTGGGGAGTTTCAGGCTGGGAGGGAGCATGAGCTCATCTGCCCTGACCGCCCACTGCAGCCCCATCCCACAGCATCCTCCAGCTGCAGCAGTGCCAGCTGTAAGCCAGCACACACTCCAGGGAGCCTGGCTGCTCCAAGCCAACATCTTGCCTTGGGGGATGGCTCCTGCTGAAGAACCAAGCCCCTGCTCCAAGGATCCAGACAGCCCCAAACCTGCTGCAGCCAAGCTCAGGGGAGGAAAGGCCCACCCAGACTTCCACTTGAGGGCAGGGGCTTCCCCAAGGACCTGCACCTCAGGGACGGTGACAATTCAAGGCAGCACTAAGCTGAGCTCTAGCATCTCCGCACATCCACCTTTCCCTGGGCAGCCTGGAGAAATCAGCCAAATTGGAGCAGTGGCCTGCTGAGGGATATAGGGCCAAGGCTGAGCCATGCCCCAGGTGCTCAGCATTCAGCAGGATTAAACCCTCACAGCAGTGGGAATCTTTTAATCAGCTGGAGGATGTTGCAAGGCAGCCTTCTGCCTGAGTGCTCCTCGTGTTCCCCGAGTAGGATGTGTTCCCACTTTGATTGCATTACAGGATGTGACAAGCCCACCCCTGCCAGGAAATTAATGAGCCCCAAACACCTTGCCCATCCATCACCACCCCAATCAGCTACCTCACACACTACCCACCCTGGCCACACACCCAGTGCTGCTGGGCATCGAAGGGCAATGACAGCTTGGAAACCTCACTTTCCAAGGACTTAATGCTGCTGCCAAGCTGGCAAGCGGCACGGTTCACCGGTGGTCCAGCACATCTCCAGCCCTGTCTATGTCGCAGCAAATCTTAGCCAGCAAGGGCTGGTTCTCCTGCTGATTGAAGAGCTGGTTCTCAGCTGTCTCTGACCTCTGCCCGTGTTCTCCCTGGCTGCTGCCCACAGGAGTCTCTAAGCCATCATGGTCCCAGGACCATGGGGAAATGCTCTGTGACTACTGGCAGACTCAAACCTCATGTTCAGTGATGGCTGGGGCAGGTTAACACAGAGCTGAAAGTGAGAGCAGAAAACCTGGGAGGCAGAAGTGTCTCCTCACTGAAACAGAGATGCTATTTAAGGAAAAAAAAAGAAGGAAAATGATGAGAGTGGTTTTAGGATACATCAGTGGGGAGAACATCATCCCAGGGCTGCATTTCCCAGACCAAGGTGCGAAGGGGCACTCACAAAATGCTAGCAATGGTAGCAGGTTTCAGAAACCATGATAAAAGGAGCTGGAAGGTCAAATGGATGAAGGCATTTCCAGCTCCTAAGGGCTGGCTCTGCTCCCCAGGGTCTAATTCCCCTGTGCTGCCACGGCACAACCAGTGTTGCATGTGCTCACAGCCTTGCAGAGGATTTTACAAGCCACTGGTGACCTGCACCACATTGGCTCATGCTTACAGCTTGCAAGGTGGATCCCCTGAAGCTGCTGATGTTTTTTGGGGCACTGATGCCATTCAGCTGGTGCTTAGCAGTGTAGCAGCGGTGAGACGACAGCTCCCTGGGCTCATGCCAGGCAAGCAGCCACCCTGCCTGGCACCACAGTGTCCTGCTCACGTGCCCCACTGTGAACATCTGGGACTGGCAGAGGGGTGCTAGAGCATGGGGGAGATGGGAAACCCCACCTCCCCAGGACGAGATGCCCTGGAAGGGAGGTCCCTGCTGAGAGTCCCAGTGCCCGGATGTGGCCCAGGGAAAGAGGAGCAGGTTAGTAGCCAGATCTCCTGCAGCAATGGGACTGGAGGAACCAGGGGCACTGAAACCCCCAAACCTGCCCAGCAAAGAGTGGTGACAGCAGATGCAGGTGAGGCCAAGCAAAGCCCCCGTGGGTCTTCACCGAGAAGCACATCTCTAATGTCCTTTTACACCTCCACAGCACATGCAGAGTCCAGGCAGGAGGCAGGGGGTCAGCTCCCAGGGTGGGGTTGGCTCCCGGGGATGGGGATGTCTGCAGATGCTTTCCAACGAGCTGCTTCTTTCCCTGAAAAATGGAATTTCATTAAATCAGCTTTGAAGGGGGAAATTCCAACGTTGTGCTTGCACTTTGCTTTGTCTCCATTGGGTAATTATGAAAAATACAGCTTTCCAAGAGTGTCACTTGTTCTTCTTCAACTTAAAAATTTCTCTTCCACCTTGTTCTCCAGGCAGTGTTTTTTTACTTCATCTCAATTGTGAGGAAAAAAAAATTAAATAATAATATCTTCTATTTCTGGTACTAAACCAAAGAGAATAACTTCCCAGTTTAAGACTTTCTCACAAACAAAACAAGGACCAAGTGAAACATTTCTTTTTTTTCCTTTTTGTTCCTCTTGAAAAATTTAAAAAAGGAAAAAGCCACCAAAACACAAAAATCCAGTAGTTTCCTCCCCGAGCTGATGGAGATCTCTCTGGGGGAAATATGTCCGATAAGCTAAAGTAAAGCCGCCTCCCTGCTTTATCTCAAGCAGAGTGTCAGATGGGTATATCTAGCAGGATCTCTTCTGGACACTCAGAGCATCAAATTACCCTCCCATCCTGTACTCCTCTGCTGAACTGTTTTGGAGCTGCAGCTGGATGAGGTCCTTGGCTGGGCAAGGGGAGGGAAGGACTCTTGCCAAGGGCAGGCAAATGTGCATCTCCATCCTTTGAGCCAGCTGCTCCCTGTGCCACCCTGTGTGCTTGGGAGGGTCTCGTTTCACCAGGGGGGCTTCAGTCATAAGAAAACTGCTTGAGTGCCTCAGTTTCCCCACTAAGTGTTGCAAGCAGCCACCTCCTTGCTGCCTTTCCTAAAGCAGGCATGGGCTAGACCAAGTTGCATTTCTTGGCATGACAGGCACATCAATTCACCCCTAAATCCAAAGCCAGCAGCCCTTGCTTCTGCCCCCACATGGGACCATGCAGGGACCTGAACGGATAGTATCCAGACCCAAAACACCCCATGGCTCTGGCTGGGCACAGACAGCGGTGGGGGTGCAGGGCTAGTTGTGTCCTCACTCTGGCTAGGTCCATATTCCCCACCTTGGGGTCTGCTGCTAACATCTCTGCTTGTCCAGGGAAGTAACCCCCATTGGCTGCCATCACTGGGGGATCAGCCCACACCTCCATCCACCAGCTCCCTTGGGGCTTTGCAGCCAGGTGCTGCAACAGAGATGCCCATCCTTGCAGTAGAGAGACCCAGGAGCAGCCCGGACCGGAAACCCTGACCTAAAACGAGGCCAATTACCCATTAATTGATGCCACTTACTCCCAAGTGATTAATTGCCAGGAGAAACCATGTCGCATTTTGCAAGCCCAGACTCCAGCGCAGCGACACTGTGGGTCCTTTATCAGCCCTGGGGCCAGCAGCGGCACCAGCCTGTCTGAGCCAGCCAGGTACCTCCACGTCCCAGGGCTTGTTTGTTTTGGTGTAAGCCTGAGTGTAATTGGGGCTAAAGAAAAATACCCACAGCAAAACAAATGCGGCGCCAATGATGGACACAGCCCTGCAGCCAGCACGAAGACAGATGGGAGGAGAGCCTGTCCTGAGCAGCCTAGGTGGAGATGCTCGGAGTGCTCAACTCATGGCTGTCAAATGTGCAATTAATTTCCAGCAGCCCCTGTGAGAGTGAAGACCCCGGCCAAGCACCTCCTGCAGCCTGGACATGCCCAGGGCTGGGGAGAGAGCCCCACCGCATCCCGCTCTGCCCTCCCAGCTGGGAGAGCAGGGCCACTCGTGCCAGCCACGGGACTTTCTCGTGGCTTTCCTTGCACCTTCCACCTCGTGGCTTTCCCCCAGAACCACCCTGAATAATTCATGTACGAGACAGAGAAGAGGATAAATCACAAGCAGTGATTAACATGAGTTATTTTACGTGCTGGGAAGATCTATCGTCCTGGGTCTGCCAGGTTGCAGTGATTAATGCAGCGCCGCTCCCCGGGACAGAAGCCCTTACATTCAATTACAGATGCTGGGGGGCTCCCAGGCAGCAAGAAATCAAACAGAGACGAGACTGACTGGGGAGATCCCACTCTAAGAGCTTTCGAGTGGATCCACCCCGTATTAGCCTCAATCAGGTTTAATGGCATCCAGACAGGTTAAGAAACCAAACACACAGAGAAATCAGGCACGCTCTAACATCCCCCAGCGCTTGTGATTTAGTGCAAAGCCATCAAAGCCGGTTCTTAGGTCACGTCCATCATGCAAGTCTGCAGGTTTATCAGGCCAGCCCTCTGATGCCCTGGGAGAAGACTAGCCTGGGGTGCAGAGACTGCTTTAAAAATAAAGTATAAAAAACGCAACGTCCTGGCTTGATTAACATTAATTAATTAACAAATAATTAGAATTCATTAACAGATCATTAGCATTAATTAACAACCCAAATGTTATTTTAATTCCTTGGTAAAAGCTGACTCTGGGTGCTCTTTTTCACCCTGTCTCGGGCTGCCTCTTGTAACGTGCATGTTTCCAGTCTAGCCGGGGAGCTTTGTTTTTTTGAGGCAGGATCCTTCCTGTGCCCCACAGGTACCAACCCATTTATTTCTGACGACCAGCAGCCTTACAGAAATGTTCCTGCATCTGCTGGAAGGCTCAAAGATAGGAAGCTCTGGGGTTTGTAGCTGAGCCCGTACCAAGCTCGCAGGTGCCAGTTGCGATGCGGTTTGAATCCATGTCCTGGGCTGGCTCTGCGTAGTGACTATTTTTTTGCTGTTCGACCTCTCTGCTGTGCTTCCACCAGATTCCTTCCTCTTTCATCATTGGCTTCGGTAACAACATGCCTGTTTATTGGGATCTAGATCTTGCTAATCAACGCCACACCAAATTTAGGACCAGGAAAGCCATTGCTGAGATGTCTCTGAGTGCTCAGGCTATAGCTAGGTATTTTAGAGCCTTGATCATGTCAGACCCACAGTACCTACCGAAAGGAAGGGGAAAGGCTGTGGTCACAGCCCTGTGGTGACAAAGCCCCCTGCCCTGCTTACCAGCGTGTGCAGCTCCAGTTCCCTCTGCAGCCAGGCTGGGCTCTTGCTCCTCACAGCACGGCACAGCGATCTGCCAGGGAGGAGTTACATTAGCCCAAGCCATTAACACAGAAAGTTATTAGGAGGCTCTTGGGCAGAGTCTATTTTCATATTCATTTGGCTAATTAAATGTAAATCATTGCTCAGGATTACCACAAAAGATCACAAACCCCATCAGTCAGCCTGTATTCACAGGGGAGAAAGGGTGTCACCCCTGCACAGAGGTGATTCATGATCACCCAAGACATACCCTGTCTGCTGTGGCAATGGGTGATGATAGACACAGGGGGGTGATTTGGGCTATTTGGGCTTCCAGGAGCAGGAGCTGCTTCTTTCCACCTGCAGGGTGTTTAAAGTGGTGACATCTGGCCATGGCTCTCTGTGACGGCCAGACTTGGAAGATGCCCCGTGAGCATCCCAACTGTGATCAATATTTGGAGCCTGCTGTCCCTGGCTACCCTCCCCAGGGCTCAGTGGACCATATGGGTGTTCCCAAGACACCAGCTAGTGTTGCAGCAGCTTTTAAGATGTCACTGACCTCCTCATGGGGACCCTCTGCCAGTCACGTAGGCTGAAGCAGTGGGGAGAGTCCAGAGACCTCTCCTGGATCACACCACCAGCCTGGTCCCCATACCCATGCTGGTGCCTGGCACATCACATAGCAATACTACAAAATCTCCAGCAAATGGGATTTTCTGCTCCAGGCAGGACACAGAAGGGCTGCGGGTGGGAATAGGAGGGGGAGATATGGATGCCCTGGAAAGAGGCATGAAGACAGTTCCCTGTGGCCAAGGCACTCACTGAAGGGACAGTCTCTGGTGAGTGCTGGCCTCCTCCCTCTGTTTACCATGTACCCTGTGTTTGGGTTGGGACCTTGCTGCAAACAGCAGCATGGCTGGATCTGGTTTCACCCCCTTTCTCAAAGCAAACACAGACAGCATCACCCACTGTGTCAGCAGCAGAGGCACTGGTGCAGGCAGGCAGGCTTCATCCTCCCAGAGACGCTGTACGCAGCTGGCCCAGGGCTGGGTTGGGTGCTCCACACTGCACCCGCCACATCCCGCTCCTCAGATGAGACACCGGCTCCTCCTTGCACCCCACTAGTGGGAGAAGCCAGCATGCTTCTCCTCATGGCAGGGGGTCTCAGAGCTGCCATGCCACTCCCAAGGCGATGGAACGTTGAGTGGTATGCGCAGGACAGAAGCGCAGGTCATGTGTGGGTTCGGTTAGCAGGGCTGCCCAGAGGCCTGCGAGCATGGCACTGCATCTGCAGGGTGCCTGAGGGGTGGGCAGGGGAGATCAGGGACGAGATGCAAAGTCAAGGGCAGGGAATGAGGAGGGGTCCAGGCTGGGAAGAGCATCGGGCAGAGCCGGTCCAGTCCCACTGTTGGGTGGGGGCTCTGCATTTCAGAGCCCACAGCAAAATCCACCTGCCACTCAAAGCAACTCGACATTCGCCTGCCCCACAGCCTGGCCCCGGCTGCATGTCCTGGCTGGTTGCAAACGGATGGGCTGGGAGCTGGCCAGGAGCAGGCAGAACTGCCTGCCAGGGGGGCTTTGCCCCTCTGTAGGGCAGCTGGCAGGCAGAGCAAGCCCAGGCTGCCTGCGTGCACTGTGGGTGCAGAGCCTCAAGGAAAGGCAGGTCCATACTTTCCATCACAAGCCCTGTCTCAAGGCTGGTCCCCAGGTACTCTCACTGGCTGCCAGCATCGTGTTCTTCCCCCAGATTCCTGGGTTTGTTTGGAATGTGCCGCCCAGCTCCCTGAAATCCGACACAGTGCTGGTAGCTGGCAGCACCACCAAGCCAGACACACGCCTACAACGAGCCCCACAAGGTGGGGAAAGCAGGGGATGGGACGGTCGGTGTTTGTGGGAGGAGGACACACTGTGGTCAGCCTGTGCCATGCTGGCTACAGTCCTGTGGGCAGGGAAGGAGCAGGGGACTTACTCTGCCCGCAGGTGCCCTGCCCCCTTACTGTGCCCCCAGGAATCCTGCCCCCTTACTCTGCACCTAGGCGCCCTGCCCCCCGGACATGCCTCTGTGCCAGCTTGTAGCCTTGCTGCACACCATCCCTGCTGCCTCCTGTTATCAGTCACTGAAATCCCACCTGTTTTCCCTGCAGTTTGTAGTAGTAGCCCTGTCTGTATTAACCTCTGACCCCACTGAGCTGCTCTTTTCTTCTTTCAACAATTGTGTTTACCAAGTGCTCAGAGGTTGGCTTTTTTCTCCATGCCAGAGCTCAGCCATCCTGTCTCCAGCCTGGGATGCTTCCTGGCCTTTTCCAGCTTGGAGGATCCATGGCGACCACAGTCCAGCTCAGGGACACTGCTCCTGCCAAGCCAGCCAGTGAGCCAGCACATCCCTGGCGACACTCAAAAGCCTGGAAAAATCTGGTGTTCACCTTTTGCTGGGGGAGTTTTGGAAGAAGAGCCCCATCTTCTCTGGTCCCCATCCCCCATGAGTTCCCACAGGACCTCAGCCTTGCCTGGGTACCAATGGGGAGGGTCCTAGCCTTATCCCTTCTAGTTCCACGGTGACCTGTGCTCCTGACAGCTGGAGCAGTCAGACCTGCCTGGGACCTTGGGAGCAGGGACAGGAGAGAGCTTGAGGGTGAAGGCCAAGAGCAGAGGGTGTGGGGTGACAATGCTTCTGCAAACCTTCACCAAGCCAGCCTGCCCCAGCCTCTGGGGACTTCAGTTTACTCTTCTCCCCTCACTCACCCTTAATTATTCTTAATGGGCAAGCTCATAAGCGCTTCTATTAACTTTATTACCAGATCAATTAGTGCTTCTTTTCCCCCCTCCTCCTCCCCCTGTGCTAATAATCCCATCAAATATGAAGACAGCATTCGCACCAGTACCCAGCAACCTGGAAAAGGTGCTGGGAAACACAGCCTAGCCCGAGTTCCAGCTGCTTTGTTGGGCACTTCTGAGATCGATGGATCCTCCCCAGGACGTGGCCCAGCAAGGCAGGAAGAGAGCCAGGGAGGGTGAAGATTAATTGGAGAAGACTTTGGCACTGAACGGCTCCAAAATCCGCCAGTGTGAGCTGAGTGGGAGCGGCTTGGCACCGGGATGCAGCCCTCTTGCCTGCAGCCCTGCAAGCTGGTGGGGTCGGCGCAGCCGGCAGAGGATACAGGTGTTTGTTGGTGGGTCTGGGGGAAGCAGCAGCAGTCTGGGGCATCAATCAGAGCTTTGCAGGATAGCAGGGATGGGGCCATGGGGATAAGAGATGGGGGAACGGCTGCAGCCACAGGCTCTGAGCAGAGGGGAGAGGTCACCTGCCTGGCATGGGGGTGAGAGCAGCCCCAGCTCCACTGTATGGGAGGCATGAGGGGAAAAACAGGATCACCCCAGGAACACCCACACCAGCCACCACAAGAAGGCTCTGGGGAGCCCTGCATCCCCTTTGGAGAATGAGGTACATAGAGAACGAGTGCTGGTGCTGAGCACATCATCCAGCAACCCTTTCCTAACCTCTTCCCCCTTTGGGGACCTGCCCCAAACACCCCAAAGGCAAGTGTCCCACTCAGCACAGCCCTTGCACAAACACAAGTGCCGGATGCACAGATATGGGATCTGGCTGCAAGTCGCACAGGATGCCTTGGTTCGCAGCGGGGCCATTGCAGCCTGACTGACAGCCCCTGAAGGGGATGGGCAGGGGCCATTGCAGCCTGACTGACAGCCCCTGAAGGGGAAGGGCAGGGAAACAGTGGGAACGAAAGGATTTTGAAATGTTTGACCGGGGGACCTTGCTTGGAAAGGTCCTCTTGCAAGGATGCCAGCTCCCACCCCAGAGTGTTTCTCAGAGACCTCTTGGCTGCCCACGCAGTTTGTTCCAGCCCGAAAGGAACCACTTGAGCATCCCAGAAAGGCCACAGTCTTCCCAGCAGACCAAGCCACGTGTTCTGCTGGTGTCACACTCATAGCTTGCAGCTTTGGCACTGAAGAGGACTCCGGCTTGCCAGAGCCACAGGGCAGCACAGTTCTGAGCCAAGGGGCTACCGGTCCGGGGGCTCAGCATGGGCTCTCAGCCCCTTGGCCAGCCGGACAGCCAGAAGGGCTGCAGTACTGGGAGGTCTTGTGCCAGAGCCTTTTCATTAAACAAGCATTCATGCTTGGATAGGGTCTGAGTGGCCACCAGCCACCAGGAGTAGGACCCTGCAGAGCCAGCCCCCAGTCCCCATGCATTTCATCCATGCTCAGCCCTTGGGTTCAAAGCTAGGACCTCCTGGAGTATGCCAGATGGGGCACCAGCAAAAAGAACCAACAGCCTTTGGTGGCTGCTCATGGTGACCTCTGCATGAAGACATTGCTCCTAGCTCTGTCCCCTGAGATGTCTCCAGCAAGAGAGGAGTTAGCAAGCGATCGTATCCCACACTTTCACATAAGGAGGTCCCACTTCCTCCTATTATTATGGGTGATTTGCTACGAACATCCAGCACCTGGGTGCACATTTATAGCCAACACTGGGGCTCTCCCAGACACACTGAAGTGCAGGCTGCTGGCTGAGGACCCTAAGCTCCTGCTCTTTCTGTCACCTTCCAAGTGGCATTAAGCTAGCTCCTCATGGAACAGCCCATTTCCAGGTCTCCATCTGGACTTGCCCCTGCCCTTGCCTGCAAGCCTCCTTTCTCTCTGGGGGTGATCACTCTTTTAAAGGCCCAACCCTGAGCCTGAAGGACCTGCCCTGTCCACCTCTGAGGCTAGACCAGACAAGGTCTCTGCACAGCGCCTGGCCATGCAGGCAGAGCCATCCTATGCTGCTGTGGGGTTGTCACTCCCAAGGCTCAGAGAAAAGAGAGAGCAGACCAGCTCTCACCACTTCTAAGCTGCTTCAGCTGCACCCCATTCCCAAGGAAGACCTCCACAGAGAGCTCCCGGCTTCCATCTGCTATGGACTGTGCAGACTCAGCTCCAAGAAGCTTCAGTTTGCAGCTGACCCAGAGTGGCTCAGTGGCTCTGAGGACACATGGGGACTGTCACTGCCTGGAGGGGTGCCCTGGGCTGAGCATCACAAGCCTGGGGCCAGTCCCAGCCCCAGGACTGGCAGGGAAGAGTAAAGCCTCCACCACAGGTCAGGGAAGAGGAGGAAACCCAGCCTGAGTCTTCTCAGTACCAGGCAGAAAATCCAGTGTCACCCCTTGGAAAACTGACCCAAAAGGTTCCCAACTTTGTGGCCAAAGGCTGCCCCCTTCACGCGTGGAGGTGAGGGGCACGCGCGGGCTGTCGCCGCTGTGGGGACGGAGGAGGAGAAAGAAAAACACCGCTGCCCCCCACCTCCCCCAGCCCTCCCAAAATAAACAGGCCTGGGAAATAATAGCCAATGTGAAAGGAATTAAACAGGCTTCTGCGTGTGTATGTGTGCGCGAGTCCTGCCAGGTTAATACTGCTGCCGATTCGCCTGACAGCTCTAAGATTGATTACCCGCCTCAGCGCTCTTTATAACTTGATCAGTCGAATTAATCTCTGGCTGCAGGCCCATCTGATGCCAGGCATCACAAATTTAATTTGGAGGTGTACGGGCTCTTTTATTCCTTCCTCCCTCCGCCCTCCCCGTCCCTGTCCCTTTCTTCCTCAGCTCACCAGCATACGCGATGCTCCTGCAGCCACAGCGATGACCTGGGCTGTCACAGCCTCCTCGGGGCTGCAGGGAATAACAGCAGCAGGTAAACCCGTGCTACCCACAGAAAAACACCAGACAAACACACCTCCCCCCACACCCCAAAAAAAAAAAGGAGGAAAAAAACCACCCCAAATTAAAACCCAAACGGAGGCCAAAGCAGGCACTGAGTAAGACGTATTAATGTACTAAAGACTTAATGAAGTTTGGGGGGGGGGAGGTGGTGTGTGGGGATGGAGGGGAAAGTGCTTACTTTATTAGTTTATGGCCAATTAATGGGAACGGTCATTACAATGATGGAGATGGATTGCTCCCATCAAACACAACCACCAGCCCCTTTCGGAAGGTAGAGGGGTTCCGATGTTAGCATCTCGCTGCTTGGCCAGGGTCTGGGCAGCAGGGGGCTGGGCAGGGAGGGGAGAGGGGCTCAGGGAGGGCAGGGGGCTGGGAAGATGCTAGGGGGCGTTGGAAGATGCCATGAGCTGGAGTCTGACTGAATGAGGGATTCAGGTGGTGGGACTGAGGGATCCGTGCTTTGGAGGAGGAGTCCTGCAGAGGAGAGGAAAGGGAAAGTAGGGAGGGAAAGGAGATCCCATGCTAGCAGACACCCTGGGGGCAATTTCAGGGCCCCAAAGGTGTGTTCAGCTTCCAGGTCCAGAGAAAGGGCGTCTTGGATGCATTAGTACCCAACGTTCCAGGCAAGGAGGGCACAGGACAGAGAGACAGACTGGGCAGGAGCTCAGCTCCATGGGTGGTAAGCAGCTCCTACCCCTCACCCCCCCAGGCTCTGTGCCAGGGACCCCAAGTGGGGTCTCCAGGACCAGCTCTGCCCAAGATGTGGAAATCACTTTGGTTCACTCCAGACTATAGTTAAATACATCCTCACGGCCCAGGTGCCCCGTGGCAATGACCCGGAGGTCCCCAGACATCTCATGATAATCAGAATTATCCAATAACCCTCCAGCCACTAATTGGTAGTTACCCTTTAGCTCCCCAGGGCAGGGCAGTAATTCCCAGCCCCATGAGCCACACCGGAGCCTGCGGCGGGGGAATAAATACAGCTCACACTCACATCCACTCAACAGCCAGCAATTCCTCCTGTACCATGGTCACAGCCCCTTTTATTCATCTCACATCAAAATTTACACCAGCTGTGGAGGGTAGGTTACTTTTTTTGCCTTTAATGGCCAGGGCATTTACACTGGAGACGGGAGTTTGGAGGGAGCATTGTAGACATTTGTGCCCACTTTGCTGGAAAACTAAGGTCTCTTGAGCTCCAGCTACCGGTGAAAGGGACAGAGGAAAGCACATCTCGTCTTTTCTGGTCCCAGGCTACAACCACAACCTGCTCTGGCAGCCTCCTGACCTGCCTGCCCATGCACTGGGTGGCAGAAGTGGGAGTGCATCTGCCAAACCCTTGGAAGAAGCAAACATGCACCCAAAGCAGCTGCCTTCCCCATGCAGCCTCACCTGTGGCTGATCCAGTCAATGTTATACCCAGGCTCTGCCACAGCCTGGGGCACCAGACATTCCTGCACCCACCTCCCCATAACTCTGCTCCCACAGAGCATGGCCTTTCTCCCTAGGGTTGTGCCTACCTTGTTGAACAAAGTGCTTTGTGAACTCATGGAGCAGTGGGAGATTGGCTTTGCCCACTGACCTTAACCATATAATTAACCCTGAGTAGCAACACCAGAGTCTGATAGAACAGAGTGGGGCCACAGGTTTGCATACCTGCAGGTCCTCTCCCAACCCAGCTCTCTCCATCTGCATGCATTACCTGGCAGCTCAGCCAGTTTCCCATCTGACTGCTGGATAAGCCTAAGATGACATGCAAACCTAGCATGTGACTGGGAGTTGTGAAGGGCTTGGGATCATCCAGCATCTCACTTGCCATCCTCACCAGCAGCCTGGCACTGTGGCCAGGGAAGAGCTCACGCATGCCAGCATGGAGCAGCGCTGCCTCTCTCCAGCATCCACGTGGATTCACAGCCTTTCATCATTCCTGAGTGATGAATAACCACCCTAATGAATGGAGGGAAATTGGATTAGTGCTGAACACCCATGTGCTTAAACTGTGCCTGATTAAACCCCCATCTGTGCAGGGAAAGGCCAAGTTTCCTCACTGCTCAAAAGCCAGGGAGCTGGCAGCACTCACACATGGCCTCATCTGCAGCCTCTTCGGACATTTCAGGTGTGCAGGAGCTTCAGTCCCACCCCAACCCCCCAGCAAACTACCCCTTCAAGGCTGAACTGGAAAGTTTGGGGTTAGTTTTCCTCAGTCTGCTTTTCCCAGCAGATGTTTTTGCAGCTAGAAGTGGGAAAGTTGTATGAGACTTTAGTCATCTCTGGACTCGCTATCATGTCCTTGCCTCAGCTGGGAAAAAATCAGCATATTCTGCCATGCCTCAGTTTCTCCATCTCCAACTGATATGAGCCACGGCTTCTAACACACAGAGACCATTTCCTTTAAAGCAGAGACTCTTTCCCACTAGGAATTCACCCAAAATTCTGGCCAGTGCAGAAATCACCTCTGCTTTTCTTGCTGGCTTTTTGTAGACCCTTATAAACAGCCTTGGGACACCTATGGGGCTGACAGGGTGCCTGGACATGCAGTAAGAGACCTGCCAGGGCAGAGTTGCTTGGGACCATTTTTGGGGAGAAACAGCTGCCACAAACACGACAGGCCAGTGCTGTCCTAAAGACACATCCCAAGGAGCCCTTCCCGCTCCCCTCCCCAGAGGCAGCACCTTCCATGTCCAGGGCTCTGCAAGACACTGCACAACAGCACATTTGTCATGTTTTAACTCCAGACAGCAACTAAGCCCCACACAGACAGTTTCTCACTCCCCTCATGAGATGGGGGCAGGGAATCAGAAAGGTAAAAGTGAGAAAACTCCTGTGTTGAGATAAAGACACTTTAACAGGTAAAGTTGTGTGTGCAAGCAAAGTCAAACCAGGAATTCATTCCCCACTTCCCATGGGCGGGCAGGTGTTCAGCCATCTCCAGGAAAGCAGGGCTCCATCATGTGTAATGGGTACCTGGGAAGACAGATGCCATCTCTCTGAACGTCCCTCACTTCTTCCCCCAGCTTTACACGCTGAGCATGGTGTCATAAGGTGTGGGATAGCCCCTTGGTCAGTCAGGAATAGCTGTCCTGGCTGTGGCTCCTCACAGCTCCTTGTGCACCCCAGCCTACATGCTGGGGGGTGGTGTGAGCAGCAGCAGAGGCCTTGGCTCTGTGTGAACACTGCTCAGCAGTAATGAAAGCATCCCTGCGTTATCAACACTGTTTGCAGCACAAATCCAATACACAGGTCCATACCTGCAACTATGAAGAAAATTAAGTCCACCCCAGCCAAGATCAGCACAACATCCCACAACAGATTCCAGCCCTACATTCAGTCCCCAGCTCTGGCCAGTGCTGCTCCACCTTTCCCCAGCCTACACACACCCAGAGAAGTCCAGGGTTTGCAACATCACCAGCCCAACCACGAGCTGCTTTTACCATGGATCAGAACAACCCAGGGTTTGGCTGCCAAGTGTTTCTGGCATGGATTTTCTCTCCCGTTTGTATGAGGTAAAGCTGCAACATCTGCTGAATGGGCATCGGCATGTAATGAAATGCAGTTGCTGCTCTGATTGGCAGCTCAGCAATCCTGCAGAAGAACCAAGGAGCAGACAACTAATCCAGACATCATCTTCTGGACAGATTTCCCCCAATTTCCATGCTGGGTCAGGCTGTGTTTGTCCCTGGGCTCCACTGGGTTCAGAAGAACAACTGCTCTCTTAGCACCTCATGGAGCTTGGCCACTAACGCTTCTTTAATTGCCAGGCTCCTTTGCTACTAGCTCTTGAGCAGGTGGGCACGTGGCTGCGTTTGTCAGCTGTGGAGTGTCATTGCTGTGCAGTGTCATTGCTGTGCCAACCTTGCTGGGAGGTGGCTGTGGGGCCAAGGGTGACAGTGCAAGGACCAACAGGCAAGCACAGCAGGGGTCTGCATGGAGCCAAGGGGGTGTCCAGCACCATCCCTTGGCAAGAGAGCCCAAAAGCCCCTCTACCTGCTTCATGTCCAGTGCAGGATGAGGTTGCCACCAAGGATCTGCCACAGGTAATGGGAGCTCAAAATCCATTTTCTCTGGAGATATTCAAGACTCGTCTGGATGCGCATATGTATAATATGAGATAGGGAGCTGCTTAGGCAGGGGGGTTGGACCCGATGATCTCTCAAGGTCCCTTCCAACCCCTACGAGTCTGTGATAACACCTAGGCTCCTGCCCCAGACCTCAGGCACACTCCTGCACACACCCAGCTCTGTTCCCGTACACCTCTATTCTACCCCCATCAGCGACAACCTGAACCCCTAAATCTAAACCCCCTCCCCCTGGGGACTGTACCACAACCCCCCAACCCAGCCCGCCTGCAAACACCCCAAATGAGCTTTGCCCCCCCCAGCTGCACCAGCGAGGGTGGTGGGGAGCCCTTCCTCACGCACCCAGCAGGGAAGGGCTGCGGGTGCCACCAGCTCTTCAACCGTAATGAAAGTCTCAGGTATCCCAGCCCGGCCAAATCACCTCCTACAGATGCAGCACGGCGCTGGAGTAGCAATAAAAGTGTCAGGGATGTCTCCTCGTGCATCACCAGACTGCAGCATTTCGGGAGCCGCCTGCGCAGAGGTTAATTATTGCTTCCCTCTCTTCCCCTCTCGCTCCCAGTTTAAGATGGATCTGACTGTCAGGAGGGGTGACAGATGAAGACAAAGCACAGGTACGGCTCCCATGAACTCTGCGCCCGCCTGTATCATCCTAGAGCAGCTGGGAGCGTGTGGAGCGGAGCTGGGGGGAGGCAGAGGAGGCGGGGGGAGAGTTGAGAAAGCAGCAACCCTACCAGCACTGGAACAGATCTGCTGTGGGGGACATGGGGTTGTGGGACTGGGAGAAGAGAAATTACAGCTCCTTCTACCTTACTCTTACAGGGGAGGGATTTTTCTCTTCCTGCTTGCCTCTTCGTGCAGCTTCATAAGCTTCACATCGTATCAGCAGAGACCTTTCTCCAGCCATCAAGTATTTAGGTTGAGCACAAGAAAGTGCACGTGATCAGATGCCTTCTGCTCTATGGGGCGCCCATCACTGCAAACACAAAACACATATTCAAACATCTGTCCTTTGAGATTCAACACAAGAAAACCTGGGCTCACAGCCCCAGCTCTGTCACCCTCACAGGTCTCTGAAGTCCTGCTCAACTGGAACACTCAAGAGGTTTGGGTAGAAGGAGGCTTGGAGGTGCTGGTATGAGCAGTCCCCAGGAGTCCTTCCTCCACGTGCAGTGCCAAATGACTTGTCTTTTGCTTTCACTCCTGTCCTGTGGTTTAACACTAGCATAATTATTGTCATTAAAACAGTTATTTGATCACAGGAGGTCACAGAAGTAACCATGACCTTTCTTTCTGTTTCCCAGGACACATGCCCCTTTCTCCAGAGAAGCTTTCAGGTTTACTGGCCTGTTCTGATCACCTCTGTCCTCCTAGTGACCAGACCCACTGCCCAGGAGGCACCCAGGCCCACCGTCCCCAGTGGGGACAAGACACAGCTGCCTTCAAAGTAGCTTCTGTCCATTTTCCAGCCAGATGGAGAAAATCAGTTCCTATGCAGCAGCAGGAGTGCATCAGGCTTTCCCAGGAAGAGCCAGCTGCTTTGCCTCCCAGGCAGTTTTTTGGTAGTTAAGGGATGCTGTGACAGGGGAACACGTGCTGGTTTTCCCCACTGCCCCCACACAGGAATTCCCCGGGCAGCAGGAGCAAGGGCTGGCCTTTTCCACTCTGATAGGGTTTGGAGGGGTTCATCAGGAAGATGGATTTGCACCCCTTCCTCTGGCACTCCCTGCAATCTGGTTTAGCTCTTGCCAGTGTGGAGGGACTGCCAAAAATGTTCAACATCTGGCTTCTGGAGGCTGCAGGACAGGAACTGTGAGCTTTGGAGATGCACTGGTTCCTCTGGGCCAAGCAGCACCCAGGTCTCCATTTTCAGCCTTCCTCATGAGTGCTGACCCTATAGCCATTTCATCCTGGGTGCCTGGGGTATCCCTTTGAGAAGTTACCCCTGTTGCCACTTCCTAAAATGGTTTGTATTTTATCCCATGCCATGAACTGAGGTATGAGAAATACCAGCATCAGCACTTTTCATCCCCGTGGAAAGGCTTTCACAGATGACCCCAATAGGAAGATCTGCCTCCAGCCATTCCCAAATGGTACCTCTCCTTTCCAGGCTTTCCGGCTGTTGTCAGCCTCATTTGATGCCATTTAGCTGCAGTTGCTGAAGGAAACATCACTTCAAATTAAACCAAAGGGGAGCGCTTCAGCTGGACAACTTTGAAGTAGGAGGTCTTGATAAAAGCCTGTATTTCCTTCCCCCTCTCCAAATGGTGAGCTTTGGCATGGCAGCTCCCACACAGCCAAGAGAAAGGCTGCAACTCCCCCCCTCAATCCCCCCCCAGGCATCTCCCCTCACTCAGCCAAACAGCCTCATCCCCAGGATCATGGGCTCAGTACCAGCAGCTGAACCCAGGTTCAATCCCCCCCCGTATGACCCAGCATCAGAACAGCAGATTTAAAGCAAAGCTGCTCAGGGGTTATTTCTCCCTCCTGGTATACCCTGAACAGTCCAGGTCCCAACACAGGCAGGGTGCAGAGCCCAGAAGCTATTTCCATGTACTTAAGTTCCTAGAGGAGAGGAGCAGAACAGTTACCCTCACCCGCTGCCAGCCTACCCTCCGTTGGTTATACACTGAGGTTATCACACTGCAGCCAGGGTGGAATGGCCTCTCCAGAGCCAGAAACGTTCTGTCTCATTTATACCATGGGAATAAATGAGAAGACACTTTAAAGCTGCCATTTAGCTACCCTCTGCCTTCCAGACAGCTCCCACGACCCCAGGAGACTCTGATGTCCCCAGCTGCTTTCCCAAGCCCTTTTGAACCCCACCCCAGTGCTCAGTCCCAGGCAGGCTGGACCATCAGTGCACTGAGCCAGCCAGGGCTCTGCCCAGCACCTGGCAAGCCCCCAGTGCTGCCCTTGGATGGAGGCTTATCTCCCACCTTCTCCTCACCAGCCTTCTTGGAGGGCAGTGGGAGTACCCAGGGTGCAGGCAAGCACGTGTGCCTGCCAGGGAGGACATATAGGAAGGCTGAAAAGCTCAGAGCACATCCCTCCCTGTGCGACAGCTAAACGAGCTGAGACAATTAAATGTGCCATTTGACGGCTGCATGGCAGAGCCAGCATCTCTCTCTCTTTTAATAAAAGGCCTCTTTCCCAGAGTCGCTCAGGCTGCAGCGAGGGCTGCAGCTTGTGAAGTGCTAGAGCCCTTCACATTTAATTAAACAGCCCATCCAAGCCTGCATCCTGTCAGCAGAGTTCACCACGCTGCCAGAGATGCCCTGGCACCTTGATCACATTGCAGCACTCACTGAGTGAGCCCCATCCCCAACCAGGGCTGCTTGGACACTCCTGCCCCCTTCCATCTGCACCCCCAGTACAGGTAGAGCCAAGCCCCAGCCTGCCCAGGATGCACAGTGCCACCCCAAACCAGACTGCCATGCCCTCAGACATCAGTGCCCAGAGGGTACTCACACCTCACAAAGCTGCTGCCCCCTGCACTGTGAGCCCTGATCGCCAGGTGAGTTGAGACCCAGCAGCTCATTGCATTCAGAATGTAGGTTCCTCTCATACCCCAGGGTATGAGACAGCCAAGGACAGGGGATCCCTTCCGTGGGTCCAGACCCACAGTGGACCATATCCTTCCGCATCTCTGACCTGCGGCTGCAGAGGCCACTCCGCAGCCAGGACACCATGGTCATGGCCTCCCAGAGCCTTGTTCGAAGTCAGTGCTGGCTTCCGCCTGTCGCCAGCTCTGGTCCTTGTCAGCCCAAGGAGGGGAAATGCCCTGCTCTTGCCCAGGGCAGATAAGGGAGATGGATAAGGCTAAGGGCAGAGGGGAGGCTGAACACTTGGGTAGCCTGGCTGGCTCTTAGGAGAGCACTTGCTTTGCTGAGACCTGCAGCTTAACCCTTCCTTCCCTGAGGCCAGGGCCAGTTGGTAGTGGGGGATAGCTGGAGTTTGGGATAACTCCTGAAGACATCATCCTAGCGTGCTCAGTCCTTTCAGCCCTCTCCCCGTGGTTAAGGTGAGCCCCGTTGAGCTGGCATCAGCAGCACTCATTTCTGGCTCTTCCATCCTTGTCTGGGACAGGCAGCATCCTCCCTCCCAAAATGTTTGAGGGAACTGCTGCTCCCATCCTACAATTGCAGCAGCCTGGTGTCTGATGGTTTATCTACAGACATGGGGGAGGGCTTAGGTTGTGCTTTGGGTGTGGGCATCCAGCCAAGTGAATATTTGGGGTGATCACTAGTAGCCCAAAGTGGCTGGCCCACACTCCCCTCCTACGTTCCTAAGCCAGCTGAGCCCAGGCAGCTGGGGAGGCTGCTGATGGGTCCAGGCACTTCCCAAGCCGCTGGGGCTCAGGGGCTGCTCTGCAGAGACCCCATCACTCACACTTCCAGGCCTGCCAAGTCAAAGGCACAGTAATTGCAAGCCAGATACCCCTCCACTTCCGAAATAGCATGCTCCGGCAGGGAGCAGGCAAAGGGGCTCCCATTTCCGCCTGCCTCCGGCTGTTACAGAGCAGAGAAGTGACAGAGAGCAGCGCTGGGGCAGAGAGGGATGCGAGGAGAGACAGCAACCAGCACTCAGATAAGGCAGGTCCCTGCTGAGCTCCTCCTTGCTTCCAAGATAACCCACCCCAGGCACTCTCCAAAGGGTACCCGTGCTCTCTGCAGGTTGTGCCCCAGCACAGGTTATTTGCCTGCTCCAGCTCATGTCCCTCTCACCATGGGGTCAGACGCCAATCCCACACTCCAGCCCCTCGCAGAGGGGAAAGCCCAGCCCAAGGGGAGCTGCACATCAGATGGGCACAGAGATACAACCAGGACCACTATCCCCACATAGCACCGAGGGCAGGCCCTGCCCCCAGTTGAACATGAGTGAAGGCCAAAAACCAACTGCCTTGCAAAGAACACCTCCTCACACACACCCCCTCCCCTACTCCTTCACAGGAAAAGCTGCAGGATCCCCCTCCAGTCCTCTCTGGGTTGGTGCCATTTCTGGTGGCCCTGCCCAGGAATAGTCACCTCAAAGGGAAGTTACCGCATCCCATCACTGGATCCAGGTTCAACATCTCACTCACAGCCTCAGTAGCAGACATGCAGAGAGTCATTTCAGCAGCCCTTGGGCTTTTAAAGCCAGAGGTAGTGGAGCTTTCAGCCAACACAGGGAAAAGACAAAAAAACCAAACCCAACACCAAAACCCAGTATCAAGTTAAAGCCTTTTACAGGTTCCAGCAAGGCACTAGTGCTAGCAGAAGCCAGAGGATGTTACCCACCATGAATCCTAGCATGAACCCTCTGCTGTCAACACCAGCTCAAAGGCCTGTGAAAGCCACCCCATGCACAGCCCTGCCAGCACTTCAGACAAGCTGGAGGAAGGAGGCTGCATGCATGGCTTTATCTGGGTGGAAAGTCATCCTGAAGATAAGGGTATGAAGGAGCTACAGGTGCTCTGGAGCTCCAGGCTATCTGGACTGGTATAAAGCCCCTCATCTCTCACAGCCCTGGGGGGAAGGGAGCATCAGCTGCCTAATACAGCACGAAGTTTGCATTCAGGGATCTGCCTCTCCTCAAGGCCAGGGCAGTCATGCAAACCCCATTTTCATAGGTAACCAGCATAGGTAGCCCCTGCACCTCCTCTCAGGTCTCTTCCAGACACTGTGCTGGTTTCTTTGGAAGGAGGCATGGCAGTTTGCCAGGACCCCTCCAAAACAGAAATGGTACTGGTAGGAGGCGATTCCAAGGAGAAGGAGCAAAAAGCCACATCACTGGGACAAGCATCAGCATTCAAACATTCAAAGAATCCCTCAGCAGGGACAGCAAGAAGGCAGTGCCCAACTCCTGCTAGGTGAGGAATGTGGGATGCTACAACCTTCTTCACCCCTCAGTTGTGCCCAGAGGCATCTTCCCAGCCCCAAGGAGGAGAGAACCTGTTACCTCACACCCAGCTCTAACCTGAGCCACCTTACCACAGAGCAACTGCCTGTCACCAGCCCTTGAGCAGGCCCACGGCCTGAGAGAACAGCCAGGCAGCCCAGTGAGCAGACTTAGTGCAGCTCCCCAGACCTTACAACACCCCACCCTGCACAGCCATGCCATGCCCTCACAAGCTCAGCCTTTAAAGGCAGGCCCAGGGGTGGTGAGGGTGGGGTGGGGCAGGGCTGCCCAGGTGGTTCTGAGTTAGGGAGATGTGGGTGAGAAAGTCTTGGGGGGAGAGGGACTAACCCCAAGGTTTTAGTCCTCCCTTTCAGGCACACTGCTGTGCCAGGGCAAAGCTTTGCTGGGCTGCCGTGACTGGCTGGGCAACCAGAGGGGGTGTAGCAGGCAGGGTGCAGGCAGCAGCCTGGAACAGGTAGCATTTCGTGCCTTACCCACTGTCCGTGCAGCAATCCTCATTTCCCCTGGCCTGGCTCACATCCCCATGCCCTGCCCCAGGTCCCCACAGTCCCAGCTCAGGGGGGTACAAAGCAACCCGGCTCTGCGCACCCCTGCAGCCGGCTCGGCCAGCGTCCCTCCTCAGTGTGTGCACACCCCCCTGCTTGCTGTGACTGATATGGGGAACCTGGTGCTTTTATTAAACTCTTTGCTTCCTGTTTTAAGCTTAATAATAAATTGCATGTCACATTAGGGCTGTGTTTATTAAAACCCATTGGCGTGGGCTCTGCTCGGCAACGGCATTTGAATTATTGAAAGCAACCCCCCGCAGAGACCTATTTGCTGCAAATGCAGGAGGATTTATTTCCATTTTGTTTATCAGATGGCATAAGTGCTGGGTGGAGGCAGGGAACTGGTCTTGCTCTCTTTATTTTCTCCCTGAACCAGTACAGCAGTGCGAAGGGGTGCTGTGCAAAGGGCACAAGGGAAAATGTCACATTCTCCCACCCCCCAAGATGGGGATAGGTTAGGGACAGAAGTTCTGAGTGTAGCTGGCCACTCTGTCCCTTTTGTCTTCCTGGCTCTGGTTGAGTTCCCCATGCCTGGCTGTTCCATGCCTCAGTTACCCTGTTAGCAGGGTGAGGCTACAAGGCTCCAAGTTTCCATCCAGGAGTGACCAGCTCAGGCTGGCCAAGACCGCTGCCAGAAGTCATCCATCTCCCATGGGAGATACCCATGGTACAGGGGAACCACACAGCAGCCATGAGGGGCTTTGACTTTTTTGCAGCCCTGGCTTAAAGCACACACCCCAGGACAGTGGCTGAACATCTCCAAGCTCTGCCCCCATCCCACCTGTGCCTGCTACAGCCATCCAAAGCCAGGGTCAAGAGCATGCTCTGGCTCCTGCGAGCATCCTGAAGGAGTTTAGCACTCGTGTCCCTTGGGATGGCATCACCCTTCCCAGCAAGGCAGAGCTGCTGCCAGGGGCTAGAGGAGGACATGAAGCAGGCAGGGCTGGATGCGGGGTGTCGGGGTGCTCCAGGGGTGCCCAAGGCCCCGTGTGTCTGCCCAACGCCGTGGCAGAGCTCGGCGTGGCCGGTGGCTTTGCCAGGAGATGGCACTGTTTAGCGGCTAATCGCACCAGTAGCCCTAATCTAGAGACTGGGATGGAGGCATAGATGCGTCTCCTGCCCGGGCCCAGGCTGGGACAGGTCCCGGCACCCCCGAGCGCAGGGAAGGACAGGAACACCTTGTTTTCGTGTGCACCCGCCCGGCCCGGAGGTTTCCCTACAGACCACAAAGCCCCGAGGCTCTGGGGCTGCTCAGGGTGCCTGGGGCCAGGATTGCTCTGAGCAGCATTGGGGGTGCAAGGGAGGGTTGTCAGGTTGGCTGCTTGGGGAGCAGGGCACTCTCCCCAAGGTGTCACCACTGGGTCAGCCATCAACAATCTGGATGGCCTCCTGGCCCACGGTGGTGCCTGGAGAGGACTGAGGACCTGGATGGTGTCCCTGCACTGGAGGCCGGAGCAGTGGGAAGAGTTCCCAGCGGGCTGGGTGTGACTGGGTTTGGGGCAGAAAGCAACTGCTTTGGAGGCAGCACACACACACACACACACACACACACACACACACACACACACACGAGGCTGGGGTGGGGAGAGGGAGCATGGGGGGGGTACTTTACCTGAATTTCCCCCCTAGCACCCAGAGCTGTGAGCACACAACAGAGGTGGCCAGAAGGCTTGATGGTGGCAGGACAGTGTCCCCACAGGGACTGGGGGTCCAGTGGGTTTTTAACTGCACAGCTTTGGCTACGTTAGCATGTGTCTTCAGGGTCTTTTGGGTGCCAGTAGGATGAACCCCCCTTTCTTTGTCCCCATCCTTGTGGTGACCTCCAGTACCCTGGGAGATGCCCGCACCCCTGCTCACCCAGGGCAGCCGGGAGGTGCCAGGGCCGGCGCCTGCTTGGAGCCGGCAGCCACGTTAGTGTTTCCCAGTCCAGCTCACCCTGTCCCTGACGTCAGCCTAGAATTTTGGTCCGTGCTGCTGCTCTGAGCTCAGGCAGCTGGGCTGGCAGGAGACACTGGGGCCCCTCCACCCCTGGAAAGCAACAGCCCCAGAAATCGTGTGGTGAAGGGTTTTAGCACTGCATGCTGTTGTTGCATGATCTCTGTCCCCAGGGTGACACCAGGTGAGGTTTGGCTGGGTCCCTAGGACTTTCTGTGGGCCCCCAGGACCCTCTGTGAGCCCAGAGCTAAGCAGAGCAGAGCATCTGTCGCCAGCAGAGACCGGGAGGGCTCTCCTCTGGACAGGGGCTGTGGGAAGCATCCAAGCAGCCGGTGGCAGAGCTGACCAAATGCTTTTAGAGCCAACAAATAACTTCAATTAAGCTCTGTGGCAGTGACCGATTCCAGCCGTGCAGCAATATTGGCCCCTTTAATTTTTAAGTGGCTGGAAATGGCAATGCTGGGAGCTGGGGATGCGGGGGGGGGGAACATGCCACTCCAGCCCCCCTTGTGTCTCTGGGGCTGCTCTGCCACCCCTTGTCTCGGAGGGAGCAGAGCCCAAATACTGCGCTGCTGAGGACTGAGCTACCAGCCTGGGATGCAGACAACCCTTTCCCACCCTGGGGTGCAGGGAAGCTGGGAGATGCAGCCCCCGGTGTGGTTAATTTTGGCCAAGCTCCCTTCCTCTCAGCCACCATGTCCCCACTGCCCTCTCTCCAGGGCAGGAGCAGGGGCTGAAAGCACTCCCTGCCAGGTACCTGGGGGGTACCAAGGGACTGGGTGCAGAGCTGACAGGGGGGAAGAGGACTGAGGCCAAAATGCCCACCCATGCACTGGTAGGGCATCTCTCTACAGAACACATGGAGAACCAAGGATGGGGGTCCAACCCATCTGACACCCCTCTCAGTCAGCCCAGCGCTGCACCCACACCCAGTGCGACCTGGATTCGTGCAGGCACAGGCAGGGTGGGCAGGGTGAGCCAGCCCTGGGGAGGGTTGGCATGGCAGCCCTGGCCAGGGGCCAGCCCCAGGCACCGGCAGGGAGCCCAGTGAATGGCTCTCATCTGCCGGAGTGCAGGATGCTCTCGGGTTTCCCCACGGCAGCCTCAGCCTGAGCGTGGCCCAGTTCTGCCAGCCAACTCGTGTGTGAGGCGGGGAGGGGACCAGGATGGGTGAAAATGCCCTGACTTCTCTGGGAGCAGGTTTTTCACCTCAGAGAAACAAAGTGAAAGCCAACATCCCGTTTCTGCCCCTGGTCCTTCCTGAACAAACTCCAACTCTGACGTAGCAGCCTCAGGAGGATGCCATTACAATGTAAGGCAGAAGGAGAAACTGAGGCAGGGGTGGCTTGTGCATTTCCCCTGCAAGAAGGGGCTTGCTGCCCGAGAGGACAGGCAGCCCAGCAGGCAGAGCAGCAGTGCTGCTGGCTGTGCCCCGTCAGGCTGCAGCACAGGGGCTGGGGCTGGCCCAGCTTCACTGCCTGCAGGAATTTTGCTCTGCTGCCAACTCTAGACAAATCCCTTTTATTTGCTTGTTCAGGTTTCAATGTCATAATTGCATGGCCTGAGCCAGCTCTGGAGAGAGAGGAAGAAAAGCAAAAAAAAAGGCAGGCGGGGGGACGGGGGGGGGAGAAGCAGCACAGTGCCCAAGCCAACAGCCTCATCGCATCCTGCCTGCTCCTGCCTGGGGACAAGCCAATTCCTTCCTCCTGAGGTCTGGCTCCCTGCCACAGCTCCAGACCTCCCTGGAGATGGGACCGAGTGACCAGGGATGGTTTGGTCCACAGGGAAGTTTGAAGTCTCAGAAGCCCCATAAATGTTGCTGGTTTTGGTGGCAAAGCACCCCTTGAGTGTGAGCTGAGTCCTGGGATGCTCATGGGAAGGGTCCTGCCAGCCTTCTCCAGCCACAGAGCAGCGCAGCACAACACAGGTCTGGGCTTCCTTCCCACCCTCACCCAAAATGACAGTTTGCTCTAAATCATCTGGTCTGGGAGGCAAGTGGGTTTTCTTTGAATATTGAGCATTTCCAGTGCTGTCCTTCCCTAGCCAGGCACAGAGCTGCTGTGCCCCCTCTATGCTGGCAGAGCTGTGGTCACCTGGGTGGAGGTTGCAGGGCACAGGACCCTGGGATGAAAATGGGCAGAGGCAGGATAGGACCCAAACTGACAAGGCTGCAAAGAATCAGCCTGATGTATCCCCACCACACAGGAGATGTTTGGTTAGAGATCCTTAATCCCATGAGAGGTGAGAGGGGCAGGACCCACACCAGGACCAGCTGTGAGCACCAAGATGGGCAGGAGAGCTCCCCCAAGCCAAGCACGCCCACAAAAGACAAAGTAGTATCCACAGTGTTTGCACCCCCCTCATCTCCAGAACAATCTTTGTGGCTAGAGGACAGTCACCTGGTCTGCGTCAGCTTTGACCTATGTGTGTATTTTAACTAACATCAACTGAAAGGACAAAGGAAAGACCTGCTTGGTAGGGAATGCACAGAGTCAGCTGGAAAAGGCCAAAGTGTTTCTGATTGTGGGGGTGGTTGGGCCGATGTTGTCCAGGGGAGCAAAGACAGTGCTGAAAACCATGTGTCTGGTTTCCTCAAATGGCTACTTTTCTATCCAAAACCAAACTGAGGATGAAGGATGTTTCGGCAGCAAGTTCCCCAGGTCCTGAGGAGAAGACTGGCTGTCCCCGCTTTGGGGAACACAGACTGGCCCTGAGGGTGATGAACTGGGTGTCACAGCCAGGTCCCAGTCCTCTGCTCCAGCTCCCCCAAAAAGCTTTGGCCTTCCTTCCCCAGGGGCTGCCTCTGCCCCCAGCACCAAGTCCTTATCACACATGGTATGGCTGCCCCTGCAGCGTCCCACCTGCCACTGCATCCCTGCTTCATACTGGAGGACAGATTTCCAACCCCCCACCCCTGCAGAACCGTCCCCATTCCAGCCAGTGTCCCCTCCCTGAGGGCCCCCTCCGCAAGCACCCACAGCTCATTCAGACAGGACGTATCACCCTGTCCCCCAACCCAAAAAAGAGGCTGCTGTGCCAGGACTGTTCAGAGGAGGAGTTTTGGGCTGGCAGGTGCTTGGTCCCGAGATGTCCCCAACCCTTGGAAACAGGCACGGTGATCTCTGCAGCCAGACATCCCGTCCCTGGGCTAGTAATAGTCCTCCTCACTGTCCCCGTAGTCCTCGGGCGTCGTGCGGGGCTTCGGCAGGGCAAAGCCTGTCAGGTTGAGCTGATCTGAAACGGCAGCACAGGGACGATGTGACATTGCAGTGCCTGTCCCCTTTCCCACCAGACCCAAAGCCAAACCGTGCAGGGCAACTTGTTGGGGCATCCCCAGCACAGCCCTGTGCGCCAGCAGCTCGCCCTGCCCAAACGTCCCTTCCCTCATCCTCCTGAGAGCGTGGGCACAAGGGCACGGTACTCACCCGGCGTCAGGACGGTCAGGCTGGCTAATGCCACCACCTCCCCGACCTTGTTGCGGGCGAAACAGCGGTAGGTGCCTTCGTCCGTCACACGCACGCCCTGGATCTGGAGCCAGCCTGTCACTTCGTATTTCTGGGGGCCACCTCTGAACTGTAAGGTGGGGGGACTGTGGTTAGCAGTGAAGCCAGAAAAGCCACGTGTGGGACTGGGATGAGTGGGAAGGGGGATACAAGCCCAAGGAAACTCTTTGTTCCCCCAGCTAAGTACCACCCTGGGGGTAGGTGTAGACCACACAGATGTAAGTTCCCCCTTGCCCTGCTACCCAGGGCAGGTACGGGCATCTTCCTGCCTCCATGAGGGCCCAGGGAGCCCTGCTTTGGGCAGGACCCTGCAGCTGTACCCCAGCGCCACCATGACCCCAAACAGCAGGAGGATGCTGGGGGTGGTGTTTTGCAGCATAGCAGAAGCAAGAGGGTTTCTGTGCCATGGGTCCAGCCAGCCTGGAATGGCTCAGAGGAGCCCTGACCTCCCTGTTTTGGCAGTCAGAGAGGTCCTAGGACCACTCTGACGCCAACCATGCTATTTTTCTCTTTGTCCCCAGAAAGAAATAGCCTTTTCCTGAGCCAGCCAAGCTGCAGCTGTGTTTACAGGCTGCTATTATGGTGCAGTGGCTAGGGGTGGAGGACAGCTGAGTCTTCCAGGATAGCCCTGGAAGTCAAGCAGGATAGCCCTGCTTGGGGTGAAGTTCTTTGGCCAGACCCTGTAACAGGCTATGGGGGAACGTGAAGGTCAAAGAAAAGGAGGGGGACCAGCACATCACCCTGCAATGGTGCCATGTCCCACCTAGTCATCTGGCTCCCCTTCTCCATCCCACAACAGTTTCCTTCCCACAGTCCCTGTGCCTCTGCCCACACCCTCTAATAGCTGGGTACGCCTGGCTGGGCGCTATATTTGGGTCTGGGCACAGGCAGGATGCAGACCGCTGGGCCTACCAGAGGGGAGCCCTGCTCAAGGCAATAAGCAGAAAAGGGCAGGAGCTGCCTGAGTCTGCTGGTGGGAGCAGGGGATAACCCAGGGTGGAAGGCACCTCAAGAGCTGTCTTCTCCTCCAGGCCTGCTGGTGGTGCTGTGGATGAAGCCAGCAGGCAGAGCAACCTAAAGCCAGGGAGGTGGGAAACTCCCTGCTGCAGGGCTCTGCACATCCTAAAAAATACTCATACATTCAAAAACTACTAGGGAAAATTGCAGAAGAGAACTAGGCTGATGGCTCCTACCACCAAGACACCAGCCCTAGCTCAGCCAGTCCTCATGGTATGCAGGCTCAGGTCACCCCTTCTCACCCCCAGGCAGCCAGGTTTGGCCACCCTCAAAGGATGACCATCCTCTAGTCTGGTTGCCCACAAGCTTTGGGAAGGGCTGGGTCACCCTAGGTTCATGCTCAACGTATCAGGCACACCACTTACCTGAACAGAGATGTGGGGGTCGTCTCCAGGCAGCAGCATCTCCATGCCATCCTTCCTCCACTCAATGGAAGCCATGGGGTAGGCGAAGACCTCACAGCCAAAGATGACGTCCTGCCCGGTGACATTCCATGTGTCATAGGGAGGAGAGGTGATCTGTGGCTCTGGGAAGAGCAGACAGAAGAGTGGGGTTGGCTCATATGAGGTCCCACAGGCTTTCCTGGGCTGGTCTGAGTTTGTCCCCTCTTGGGTGGGAGCATTTGTCTCACATAGAGATACCACGACCATTCCCACACCCCTCTCCTTTGCCACCCATGGCAGACCCTCCCTCCCCAGCCCTCTGGCCCGTAGGGGGTTGCCATCCCTCCTGGTCTTGCTTTCCCACCTGCACAGTGAGGCTCAGGGACACACAGGCAGCAGGAACTGTTTGATAACAGCAATGCTACAAAGCAAAGCTCTCCTGTGTGATCAGAGCATGCTCCTTCTGTGGGGGAAAAGGCCAAGGGGCACTCAGCCTGAGCCTGGTGGGGATGGATGTGAATGGGTGAGGTGGATAGATTAGGCCTCTACTCTGGCACCAGGCTCATGCCAGCAGTGAAGGGAGACAGCAGTTCCCTGCCCGCTGTATGGACCCAATACCCCCAGGACCCACATCCCTTCCCTGGAGGGATGGAGTGAGGATGACCCTTCCTAGCCACACTTTCTCCAGGATGGAGAATGGTGGCATGAGCCAGAAGCCAAGGGAAAGTCTCCACCTCTGAATACCTGGTGGAAAAACTCAGGGATATGCTTAACTAAAAAAAAAATAGTCAACCTTGGTGCCCTGTGGGCTGTAGGTGCAACTCCATTGGGCAACCTGCGCAGACCGGACAGGCTGGGGCATGCACACTCTGCCACCACTCTGCACAACCCCCCTCTCTCCCCCCACCTTCCACCTCACCCCAGCCCCCTCCTGAGTTTCAAACAGGAGATGGAAATCACACAGCCAAGACAAACCGACCCAGGTTTCCATTTGCAGGAAGCAGTCACACTGCTCAGGAGCGCCAGGCCAGCATGAGCCCAGCACGGCCGCCAAGAATTCGCTAACAATTCCCTGGAACTTCCCCATCTGCTCCGGCAGGATTTGCTGCTTCCCATAAACCCCACTCCCACTTGGCAAAGCTGCTCCCAGACCTCTCCAGGCGCTGGATCTGCAGAGGCTGACACAGAGCAGCAAGGTGGGGGGACTGGGGGGAGACCTGCACTCTGTGGTCCCTGGGGATGCCGTGGGTTTGGTGCCAGGCAAAGTAGTTAAAGCCAGACCCCACTGCTTGTCCCCTCCCAAGAGGCACAAGCCTCCATCCTGCCGCCTGCATGGCTGCTCGGGGGGCACTACCTGCCTCGCAGGGACCCTCGTGGGCCACGGTGAGATTGGTGTCGGGGTGAGCACGTGCAACCTCCAGGAACCTGCAGATCTGGGCGTAGGTTTTGCCATCGGAGCCGCAGAGAGCCAGGTGGGAGAGGCAGGCACACTGGGGCTCGGGCACCTCTCCATGCTGCAGGTCCCCGGTGTCCAGTCGGCACTCCAGGTGCTCCCCACACTTGCCATAGAAGTGATTGGTGTTGTCCAGGTCGCAGATCTGTCCCTCCAGGTTGGCACACTCCCAGCAGCAGTCGCAGGCATCCCGCACCGTGCCAGCCAGGCACCCGCGCGGCGCCGGGCACTCCTCCAGCCGGCACTCGGCACAGCCCTCCCCTTCCTCCAGCAGCCGCTGCCAGCCCCGTTGGAGGTAGTCAGAGGTGCTGGGAAAAGCCTGGCCCAGCTGGAGCAAACCCCAGTGCAAGGAGAGCAAGGAAAGCACGAGGCAAGAGGAGCTCAGGGTCTTGGCTTCAGACATCCTCACTGCAGCTCCTCTATCCTAGTCCCACCATCACTTGGACAGGGATCTCTGGAACTGCCCTGGCTTCCCCGGCTAGATTCAAGGAGCCATCCTGACCTGCAAGAAGGGAGGACAAGTGTTACCGGGGCAGGGAGTTTCTCCCACCACTCTGGCTCCCAGCTGGCTTGCCCCAAGAGCAGTGCTGTGTGATGTGTAGGGATGGGCTGGTCCCAGCCTGAGCCCTGCTGCCATGTCCTTCCCACCCTGCGGCTCCCTGACTTCTGCCAGGCCCCTCGACCAGCCCCCATCCTGAGTTGCTGAACATCCTCCAGTGGGATGGGGCTGCTGACCACAGACCCACCGGGTTCCATCCTTTTTCCCTGGCAGGAGAGCCCAGCCCCAGGCTGGGAGCCATGGGGCTGCTGGGGGCCAGACAGGCTGCTCCACACTGTCATGGATCAGATGGTTTGTACCCCAACTCCTCGGCTCCTCTCAGGGAGCCGTTCTCCAGCCAGGTGCTCCTTTCCTTTCCCCATTGCTTTGCAAGAGTCACGAGCTGTTTTTTCCTCTGTCACCATCCAGACAAGTGCAGCAGAGCGGCTGATCCTGCAGACAAGGGGCTCTTTCCACACTGGAGGCAGCCAGCCGAAAGGAGCCGAGCCAGCAGGATGCTCCCAGTCATGCCTGGCTTTTGTCCTCCTCCCCTCCCTGCACTGTAACCCCTCTTTTTAGGTACCTTTCCACTCAAACAGGAGCTGAAATACCCCTCAAGAGAGCTCTGTGACCCCTCCAGTTATTACACAGGCAACAGGCTGAGTACAGGGGAACTCAGTGCACAAGTCAGCACACTGGCAGCAGGCCCAGCATAGTCAGCCTGTCCTGGCACAGTGGGGTCCCTGTCCCCAAGCCTCAAGCCCGCATTACCTCCCAGGTAAACGAAGACACTGATTTATCCCTGGGCTTCCCATCCCAGCTGTACAGATCTGTGGGGTCTCGAAGCCCATCCCCAGAGGGGTGATGATGAATTGAACCCCTTTATGAGGGCACCCCAGCCCCCAGTTACACTCTGGCTGCCTTCCCTGAGGTGGAGTAAGGTTAGTGCTCCCCCATCCTGTCTCTGGGGCACCAGCCAACAGGAGTGAGCCTGGGTGACCCCTCCCCTCCTGCTGAGAGCTGTGTGGAAGGACGGCCTGCAGTCCCCTCAGCTGGACCCTGTAGTCACCACCTTCCCACCCCCCTCAACACCCCTGCAGCCCAGAGTTAAGGTGATGGGGGTGGCCAGGTCGGCGGATTCGCAAGGTTAAACACACGTGCACCCCCCGGTTAACAAACTGCAAAGCTCTGACCCATTCAGTGGAGACCACCAAGCATCCCGGGGTGGAAAGGGTCCAGTGCCAGTGCCCCCTCCCCACCCCGGGCTGTAGAGAGCAAGGCTTCAGCCCCGGGGTGGGGGATAACTGCAGAGCTGGCCTCTGGTTCCCCAAGTCCGGGATGCAAGGGCTGGCTCACGGGGTTCTGGCTGAGTCCTGGGAAAGGACACAGAGTCCTCCGGGGTGCCCCAAAAGACCCCGGCGGGAGCCACCCCGCTGTAAGCCGCTACTTACCGGAGGTGCCGGGGCCAGGGAGGGGCCGGGACCAGGGAAGCCGCGGTTTCGGGGGCCGCCGGCGGGCGGGTACCGCGCAGTGTCCGTGCGGCGGGGCTGCTGGCCCCCGGCTTCTCCGACCCCCGCCGTGCTGTCCGTGCACCNGTGATGTCAGTGAAACGTGAGTCCCCCCGCCCCTCTCCGGCCCATCCCTGGACCGGGACCCGGGCTGACGGGCACCCCTTCCCTGCCGGGCCCTGCCACCCTCTGCACCCTGGCCCCAGGGCTCTGCCCCTCCAGTGCCCGGCACCGGCCCCCCCCCCTTCCCGCCCGCAGACACTGGGGTCACCCTAAGTTGGGATGATCCCCCGGGGGTAGGAGGGTAGCGGGGGGCGGGGAGAGGGGAAGGGCAGAGACCAGCTCAGCTTTGCAGGGATCTGTGGGGACAAGTGAAGGGGAAGGAAAAAGCCGGGGGCAGGCATGGCTAGGGAAGTGGGCAAAAGCATCCTTCAACCTGTATTTTGCATGGGAAACACAGGCTGGAACACTGAGAAGCTGTTGGAATTAAACGGGGGGAGAATTCCTGGGGATACCTGTGCTCACCCCACCCCAGGAGCCAGGTACAAAGAGGGAAATGGGGTACAAGCAATGGCATTACCTTGGCTGGAGTGGAGCTGTCAGGAGCAGTGCTGGGGCTGCTCCACGTCACAGCAGTGCAAAGCCTGAGAGCAACTGGGGGTCCGGAGCCCTCTTGCCAACTGCCTCACTGCTCCTCGCCTCAGTTTCCCAAGCTCTGAGGAACAGTGGATCCAACGTGCCTTTGCAGCAAAACCACCCCATGCGTTTGCCTCTTGCTCCTGCTGCGCTGCCGGTGGAAACCCACAGCCCACTCCCCTCCTCCAGGAGAGGAATTTGTGGGATTTACTTCCCCAGTAACGCTCAGGCAAAGCAAAGCTGTTGCAGGACCCCTTGGAGGATCTGGTTTCCTTCACCATGCTGCAAAAAATCTGCTTTTGCTTTCCAACACCCTCCTGCAAATTCGTTCCGGGCTCCACAGCTTTCCCTCAGTCACACTGTGCAGCCGGTCACAGCTAGCGACAGAAAACGTGCCAGCTTTCAGCCCCCCTAAATCCACCTTTGACAGCCAGACCCCCCTCCAGCCCCGCGCTGCAGAGGGGGGTGGGGGTTTCCTGTTGGCTCTGCCTCCTGCTCCCTCTCTGTGGCCCCCAGCTCCCCTCACTCACTGCAACTGGCTGCAGGCTTTCAGACCCCACATTGATGAGTCGCAGAGCAGCTGGGGGCTGCAGCTGCCTTGAGCATGGGGGAAAAGTCAGGGAGGGCTGAGGTTCCCTACCTGCATCTCCCAGAGCTGGTTCAGAGGCTAAGCAAGGAGGTCAGGCTGTAGGTGACTCAGAGGGGGGTGCTGAATCCCCTGGGCTGCTCCTGCTGTGCCCTGCTTCGGGTCAAAGCATCACCCATGTGTTTGGACATCCTTGTGCCAAACAGGGGGCAAAGCAGTGGGGTGAGCCTGGCCTCAGAGGCCACATTCAGCACACAGAAATAAGGCCAGCACCTAAACCTCAGGCACCTCTGAAAAGTGGGGCCAGTGACAGTCCCTGTTTATTTGCTTCTCTTGCCCTTGGTAGAGGGACAAGGGGGGATCAGGGCAGACCCCAACGCTGCTGGGCCCCAGCCCTGGCTCCTTCTCCCTTTCACCAGGCACCTGGTGTGTCCCTGTCCCCATGTAGTTACCATGACCTCTGAGAGGCTGAATTCATCCAAACACCACTGCAGCATCTACCATTTGCGAAGTGGGGAGACACCACACATCTGGATGGCCAGAAGTGAAATCCCACCACATATCTGTGTAGGGGAAGCTCCAGCCATCATGCAACACAACTCAGCACCTGGAAGCCATGGGCAGCTCAGCTAAACAAGATGGAGCTCAAACCTGGCAGCTAATTAAACCTCCCGCTTAATGAGACTATTGAACATGCTGGTAAATAGTGACAGCTGAGAATAAGGTGTGGAAGTTCTAACCTGTGCTGAGCAAGGACTATGCTCCATCATCCCTTGATTCAATCAGCATCCCCAGCTACATGGAAGATTTGAGGCTCCGGTTGCTGGAGACAGATCTGGGGAGAAAAGGGTGGTTGCAGCCCTGCGTGACCTAGCACTGGAGTAAATCTTGTTCCTAGCTCCTTCCCTGTGCTGGCCAGTTATCCCTCCTTTCTCCTCACTTGCCCCAAGCCCAGTTTGCTTGGGCAGCAGGCCTCAAGCACCAAAGTCCCCTCCTCCTCTAGCAGGTTGCTTTCTGACACCATTTTCCCCTCCTACGATGGTCCCATTGCAGCCAGGAGTCTGTGGATGCTCCCAGCAGACCCACAACTGTGGCATCCCTCCAGAGCTTTGTCATCAGGATGTGCCCTGATGGCAGAGCTGTTGTGGTCAGTCTGGGATGCCTCACTGATTTCTTCCTCCCTCCTGCCAGCCCTGGGCTGGTCTCCTGGACCACCCCACAGGGATCTAGGGCTTCCAGCGGTCAAGCCCAAGGAAAAAAAACACCCTGGAAAAAAATCCCTGAGCCAAATGACTCAACACACATCATATCAGGGAGGGTTGGCAAGCGGTGTCGGTGCTGGTGAAGATGGGAATGTGGTTTATGTCACAGCAGAAGCAACTTCACCAGGAGATGGTGGGACAGGGGTGCTTCCAGCACACTGCCTGGGGCTGCAGGGGTCTCATTCTGCTAATAAACCAAATCTTCCTGGTTTCAACTCAAACCTGCTGCTGCTCTGCATCCCTTGCTGTTCCAAGCAGCCTGACACAGCTGGGCTCTGGCCAGCCCAGCCCAAAGCTGTGTGGTTCTCAGTGGGTCCCATCCACATCCCGAGGGTCCTCTATGGGGACAAGCTGGGCAGCAGGCACACACATGCCGGGCAGGACCCGCGCTGGGAAGCGGTGGAGCTTAAGTTTCTCCAGGATTTTCCAGAGCAAATTCCTCCCTAGAACAAACCCGTCAGCAAATTCTTGGGGAAACGGCTGCAGCTGCGAGCAGGAGGGACGGAGGAGCTCTCAGACCGGCCCCGAAGAGTGGCGGCCGGGTGGCGAGGGATGCTGCGGTCCCCGGGCTGCCGCGGTGTCCCCGGCGCGCCCGGCCCCTTCTCCCGTAGGAGCTGCGGCACGGGGGGGAGGGATGCGGCTCGCTTCCTTCCCCGCAGGAATCCCCGCCTCCGCTTTCGTTGGGGCTTTCCAAGGGGCCAGGAACCAAGCGGGAAGCGGGGGCTGCGCTCCCGGGGTGCCGCACCTCCGCCCGGCCCCCGCCTGACACGGCCGTGCCGACTTTGACACCCCGGGGGCCGCGTTAGAGCCGTTCCCACCTCTCCGCGACATGCCGGGCTGCCCCCGCCGCAAACAAGGGCACCCTCTCAGCACCATTACCCCCTAACCCTTCCGGCCGCGGTCCCTGCCCGAGGAACCGGCCCGGCGGGGCGGTGCAGGCGGCGCGGGGTGGGGGGG
>VZTU01032916.1:0-15002 GCA_013400835.1 Zapornia atra | reverse complement strand
CCTAACTGCATACTGAAGGTTCTTATGATATAGCAAGCTCATATGCAAAAAAAAATATAAAATATTGTTAACAGCATGATGGTGAGTTTGCCTAGAAAGGATTAAAAATATTTTTATTCACTGATATATTGACATTCTAATATCCATTGTACTTCATGCAAATGGTACCAAGCTGTTTAACCAGTCTTTAGTATTGGGGATTATATTAAATCTTTTCCCACAGACAAAACTGACTGAAAAAAAAACCCAACCCAACCAACAAAAAAAGCCCAACCCACAAACCCCACACCACATTATTTTTTAAATAACTTTTTGACTGATTTTTTTCCATTATCTATTAAAACTGTAATTTATTTTTTCCATTAAAAGGAAAGGGAGAAAATACTCAACCCCTATTACTCTTGAGGCATTTTGTATGATATGTTCTTGCCTTATTTCATTTAGTCACATTTGGTTCTGAAAAGTCTTCAGCCTGAAGATATTGATGACTTCTTCTTAATTACCTATTATGGTCTTTACACTATTTTAGTGCTACTTGACCTTTCAGCAGCATTTAATAATGGCAGTTGTGGGATCTTGCTATACATTTTTGAGATATACAGTAACACGGGTGTTTCCAACTTTTTCAGTCTGCCTTTACTGCCTATCCAGAGTCTGCCAATATGGTGACTTGAGTCTACTATTTTGCAACTATTTTAATTAAAATTCTATACTTGGATTAAGATTTCTTGTAAACCACTGTACCAAGTTTTGTCTCCTTTTAGTCTTTATCAGCATATATTCATGATAAAAACTTGGTGTTATTGTGAGCTCTTTGTATTGAAGCTTAACCGTGTAAACAAAGTTCAGAATGATTCATAAAAAAAAAAGAATGTTGTCATATTAATGCTAGAAAATTATGATTTTCAGAAAATCATTAATCTTACATACTGCTTCTATTTTACTTAATAAAATGAAATGGAAATATAGTAGAAAGATGAGGTTTATTTAGGGTGAAATTCACCCTTGTGTCAAAAGGCTTTTTTGTAAATGAGGAACTTATCTTGGAAGTTGTCAGTGGGGTGAAAGTCCTGTTGCCACAGTGAGCTGGCCCTATGCACAGAAATTGATTTTCTTACAAAAAAGAAAACTCAGATATTCACCAAGGGAACATGGAATAACAAATACCCTTTCATGCCCCACCTTGAAAAAAAAAACTAATTGGGTGAAAGAGACAACTGTATGTGCTTGCCTTAAAATTAAATTAAAGATTTAGTTAAGCTTATCAGGAAGATTTTCACCTCTATGTGTGTTTCAAAAAACAGGAAGATTGACACGGTTGATCTTGTAACAAGTACTAACAATGGCCGTAATTTGAATGGAAGAAAAAACAGAAAAAGAAGGAGCTGATAGCATTCTAGATGGATTTATGCACTGGATATTGAGCAGTGGCACATATTGCCATTTAGTAAGAAAGGAAAGTAGAAAAATTTTACAGTTGTTAGCCATGACTCAAGTTTAAAAACCCTACTTGATTTGTAATCAATTTTTTTTTATTCAAGAGATACAGAATTTTAAGGTTATCTTTTTCCTGTTTGAATTGAGTTGTTAGTAGGAATTTTTCAGAAAAAAAAAGTCCTATTATTTAAAAAATTATTCTTTGGGAGTTTACGCTATTATGTGTTTTTGAATGATGTAACTATGTTAGAGTATAAGTGTGGTCTAAGTTCTTTTGGTGGTTTTTATTTTGTTTGTGGGGTTTTTGTGTGTGTGTGTGTGTGTGCATGTTGGGGGTTTTTTGTGGTTTGATGTTTTGGGTTTTGTTTTGTTTTGGTTTTGGTTTTATTTTTTTTTAATATTCTCACTGAATAAGTAACTTAGAGAAAATCTGAAAAAAAGACATTAGAAATCAGCTTGATCATCTTTTATATTAAGTGAAATTCTTTTAAAACGTGTAAATTGAGTTAAATGTATGTATATTTTATACTGAGTACTACTGAAAGAAGTTACCAATGAATTCACTTGTTTTATAAGTGTATTGTATTTTTCTGCAGTAATTTTGTGGTACTGACTTGGAGCATCAAATTAGATCCAATGAGCTTTTGATCTTTTATGCTCACTCATACATTCAAAAAAGAAATCAGACTAAACAAATTTGTGCTTCTGACACATCTTCAAATGTCAGTTTATCAAAGATTTTTTTGTGATTGAACAGTGAAGTGTATCTTCAAATTAAATACAAATAACTTAATCAGATAAAGATAAGAATAACACTGAATAGTAAAAATTTAATACAGTGGATATAGTGTGGTTATTACAGAATTCTATCAAGCCTTTCATTCTTGAGTTTCATTCTTAGCTGAGAAATAACAATTACTGGAGTTGTTAAGTCTTCATAGTTCAAAGATTATCTTCAGCACTTTTTGTTCTGACAGTTTAATTTTAAGAATAAATACTATATAATATATTAAATTTGAATAATATTTTTCTTTATTTATTCCCATTATATGAGGATACTGAAGCGTATGCTTTCAATGTAGACACTTTATATCACACTTTAAAATTTCTGTCCTGGAATCTTTGCTATTAAGACAACCCATTGCTTTGGCCCCTGATGTGCCACTGTCTGTGATGTATTGTTCCTTCCTGTGTTCAGCTTTCTGTATCCCAAAGCAAAACCTGAAAAGAAATGTAACCTGACTGAGAAGTTAACTGATCAAATGCAGTGGAAAAAAAAGATAACAAAATTCTCTCTGTCAAAGACTTCTTTGGTCATTTGGAGTCTGTTTAATCTCTTCTGAAGACATTGTATAAGTAACAAACTTTTATACCAAGCTTCTTTCTCTTTGCTCAACTTCTATTGCTGAGCACAGTGTTCTACGACATGGGATATCCCTTTGGTCAGTTGGGGTCAGCTGTCCTGGCTGTGTCCCTTTCCAATTTCTTGTGCACAGCCAGCGTACTCCCTGGTGGGGCAGCATGAGAAACAGAAAAGGTCTTCATGCTATGTAAGCACTGCTCCGAAATATAGCATTTATGTACCTTGCATTTCTTATTACATGGCTATTTCAATAAAGATGTTGAACTGATTTGATGATCTTGCAGTTCTGAGTTGACAAAGCTTGGCAGAAGACAATGCATAAGAGTTGAATATGGAAGCAGCTCACTTATAAGACATGGCATTCCTGTGGTTATTGGATGCAACTGGTCAGAAGAAAGACTATGTTTTTAAAGCTTTTAAAAATTCCTTCAGTGTCCACCTTAGGTTTTTTTTCTAGGACCTTTGATTGTGCAAGAGAGATATGCTGACATACTGTTGTGTTTAGCTCCTGTTTATCATATTTAAAAGATTATCTTGTTTTACAAAATTTATGTCTTATCATGTAGTGAATAAAATCTTACACTTATGATAGCACAGCTGTACACAGGGCAATGTGCCTTGCAGTTACTCATTGAGTCTCATTTGTAATGCATTTGTAATAATGCCAGTCTCATATTCCTGTGATATTAATGGAAAGAACATGCTGGCATTTTAGATAGAGACTCTGATTTGTAACATTATTCAGCTGAATAACTTTTTAAAACTTGCACACAGAAATATTTGCTATACAGCAAAATTACTGAAGTGCATTGTCAGTGTGAAAGCATTATAAAATCTGTGGATTCTGAAGTTTAAAGATGAGAAATGCAAAATTCCTCTTGAAGTGAGTGTTACTGGATGATATGTGATGACAATGATGATGTGGAGGGTTTTTTCAGAACTCATAGTAGTTTTTGCTATGCATTAAACCTTGAAAATGTTGAATATACTCTTAGAAGATTTTGCAAGTTGTCTATAAGAAACACTACAAATTTACATAATCCATGAAAGTCATTAAACATAAATGAAAATTATGATAATAAAAACTTGTTTCTAATATTATGTTTTGATTATGTGATGAATGCCACATGAACATATGAGAATTATTTATATTTCATCTTCTTCTGATTTTTGAAAGACAATAAATTTGACATAATATGCCATTAGTTATTAAAGTTTTAAATGAAAAGGTAGAAACACAAATACACTATAGGGTTTTAATTTCATTGGTACTGTATATCCCTAAAATATATACTTTATATTAAATAGATTATATAGTGTATGCATAGCAGTTGTCAGAGTAAATCAATCACATATTCTGAGACCACAAAATATCTCATTTTGACAAACTGATATAAGGTGTAAACATTAAGGTGTTGTGATACTAACCTCTGTTCTGGATTAGTATCTACATTGAACCATGAAAACTCTTTAGAAATCTGTCAGATCTATGTCAATAATCACTTCATTTGCATACTTTATTTCCTGTCTCTCAACTAGTTTATATTCAGCATGAGGCTCTTTATTACCTCACAGTTATGTAATTCCTTTTTCTTGTTTATGTACTCCCTACTTGGGTCAGTCATTCTGGTCAGTTTCCATTGTCTGTCTTATTAACATAATTTTTGACCAAAGCTCTTATTCTTAACTCCTTCTACTGATGGTCACTCAAGCAGAATATCAAAAGGAAATCAATCTTACTTCAAATGTATTTGTAACAATCTATTACTAAACTTTAAAACATTCTATTCTCAGCTTTAGGCATTGCTGACCTTAATAAGCTTGATTAATTAATAGTTTGCAATTAATGTTTCTTTCTTCCCTTAATCCAGGGTCTAGGAAAGTGATATATGTAAACAGTAACCTGGCATAACCATCCTGATCAAAATGACAGCCTTAAAAATAAGGAATATGGTCTCAATGTATTTAATGTTGCTAGATCTGCAAGGATGATCTCTAACGGGAAGCTTCCAGAGAGCAAGTCAGTCTTCCAGAACTCCCTGATCCCTGTACCAGTTCCAAAGGGACTGACAGGAAGTTTTCTTCAGTCAACTGAGTCAATTATCACATTATCAAAGATAAGATGTATTTCTTGTTCCCATTTTTCCACCTACAAATGTTCACATTGTCTTTGTTGTTTTCCTTAATCCAAAACCAAAAAGATTTTTGGAACAGAATGTACAAAATTAGCCCTTCTTGGACTGAAAATGTAAATCAGAAAAGCTGCTCTAATTGACATTTTCACTGAAAATTTTATTAGAGACATCCAAGAAGGAAGAAGCACAAACAGAACTCTCATGAGCAATCTCTTCAGTTCAGAGATAAGATACACTAAAAGACATAAACCAGACCTGAATGGCTAGTCGAGAGCTGAGATAGGCAGACCTGAGAAAGCAGCAGTCTGACGATACTCCCTGCAGTGCATATATTCCATCAGTCTGGCAGCACTGAATTAATTTGAGGGGGAGACTTGTGATACATGCCTGATTTCTGATTTCTGTAACATGCATATGCAATTTGTTTGCTCTTAGCTAACAACTTTTTTTTTCCTGTTTTCATTCTTTCCACCTTATCTCAGTCTTTCTTGAAACAGATGAATCTCAAAAAATAAACAAAAAATACTGACAGCTTTCAGGCTACCTTTCCATCTTGAACTTAACAGGCAAATGGTATGGAATTTGTAAGCACAGTAGTCAAAGCTGCCTTTGCAATCTGTTGTTTGGCAATTTGCAGTTGGGGGTGGAAAGATTTAAATGCTTGAAGAGATGTAATTTTCCTACCACAGCTCTTAGCACTTCAGCTATGATTTTCTTCTTCACAGAAAGTAGTAGGAGAAGAAAGGGAGGAGTAGAGTTTTTGAGGTGGCCAAATGGTCTTTGCACTTCTTTCAAATTTTGGCAGCTTTCATGCCCTGAGTTTTGCAGACAGACCCTTCAGACCAATCCAAGGTTCTTGAGTGCAAAATGTGGAAGGATCTTTTGGCAGCAATGATAGCAAAATTGACGTCTTAGCTACAAAGAAACTGCGCATCAGGTCTTGGTTCTGTGGAAATTTCACAGCACCTCTCTCCTTAATTCTGAGGTGCTGGAATATTGGATAATGGCATGAAAATAACCTAAACCAGATCTCTACATTTAAAAGTTGGGTAAATGTTAAGGCTGACATCGTATTTGGGTATATTCTGTATTGAAAATTATTAAAGTTATATTCAGGGTAAATAAATCAAAAAGGATTGTAAAAAAATAGTTTTCCAGATGGTCTCATTAGGTCCTGTAGATTTTTGTGCATGGAGTGCCAGGTACCAGGGGGACTGGCATTAGATTTGTTGCCACCAACTACAGTCAGAGTAGGGGCAATATGTGACTTTAGCCTGTGGTACCAGCAACTGGAAAGAATGGCTGGTCTCAGTCCCACCTACTGAAGTGGGTGAAGGTCTCTGCTGCTGGGGTAGGAATGGTGTATGAGATGATCATGACTTTGAGTATCTGTTTGCTGGTAAGCATTAAGCTGAACTTATGGAACAGTAGGAGACCTGAGAAGCAATTTATAGTGCCTGGAACAGAGACAGTGGTATTGAGTGGACAAAGGGACTGTGCTGTGCTGCTACTCAGGGTTATCCAAGAATGTGCATGTCCTTGTGAATCTTGTGAATCTGGAACATGGCACATGCTTTCTATCATGAAGTTCAGTCTCTACCAACTTCCAAGAGGAGGAAGGTGACATGGCTGTTTGTACTTCTGTTTTATATGAGTCATATATAAGTACTGTTGAAAAAGACTGCACCTTGTCTGTAGAAGTCCATGCAGCTGGCCATCCAGATATGTGGTACACATTCTGAGCTTTGCTACTGGTTGAACCTGCAAAAAAGAAGCAGTCATGTCCCTCAGTATGGCACGGAGACCTTCTGAACCCTCTGTGTCCAGGACTGGAATCCAGCAGCAGGACAAGAGGAATTCCAAAGTGTGGAGTTACCAGAAGCAATGGCCACTCCTAACAGCCCTTAACCACTGGCATGCATTTTCAGTGAATCTGTGCAATAAATAGTAATAGATGATGACCACTTAAAAAAAAAAAAAAGTTACAAAATTTAACCATGCAGAGACTAAAACAACTGGTGATTTCTTTGTTGCATAGCAGCAAATCTCAGTGAAAATAGCTCTAGAAAAAACCCTGAAAACAGGGAAATAATATTAACTAATGCCAATTTTCAAAAGCACCCTTTATTACAAAATGCTAATAACTAAGACTAGCATTTTGATGTAAAATATAAAATCCAACAGACTAATCTGAAGTGGTCAGTCCATACAGTTGTCCAGAATAAATCTGGTTGGGACGTCGGACTTTCTAGGATAGGATTTATTGTTTTAACTCTTCAGAAGGGAAAACTAAAATTTTAAAAATAAAAAGCTTATTTTTATTCCAAAGTGAACATTTGCTCCAAGAAAGTATAAGGTGAAACAGTATATACACCAGTATAAACAGTGTCTAATGCACTGTCCCAATTTTGCCTTATTTTTAACCTCCTTTATGTCTTCCTACATGGAACACCTCAGTTTTGATCAGAGTGAATGACCATGTATGAAGGTGTGACTTGCTGGTCTCAGTATATACTAACTCACTGAATATAAGCGATCACTTAATTTTTTTCTTCAAAGCTTCAACCTCAAGCTAGATACATACACAGGGAAGGGTCAGAGTCAGTCCTCAGAGAACAGAAAGACCTACAGAATGGATGTAGCTGCACCTTGTAGAGAAGTACTCTGCCTTCTATATAATTCTGTATTTAATGTTAAAACCTCTGAAATGAGTAGCTACAAATAAAAAGTAGGTATCTGCAAACTACATCACTCAGGCCTTATAGTACTTGAAGTTAGCCTCATCTTGTCTAATCTACACCAAAACTAAAGTGTTTTGTGACGTTCCATGGACTTGTTTCCTCAGTATGTCTCAGAATAAGCACATTTTCTAAGGAAATAACATTTCAAGCTACAGCAATGTTCATATATGTAAAATGCTATTTCTTCCATGTGTGTGAAATTCAGAGAAACTTAATTTCGTATAGATGTTTCAGAGGAGCACAAATATTCTCTTCATTTTGTTCCACAGCAAGTTCCTTTATTTGTTCTAACTGGCCACGGGTACTCTGACTGCACATGGATTATACTAAGTTATGCTTATTTCAGAAAAAGAAAAAAAAAAAGGAAAAGGAATGGGAAATGGAAGTGTAATAATATTCCACCTTCATTCCAGTTTCACTAGCCACTTCATTCATGCTTTTTTTTTTCCACACACACCTATATGCTGGGGTGCTGCACATGCACTTTGTTACCATACAGAAAAGAAAATATATATCTGCTTGATTGAAGATTCATTTAACAGTATATCGGCCAATGACCCTTATTTGGATCTGTCTTCCACATTCATTTTTTTATATACACACAAAATCAATAATGTGGGTGCCCCACTTTGATAACTTTAATCCAATTTTCTGACTTTTTTTTTTTAAAATAAGATCTCACATATTCAGAGCTGTTGAGTTATCACAGTTAACTTGCAATATTTCTGCCTTTCTCACTTCAATGTTCTAAAACAATGGGAGAAACAAAATTCCTAGTCCCAAGAAGAAACCTGTGTTACCGTACTAGTGGGACTTTCAAAAAATTGGTATCTTGGAAAATTGAAATTTTAAAAGGTTTTTTTTTAACCAAAACCTTTAAGCATACACTTCGGAGTTTTCAGAAGAACAGAAGAAATCATTACTTGATATGAAAGTAATAAACCTTCTGAAAGTCTTTTGCCTTTTTTTAAGCATTAGCAATTTTCAGCTTTTGGTGAAAAAGCTGTCAGAATTTCCAGAGCTGGTAAAGAAAATTTCCTTCATGTTGAAAAGTGAAATTAATATGTTCATGGAATATTTGTTCAGAAATTGTTTGAAAGTCTACACCCAGAAACTGACATTGCTAGTGCTATCCAGCATTGCAAATGGTTTACAAACATGCAGTCTAACCCCTGCAATGTCTTATTAATCTTTTTAATAATTTTTTTGGTTTTTTTTTTAATAATAGGGTTTTGGGTTTGTTGCTGTTGTTTTGGGGTTTGGGTTTGGGTTTTTTATTTTTTGTTAGAGGGGGAATGGGGGAGGGGAATAGCTTCCTTTCTGTTAGGAAGATTGTATATCTCCCTGCTTGTTGTGCTCCTTCAAATTAGAGGTAAACTTTTGGGATCTGACTAACACCTAGAAGCCCAACAAACTGCTTCATTATAACTCTCTGTAACATTCTCTTTACACCTTACCATCTTTACTATTTTCTAGTACTGTCTTTTAAAATTATTTTACATTTGGACTCACATAACAGCTGTATTCTACTTCTAGATGAAGAATATGTTTCATTGAGTTGAGAAATCTGTGACTGCCAAATATCACTACCAGTAATCAGTGTAGATAGGAACAAGATCACACTCTACCTACTGGTTCATATGAGATGCAAGACAGAAGGGATAACTGGAACAGACCCTTCCTGAGATTCATTGCTCAAAGAAATAAAATTGACTTCCTTCAAATCACCTCAAATTCTGAATGTTACACCAATTAAATGATAAATAACTGTTAAAACCATGAATAGGTATTGAAACAGTAGCTTATGTCTGGTCTACTTGAGAATATTCCATGCAAATCCTCACTATGGACTATAAATAATGAGCACAGTTGATATCAAAAGAATGATCAGATTTAAAAAATGAGAAAAATCAGTCATAATAAAATGCTGTAATATATGTTACCCAAGCATGGAAAATGTAAGAGATTCTTTTGGTACCATATAATACCTCCTTCTGTGAAGAAAATAGAAATCCAGAAGAATATAATCTGTAGCCCAAGGTGGCTCTGCACCATTGGAATCTATTTCCTTCCTCTTGGAGAATTAAAAAAAAAAGAGTAAAAAAATGTAAAATGTAATAAAAAAATCACTGTCAAGGAACTACAGCTGGGTGGTGATGATGATGATGGTGATTATTATTGTATTTTGAATTTTGTTTTAAGCCATAAACACTGAATAGTCTTTGTTTGAAACTGTGTAAGACGTCAAATAAATTAAATTAATGGTACCTCTATGCAATTGCTTCATGTAGTTCACTTTATATAATTATGAATTTTATGCTGGCAAAAATAAGTCTTGTCTTCTTACTCAATGTTATACCAGTTCACCAATATACAAGAAAGGCTGGACTGCAATGCCCATAATGAACAGACACAACTCAAGACAAGAATTTTATGATCACTGTGCAGCTTTTCTCTTCAAGGAACTACTTCAGAAAGAAAATTAAATCCTTGGAAAAAAATGTAATACAAATAGAAGAAGAAATGATGGAAACAGGGATATATAAAAATTACTGCTATAACAAGTAAAAATGAAGATTTCTTCAGGACAAGAAAGAAAAAATCAAAACATCATGATATATAAAAATCAAACCATTTTCATTTTAACCAGAACTTTCTGAATGAAACTTTTGTCAGGAAAAGTCCAAGAGACATTATGGGATGGAAACTCCTGCAAAATTTGTCTATTTGACATCAGAGATAAAATTGAAATGTAAGCATAGGATTTTTTAAAAATACCTAATTATATTAAAATTATATACATGACAGTGTAGTCTCTTTATATGTGAAGATATTTTCTTGCATAATTGATGAAAAAGATGTGCCTATATCTTTGCAGAACGGGGGCCTAAAATTAACCAGCTTTTAGTGGACTTGTAGGCTGATCCCATAAATAGTATTTTCACATTCCTTAACTGTTATGAAATTTCCAGCATTTGCTTGTTGCCTTGGTTGCAGCCTGTAACAGATGTTTCAAAACATAAGCGAGGTCATGAGCCACAGAACTGAACAAACATTTAAAAAAAAAAAAGAATACTATCTTAGTTCACTATGTTAGCTAAGTTACAAAATTTCCACTGGCTTGGCTATTCCTTTGTCTCCTGCTTTAAACAGAGCCAGAAACTTAGTCTGAGTCAGGCAAGCCCAAGTTTACATTATTTTGCCAAGTTTCACATGTCTTCTACTCTCTGTCACTAAATTATAAACAGACTTTTCATTTAAGAAAAATTTAGAAGAGAAGAATTATGGTCCGAAATATTTATTTTGGAGCAAGGGGTTTTATAAAATTTTGGGATTTCTAGTAACCTCAAATGTTGAGAGGAGAGGGAGAAGCAGAGTTTCCAAAGTACATTTTGCTCTCAAATGCTCATGACATCCTTTCTTTTTTTATCTTTTCCTTCCTTTCCCCCATAAAAATAACCAACTCTCACTTAGGTACTGCATCTTGGGTCATTCTTTCTTGACTGCGTTCCTCATTCACTCTTTTCCCTTGCTTGCATACATCTATTTCTAAGTGCTAACTGAAACCTGGGCATATTTGCCTAATACCTGATAGGCTAGAGAGCGTAATACGTGGGCAGTCTGGAGAGCTGGGCAGTAAGAAACCAAATGAGGTTCAAAAAAAGCAAGTGTAGAGTCTTGTACCTGGGAAGGAATAACTGCTTGAATCAGTACAGGCTGGGGGATGACCTGCTGCAGAAGAGCTCTGTGGAGAAGGACCTGGGGGTCCTGGTAGATGACAGGTTGGCCATGAGCCAGCAGTGTGCCCTGGGGTCTAAGAGAGCCAATGGGATCCTGGGGTACATCAAGAGGAGTGTGGCTAGCATATCGAAGGAGGTGATCCTCCCCCTCTACTCTGCCCTGGTCAGGCCCCACCTGGAGTATTGTGTCCAGTTCTAGGCTCCCTGGTATAAAAAGAGNATAGCTTAAGTGTGGGACACAGGGGGAAATGGTCAGCCCCTTTTCAATAGTTTTTGGAGACAGGACAAGGGGCAATGGCTGCAAGTTAGAGCATAGGAAGTTCCACACCAACATGCGGAAGAACTTTCACACAGTGAGGGTGACAGAGCACTGGAACAGGCTGTCCAGGGAGGTTGTGGAGTCTCCATCTCTGGAGATACTCGAGACCCGTCTGGATGCCTATCTGTGTAATATGAGCTAGGGAGCCTGCTTTAGCAATGATCTCTCAAGGTCCCTTCCAACCCCTAAAATTCTGTGATTCTGTGATTCTGTGATCTCAAAATCTTTTTTTGCAGCCACCTTTTCAGTTTACAGAAAAGCTGATATTCCTTTGAGAAGAGATGATGGTGTTTATTACTGGTCTGATACTGCGTTCAAAAAAGTGGAAATGCTTATTAGGTTTATTAGGTGCAGTGAGGAATTCAAGGTATTGTATATTAATACAACGTTTTTCATCAAATGATTTTGATGCTAAACATGCTTAGGCATTTATATTTAGTAGAAGACAAACCTAATAGACAATTATTTTATATCTTTTCCAGTTACATGTGTCTAAATTTTCCAGAGAGTAGTGTTGTAGAACCTGACCTAGAGGTCAAATCATTTAGAGTGCTTCCCTCCTAATTCCTTTTTTATTATTATTTTTCGATTGAACTTTTTGGAATTCGGAGGGGAGCTGTGAATACTGCAGATCTGCAGACTTCTGAATAGAACCTGAAACACTCTTTGAATCCAGTTAAAACAGCTTTATCCGACTGTTCACTGATTCCTCTTCACTAGTCATGATCTGCCTGTGGCAAAGCACTTCTCCTCATGATTGTGAAGATTGCTCTCCACGATGCTCCTTCTGACAGTGCGAATATTGACTTGCACTTATAAAGGTCAGGCAGCTCCTACTGTTATTGGAAGTGAGAACACCAACTCCAGCAAAGCTCTCTGAGAAGAATTTAACCTTCAAATTACAAAACAGAATGCTCAGCAGAGCCAGGACTTCAGTCAACTTGAAAGTTAACCTTATTTCTCTGCAAACACAAATGTGGACTTCAGTGTTGCCCCAGCAAAAGAAAAAGAAATCAAACAACTAAGTGGACAAAGGATTCTAGAGTTATACATCTCACAGGTATTTTATTTTGCTTTTTTAAAGACTGCTAGAATGCATAGAAAGAGTTGCTTTTGGATATCTTAACTTCCAAAGTAAATAATGGCTCCTTCTGCTTTTAAGAGCCTTGTGTGGAAAGATAAACCATCCCATACATTCCTTTTTTCTATTGTTCTGACATTAGATCAAAGAAGTTTATTCCCAGTGAAGCACAGCAACTGACTTAGCTCACCTTTGAAAACTCTTCTGTATTTGCTATCATGTGGATTCAAGCTCAGAGCACAGCTAAGGTAATTTAAGGTCTGTTGGAATTTGGCTGTCTATTAGTGATCATGTACTGCAGTACAATACAAGAAGGATGACAGTGTAGAAGCAGAACTGCAAATGAGGATGAAGCCTCACTTTTTATCTTGATGGAGTGTAAAAAATAATATTTTAAATTTTTAATGCAACACATTTATATCGTGGCAGTAGTGACAGTAGGTTCATATTGCATATAAATGAAGATGATTCTTTGGTTTATAGAAGAATAAAAGGAGAATAAAGGAGACATTATGATGAAGAGTATACCAGGCAGGTAATAGAAAGGAAGAAGTATATGAAAGTCTTAGATGCCTAAAAAAGGCATTGCTTTCTGTGTTCTGGCACTTTTTTTTTTTTCAAATGCATTATAACTTTCACAGTTTTAAGTTTGACATCTGGCGGATTTTAGATCGTGTAAAAATCATCCTTAATGGCCTTTCTGTCTCATCAGTAGGGCCACCATTCAAGTAACAAAGTGCCAATCAGTTGCTCTTGTTCCTCTTTAGCTTCAAGATATTACTGGAGAGCTTTTTGCAGAGATCATGATCTCTCTGCTTGATATGCCGTTCATTATAACTATAGTTAAAGGTCTTCAGGCTTATCCATTATAACCCCCTAATTTTCTTGACTGACTTTTTTTTTTCTCCAGGATAAGATAGCATGTTCAGTTTCATTCCCCCTTGACCATCCTCACCTCACCTCAAAGAACAGTTTTTATTATATTTGAAAGACAAAGAAAATAAAAAATAAAACAAAATAACTGTGTTGTTTTATTTGAAATATGAAAATGAAACATACAAACATAATCGTTTAAGGTGTTTCATTGTACTGCTAAATATCTAATTAAATTGATTTCTTAAATGAAAATGAAATTTCATGGGCAATTAGAGTGTGAAATAAATCACTTCTTATGTAAAAAGAATACTCTACAAAATAAAAAAAAACCTGTGGATTGCACTCAGTGTTTAAGCTGTGTGAAGAAAACCAAGAGTGTTCCTCTTCTCTGGACATTACTTAAACCATTCTTTCTCAGGTATCATTTATTTTTAGTTTATCAAATCTGTTCTGACTAATAGAGTCTTACAGTGCACTGGATAATTCAAAATTTATTTTTAAAAGATGTACCAAATAGTTTAACTTGTTTCTGAAAAAAAAATTATGATACTCTCTTGGTATAAAATGAAGAGAATTCTGTACTGCTTTCCAGCTATCGAAGCTATTGAAATCCCCTAAGTAGATATTGACACAGTAAACAGTACAGTTCACCAATACTTGAAACAAATGTAACCATCTTTGTTATATGTGATCATAATTATAAACACCTAATTCATAAAATATAACAAAGCATTTAAGCACTGGCTTAAACTTAAGTTCCAGGCAGGTTTTTGTATTTTATTTCATAATTCACAATATAGTTTATAGAACAGAAGTATGTGCTTTTATATATACTATCCTGAGTAAAATTAGTCTAGTGAAACTTTATTTGGGCTTGTACAATCAAAAGTTAAGTCTAACTCTCAGAATAAACAATATTTCTGAGTTATTTTATAAAGGAAATAAACACACTTTAAAGTGTTGTGCAGTATAGGAGACTTAATTCTCAAAATTAAAAATAATGAAAAAATACCTACTTTCTTCTCTCAACTTCAGAACTGTTTGTTTCTGAATATCTTTGTTGTCAAGGAGATTACACTGCAGACAAATACATCACCTTTTTATTGGCCCACACTCAAACCCACTACCTGAACCACCTGTCTTCTGTGGATTGTTTTGATATCCAAGTTGCTTCCAGATGTCGTCACCTGAAAAGGAGACTCAGTTTGTAGAATATGTAGAACATACACAAAGAAGAGATGATGGGGGATGAGAAAAGAGATGATGAAAAGAGATAATGAAAGAGATTTAACGGGGGATGCTGAGAAGGT
>VZTU01032898.1:17096-30293 GCA_013400835.1 Zapornia atra | reverse complement strand
TATATGTATATATATATATATGTCATTATTTCTGTTTCAAAATAAAAGAGGCATGTGCCATTAATTGATTTTTTAATTCACAAACTTATTTTGGTTATTTTCACTACTTAAATGCTACTTAAGCTCATTTTTTATAACAAACATTAGTGCTAGGCAGGAAGAGAAATGGAAAAGTTCTTTCTGCTCATGTGTCTTACTGTAAGAACGCTCTCCTAAAGCATTAGGTCAGCTCTACTAAAGCACAAGGCTAAAAATAATACGTTAGAATGAGATGGATTGAGATAAAATGAGAATGAGCAACTGCCACTAGATGGCACGACAGCCTTACATTACTTTGGAGGGCTGGGTTTGGTTTGGGGTTTTTTTCCCCCCCTTTATGTAAGAGGAATATATAACATTTGTATTTCAGACATGGTGTCGACACATTTTTCCCATGCCATTCCAAGTGTATCTGACAATCACAAGTGGGTGAATGATACTTGACAATCCCTTTACAATATATATGCACTAAATCAGGTTTAGCAGTAAGATCAACCAGAAGAAATTTCAACAAATTTCCTGAAAAACAGGAATCCTTTTAAAAGAAGGAGCACTTCACTTACATGTGAAAAGGTACAGTAAGTGACAGAATTTATTTAAATCCTCAAATTAAACAAGAAAACTATCAAACTACCTGCTTCCTCTAAATCTCAGCTGGCACTTGGTGAGTTAGCTCACTTATTCAGCAGCTTCTGCCAGGTGAGTTAAACACAAACCCAATGTGGCTATGTGCCCAAGTGACTTTAAAAACCAGACAGGTTCCTTACACAGATGCAGACATGGCAAACTTTTGGTCAACCACATAATAAAAGAGGAGAAGATAATTGAGATTTAATTAAACATGCATTTAAATGTGGGGGTTTTTCTCCTAACTGCACAGCAAAAATAAGCACTCAGGGTCAGCTACTCAGCAGCGCTAATCATAACCAACTCGGTGAATCATGATGAATTCCACTGGGTTAGAACCTAAAACTCTGCATTTAGGTATGTTAAAACTTTAAAATTAAAAAAAAAAAAAAAGTTAACTGAAAGGCAAATGAAATCCTGTGAAATCAATACCTTTCAATTTGCTTTAAAAAATCAAAATATTTTAATGTACACAAGCTCCAAGATTTCCCTCTAGCCTCTGCTTAGTTCTTCACTAAAGCTGATAACGTCCACAAAGATCAAATAACTTGTGAAAGTAAAAATGTAGCATATGTAGCCAGTCAGTGAAGAGATGGATGGAAATGGGCCAGCACTTCACTACCTGAAGAGCAGTGGGGCTTGCACCAGAACGCAACCCCCATGCTTCACGTGGGGGTACACTGGTGTTGTACCGTGGAACAGAAGTGATTCCAAGCTCCAAAATTTCCATGATGGTATTTCCAAATGCTCATGTTGCTGTTTTCTAATTGCATACTGTACCATGAAGTGCAAGTATAATAAAACATGATTTTTTTTTCCAATTCCAATTCCAGTCCCATCGTCCTCAAGAAGAAGGGAATGAAGACCTTGCCCTACCTGCATCTCAGGGGCACTAAGGAACAGTTCTGTACTGCACAGGACCCACCCTGGTGAAAAACCCTGACTTCATGCCAGAAAGTGAAGTAAAATTGCATGTAAAAATCCAAGTCTCTGAACTCTATGATGTTATCCTCTTCAATCACAAGTGGGTGAATGTAACTGACAATAAATGAGTTTCTTAGAACCACGTGTGAAGCTCTGGCTGCTGGCATTGCATGCATCCCCTACTGTCCACCTGAAGGTAGGTAACTGCTATAGCCTTACTTAGCTCTGCAGCTGCCCTGCTATTTCAGTATCAGGTAGGACTCCAAAAAGAGGGATGAAGACTAGGTCATGCTGATCTCTGTGGATGGCCACACCACAAAAGTAACATTAGACCAACTCTGATGCTAAAAAACGGCAGAGAAAACATCCAGAATGACTTTATCACCAAACACAGCTGCTGAGAGCCATCCTCACGCCTCAGCTCCATGTTACAGGATGTGGTCTAGAGAAGAAAACCGTCAAATTGATGATGAATGTTGAGGCTCAGACTGGAGTTAGATGAGCATTTCAGAAACGTATACAGCCACCTGAACCTTAAACAGTCTGTTTTATTATGTCTATTGCCCAAGCAATTAACCATCTTTTAACAGGATCTTCCCTTACAATGTTCCATTCTGTAAGTGGAAAAAACTTGGGAAAAAAGAAAATTGAAATTACCTACCTTGGGTTACCCAGGAAAAATCCATGGGAAACTGAGGAATAAATTGCACACAGATTTTTGCATCCAGCCTTGCACTCTGATTATCAACTACTACCCTTCTCTGAGACCCCACATTTAGTAACACAACTTACCAGAAGCACTCATCCACCAGACGTCATCCTCACTGAACTGTGCTTGACTGATTTTTTCAACATGGGACAAAATCAAGTCTAAAACTTGTTTGGGTTATTCTATCTGGAGTTGAGAGTCCTATATGACAAAACTACTGTCTTTGCTGCTTCTGTAGTTACTTAGTTTTCTTACTAACGAACCAAGAGCAGATTCATTTACTGAGCAACCCCAACTTCCAAAACCCCAAACCAAAACATAACTCATTTACTTGATAATAATTGTACACCTGTCTACCACCTTCCTTACGCTGTATCATTGACTGTAAGGTGTTGCATTTTGGACTGTCAGCATTGGAGTGATAATCACCCATCACCTGAAGTATAAAAATATAAAATATAGAGACACAAGACAAAAATTTCAGCTGCCTGGCTTCACAGATCCACCTTGGTGGATCAGACAAAACAGAATAAATTTGTTTTCTTTTATAAAAAATAAAGGTCACAGAAATAGTGCTAGTGGTCAGCAGTGCCAGTAAAACTGGATCCCAGGCAATGCTCCTCGGTTCCCAGCACAGTCCCCATCTAGGTTGCCATGTTGGTCTGAACTCTGAAGCTGAGCAACTGCAGCAGCAGGAGCATCCACATCTCCTTTACACCTCAGTTAGGCGTTGGTGCCGCACACTGAAACGGACTTACAGTGCAAAACCAGGAGCCAGCACTGAGGAGAGATAAAATTACTTAATTCACCTATTGGTTCTGAGGTAACCAAGCAGAGCTGGAAGGTAGTGGCTATCCAGAGCATTAGCTCAGGCCAATCCAAACATTTCATGAAGCAACATAAAGGCAGCGTGACCATCCCAGGATGACCTGGATGAATTTTAGGTTGCAGAAGAGATGAAAGGTTGCAACGCTGTTGCCGTGCAAAGTCTTAGTGGACTAAATATAAATATAAGACTAAATATAAATATAAGCACCCTTCTCCCTCTGTTTCTATAATCTGCTGACTTTCAAAACAAATTTGTCCATTTTCATAACAATAATAATTCAGGCCTGAATTCCAACCTCTCAGTTTAAGAAGACTGGCAGTTTAAAGGAGTGAGTCAGTGTTTGGACTGAAGACAGGCACTTTCTCTGGTGCTTTTGGTGATGAGATGGGATCAGGGGAATTAAGAGGATACAAAAACTGATTGCCTAGTTAAAGGTGTAGTAGAAAGGAAGTACCTATGAAGGAAATAGGAATTTTTGACCATGACTTTCTCTTTCCTGCTTGTCTTTTTTCCTGCTTTTCACATCAGCAGATGATTCTCCTCAATTTCCAAGGTTCACACACAGAGTTATGTCTGCCCATGGGTTTTCCTGTCCTCAGATAAACTGACATTTGTAAGATTCAGCTGGTTATTAAGTGCTTCTGTGAATAACTCTTACTCCAACATCACAACAAGTTGTCACTAACTGCCTGGACATATTTGCTTCATCCACACCTTACCATTTTGGCACTCTGTTATGAATCTGACTGGATTTTGGCTTATCTCCCCACGCTGGGCTTGCTCCCAACCATATCAATATATCCACTATCAAACTTGGGAGCTGGATCTGCTGGCTAGCACGTCACTCCTTTACATACATTCTTAAGCAGATGACTACAGCGAAAACTAATAAATTCTCCAAAAAAATGTTTGTTGACAAGGCCATCCAACTCGGGGAAGTAGAGCCCTATCAACTACAACTGTAAGGGACTAACCTTGAATACTGTGTGTTACAGAGAGACACGGTGGCACAGACCCAGCAGTTTTAAGGAGAAATGAAGGGTGATGTCTGGAGGAGTCCAGACCAGACTGTGCAGGCCAGCTTTTGGAACCTGCCTTGTGGAAGACTCATTGACTGTGCTGTTGAGTTGATGATAGCTCTGACTAATGCTATGATCTGTGCTACACTGAAAATGGATTTTCCTGCGTTTATTTTCAGTCCCAGGCCTTGCAAAATGAACAGGGTGTTGATGGGACTCCAAGTTAAGACTGAAGTCAGATACTGACAGACAAGGAAAAGTTTGCCCATGCCTAAATTTCTATCATCTTTTCTTCCTTACATCTTTAAAGTTCTAGAGTGGATAGAAGTCTTTTCACGCGTCTAAAAACAAAACTCCCACACCCACCTCCCGCAAAGCCTTTAAAATAGTTACTCTCTCCTATACATTTTACATACTTGTCCTATCTGTGCCCCTTCCCCGCCTTAACTGTCCTCAAAGACAATAAAAGAAAAAAAACCCTTACATTTCTTTGACATTAAAACTGGAGGTGGGGGCCGAAGTAAGAAAAAGTGGAAGATTTATGCAATCTAAAGATGAAGATAAAATTATGCTTAAAAAAAAAATCAGCCTAATCAGCAGTGAGGAAAAGCAGAAGTTAATTAATTAATCAGTTCTGCCAACTCGTGAGGGTTTTGTGACTGGCAACAGTAAGATATTTTCAACTTCACTTGAAAGTTGTCTTTTCATTCATGTATTAAAATTTTTGAGTTGATCAAGGAAACCACGTGCTTCTGCCAGGCTCACGTTTTCTTTATGTAGGTGTCAATACTGCAGACAGCAGTTTTTTTCCTCTGTGACAGTGGGAAAAGGAACACCATACAAATAATGTTGTCACTCACATACGGTGTAAATAAACACTGCTGATACCCTGACTTTTTTTTTTACAGTCATCACTGGATAAAAGAATAAATAAAACATTTCTTCTTTTTTTTGATTCCAGATGAAATATGCTTCTTTTCTCTATGTATCACAGGAAAAGAACACCGATCTCCACCTGCATTTCGGTACTTGGCTTTTACAGAACATCATATCATGACGTCCTCCTGACATCAAAACCCTGTAAATCTGGGATGTTCCTTTCCCATCATGAGATCACATAGGCAATACGGAAATCGCTGCTCTTCCTGAAGAGCATCTCAATGCTAGAGATGCTGCTACTTTTTGCTCCGGCTGCACAGCCACAGTTTGCCAGTGTGGAGAAAAACAACTCAGCTACAGTGAAGAAGAGATGGAAACTCACTCATAAGAGCAGTCTAATCTTGCATTACAACTGTTAGGTAGGCCTTGCACTGAAAGCTGGCACTTTTTCCATCAAATAGTATTGCTAATGTCCAAAGTGCTAACTGGGCGTTTAGTTTCATTAATGATAAAACTTTATAGAAGCAACAGAAGGTCTAAATCCTTGGGGGTTTTTTGTTTTTTATTTAAGGCATTAGGGTTGAGTTATCCAATGTACCAAGGAGATGCTCAGTGGGATACTCCTAATTGCCTAGGTTTAATTCTCACTGAAACCTGAACATCTTAAGAATCTGGCCTGTGGCTTTACCACATAGCTACACACAACCAACAACATTCTTAAAAGTTTCAATGCAATGTACATATATTATTTTAAAATTATATTCAAGCACTTTCAGTCTGCAGTCATCAACTGGCACTATTTCTTATCCTTGAAATTTTGAAACGAGTTGTTTCATACTATTTCATAAATTAACTACTCGTCAGTCAGAGAGATCCTTTCCATTCTACCTATTCACTTTTGTTAGAAAATGAACTCACAAGTATTGCACCACATAGTGAGACATAGTTTAGAACTGGACCTTTTCTACAGACTTGTAAACAGTTTCAAGGAGGATTTTCTATCCTAAAATTCCTGTAATCATAATTTTTCTGAATACCTGAAAAAAACCCGGTGGTACAGGACCTACTGGCATGCCATCTCCTGGGGGAATGTTTCCTAGCACTGGACTGGGAGCTGCTGCAGCACTCTGAAAAGAACAAAGGGAGAATAAACCTTTGTCATTGCATGGTAGGCATTAAACCCCCAAAAAACCCCAAACCAAAAATAAAAGCCCCAAAACCTGACCAAAATGCAGGAAGTAACCTCCTGGATATGTCATAATGTCATTGTTTCATCTGACAGTAGATTAAAATTGTAATGTTCAGTCTTCATTTATACAAACATAATGATTTGTAATAATAATAAATGTATGTTGAGGAGAAGGATGCTCGAGATTTCATGGATACACAAATATGCTTCAATTAGATAAATCTTGATGAGATTTTAAAAAATATTGCATATGAATGTGTCTATATATATACACACAAACGTGAATATAACTTTTTCTTGTGTTATCTGTATAAACATCCTCACACATGCACAAGGATATACATACAGCATAAAGAAAGTAATTTATGCATTTTAACAGCAATTTCCAAGCACTTTAAAGATAATTTCATCAGACTGTAATATTCTCTCAAAACGACATCAAGCTTCAAAAAACAGGATTCTGTGACAAACAGTACAAGAAGGAATGCTCACGATTCTGCTAGTAATGCTTATGATTTTACCAACCCCCAAAATAGTCACCATGGCAAATTAGAAGAATTCAGGTTGCGTTTTTGGAAGGGTAAAGAAAAAAGGGATTTCTAAGAAGTGAATCAGAGGATGAAATTAGTTACCTTTGCAAATCCTTCAGTTGGAATAAGCAAGTAAAGAATATTGCTCCTGGCAATTTACAAGCAGGAGATCTCACAGAAAGGGAAGCCAAACTGTTATTGTTGTCATGTTTTGGAACCTCAATTACTTTTAATTTCTAGAAGTCTTCCTTCCTGCAGTATGTTCCTGTTAGGGCATAAGGCTGGATCACCTATACAGCTTACTACCTTTTGTGAAAGTACTCAGGCACACACAATGCACTGGGAGCCACTTGCAACTTACTAATGACCTGCCAATATCTGCCCTACAGAATATGAATGGCTTATGTTTATTAACTTATCGCTCTATTGTATGCTCACACTTGATACCAAAAGATGCAGAACTAGAAATTGTATTTCCAGGTGTTTGGCACACTGTCTAGGAAATTAAAGAATAATGCTGGAAAGATTCAAAAACTGGAACAAAGACGGGCTGACCTATTTAAACCAAGCAGATAGGAAATATCCAGTTAATTACGACTGATTTTGCAATGGCTGAGGTTGTGCTTTAGAATAAAAATTCTGAAAAACTAGCAGTAGCATATTTAGCATCTAAGCTGTGTGTTCTTTCCAAACAAAAGTCTAGAACATATCATTAAAATACAAAAGACTGCGCAAAGTACTGGCTTCAAAACTGAGTGCAAGACTTTGATTCACTAGAAAAAAATCCCTGTGATGCGTGTTCTTACTTATGCAAGGATCTGGTCTGCACAATCGTTGTTGAAATACTGTGTAACAGCTAGCCACAGTCTGCAGTGGATCCACAGCCCACAGCCAACAGTCAAAAACTCCCCCACCAGGACACACGGATGGGAGGGAAGCCAATAATGCAGAAGAATGGAAGCTTCCAGTGGCAAGGACTAGCAGGAAGTAGAGTGTTTCTCCCAAAGGCTGAGGAGCCCTTGCAGAACCCCTTCACCAGTCTGCAGACTGAAGTGGAAAGACCTGGCACACCAGGAGAGATACTAGAGCTGAGTAAGGCAGTCTGGTCCCCAGGTAAAAACCAGAACAACTAAGAAAATGCGTCGGGCAACAGCAGTAGGGAACTCTCTTCTGAGAGGTACTGGGGTAGCTATCTGCTGACCTGGTGCACTCTCTAGAAAGCTTAACAGGGGCTTGTAACAGGGATGTCTCTAACCTGGAGAGACAGATTTCATGGATGGACCACTCAGTAGGTAAGGAATTGGCGGAATGACTGTGCTCAAAAAGTTGTGGTCAATGTCAAAGAGGAGATCAGTGACAGGTGGCATTCCACAGGGACCAGCACTGCTTATTGCCTTTGTTGGCATCATGGACAGTGGGATTGAGTGCACCCTCAGCAAGTTCACCAATGACACCAAGCTGAGTAGTGTGGTTGACATGCTGGAGGGAAAGGATGCCATCCAGAGGGACTCTGACTGCCTTGAGAGGTGGGCCTGTGTGAACTGCACAAGGATTGCACTTATTCAGCCTGGAGAAGAGAAGGCTCCAGGGTGACCTTACAGCAGCCTGCAAGTAGCTGAATGGGCTAGGAAAGCTGGAAAAGGACTGTTTGACGGGGAGTGTAGTGACAGGACAAAAGACAATGGTCTTAGGCTGAAAGACGGTAGATTTAGATTAGATAATCTTTGCTGGTGAGGCCCTGGCACAGGCTGCCCAGAGAAGACAGCTTCTCTGCTGCCCATGGATCCCTGGCAGGGTTCAAGGCCAGCTTGGATGGGACTTTGGGCAACCTGGGCTATAGGAAGGTGTCCTTACCCATGCAGGGGGACTGGAACTAGATGGGCCCTGAGGTCCCTTTCAGCCCAAACTTTCTGTGATTCTAAGGTCTCAGGAACTTCTCTCAGGTCTGTCGCTGTCTCTTGGCATTCCAGACAGAAGGGCAATTAAACAAGTGGTATGAAAGCATAGAAATAACTTCTGAAGAACAAAATCAGTTTGTTACCCTTTCTTTATTTTGCATAGCTTCTCTGAATGTCCACTAGTTACTTCCATGTTATCTAAATTTCCAAAGGGAGGTGGAAGTGAAAGTTTTCAGCTTCTTTTTAACCAAAAATATAGACCTGTTTAAACTGAGAACTGGGTAACAGCATCAACAAAATCATGAATAGGTGTAGACACAGTTCGAGTGCAGCAGGTCAGAACTTACTCCCATACATACAGATTTTCTAGATGAAGAACGACCAGAGAAGCATCACTGATGGACAAAATCAATTTTGTTAAATGCCTGACCATCTTAAATTGTCCAAAATAGCCTGCACTGCAGTCTCTGACTAAGAGGGAGTAGACCATTAATGGGGTATTAATAATTATGTGCTTTATTACAATATCATCCCACCTTGCATACCAATTCCTGACCGTCCCTATGTACCTCTGCTGTGCCCATCTTTACTGGCCACAGTAAAGCAGTGTAGTCTGTCCAGTGGAGTCAATGCTCCCAAATAAAGCATTTGAACAGACTGCAATAAATCACTGGGCAAACACATCCCAACAGCGTCAAGTCAGACAGGCGAGTCTGGTTAACTTAATCTCAGAAGAAGGTCTGAGCAGCACACACACAGTGTTTTCAGAAGCCTCCCATCCCACGCTCCCCCTCTCCTAGTCACATTATTTAAACTAAACTATGCTAGCCATCAGCGCATGCCAGACTGCCTTAATGCACTCCATGGGTCTTCCCTGCCCTCCTCAAATGAAGCCTCTGCCAGAGCTCCCAGGTTACAAAAGGATGCTTGTAAGAGAAAGAGGGAACAACTTTTCAGGGTGCAGTGCTCCTACAGGGATAGAGGCATCTGCCCCTGACGAGTTCATGCTGCTTCCCACATTTCGACAATCTTTTTTAAAAAAGAGAACTGGTAAAACACACTTTACAGGTGAAAGAAAAAAGTGGGAAATAATGATTATTCAAAAACAAGGGGAGAAAAGCATTAAAGTTATATCTGTTAGGATTTATGTTAGTCATTAAACCTCCCACCAAGGTTTTACAAGAAATATACCTAAAGATTGTAATTGTCTCAATAGAAGATGTTTTCTTTTTTCCTGTTTTTGAATCTGTTTTAGCACTGACACCAGAGGAACACAGGTTGGCCCTGAGGGACCAGCACACAACTCTCTAGGTCTGGTGAAATAAGCACAGGGTGATTCTTTGTCTACTGAGCTCCATCATCCTCCTCTACATCAGCCCTGCAGAGTTAGCTGATGGTCCTAGGTCCTGCTGAATTACAGGAGGTGGTGGGTACCCACTTCTTCAGCTGCATCAAGCATCAAGCCAACCCATCCCACCTCTGGCTTACTCAGGGGTATAGCACCCTTTTTTTTCAGTGGCAAAACATGACCATATTACTAGTGTGAGGTGAAGACCATGCAGGAAGTCTCTCCTGGACTCTGGGAAAAGAGAAAGAAAAGGTGAAGGTCTCTAGATGATACTGAAACTACTAGCACCAGCATCCACAATGCAAGTTTAAATCACTACCTGAGAACTTTGTGATGCCAAAACTGACATCAAAGAGAAAGACTTTGTTTGAGAGGACAGCAATAGCATCAGGATGAGGAAGGAGCTGCATGAATAACTAACTTGGAAGAAAGTCTGGAGCTAGATCTAGTAAGGCATAGATACCTGCCAATGCTGTCAACAGTGCTAGCTTGAGTCTCTCTCTTGAAAATAAACTATTTCTATAGGGAGAGTCTGAAACAGCTATAAAGTTGATTTTCCCTTTTAAAGATGTATGTTCTCACTATGGCACAGTAGGGGAAACCCATGCTTTCCCATCCTCCCCAGTATCTCCCATCACAGAGCACACAAAAGCGAGGTGTGTCTTGAGAGCTCCTTACTGTCACTCTTCCATATGATTGGTGTGGCAGAAGCAGTTGTTGATGCTCCCATGGTTAATCCTCAGGCTGACAGTGCCTCTGCAAGACAGCTTGTATCCCCCAGTATTAGGGTAAAACGGGGTGCCCTTTGGAGGGCCGTTGTGATGCCTACCTAGGAGGCTTGCCAATTTCTGCTGTGTGCCTTGATGCATGGTGAGTGTGATGCACTGTGAACGTAGCAGTAAGAGCAGCTCAGGGTGAACACATTAAAGTGAATTAGCATCACTGTGATTATTTTTAAAATTTCCACACTAGTAAAGATTTTTAGTAGAAATGTGTCTGAGAGCATTCTGGAAGAATGAACTTCCAACCTGCCTTCACAGGTCCTACAAGCCGAACACTCTGAGTAGAAACTACTGCAGAACTGGCTGCAAATTACTGCAACCTCATGTTGTATGCACTGTTTTTCTGGGCTCAAGGTCAAGAAAAAAAACCAAACCCTCAACCAAAAACACCCAACAAACTTTGCATTTGTATCAGATCTCAGGAGTCCAAAGCCTGGGCAGCACTTGCTGGAAGTTCTCTGTAGTGAAGGAACTCCTACTTCTGATACACCTTAATGCTTTAATTTAATTTAATTACTTTAATGATACAACTGAAAGCTTTTTGATTATTCAAAAATGTCCTATCTGATTTTAGGTGATAATCAGAAAAAAACTGGCAGTGTACTCTGAACTATTGTAAACAATGTCCAACACACTTTAGCTGAATTAATTTCTCTGAAATATGGCTGTTTCATCCAAAGTGTTATTTTCCTAAGAAACCTAAAGAGCAATCTGAGAACTTCCCATATTATACATGCAGTATCGTCTTACATTTTATCTAACCCTTAACATGACAAAGATGTATATACTCCTCAAGTTCAAGTACTGAAATATAGATACAACTGGCACTGAACGTGGGGTTAAGGATCACTTTGATCCTGTAATAAATAAACCAACAATTATTTTATTTTAAAATCACTGAGCTTCCTAACCTAAATGAATTTTGATGTCTTTTTTAAATTATGGTGTGAGCATTAATATCAAATGTTCATATATTCAATCACAGAATCACAGAATAATATATGCAGCCAAAACATGCAGTAGTCAGGCAAATACAGTCTGTCGTGCAGGGTATTAATACAATCAGTTGACTCCAAACAAGAGCAGAAATGGTTCAGTATTGCAGGTCAGTTTTGTATACCCTTGCATGACATTAACGCCCAGGTAATTCACACAAACTGAACAGTAAATGTGTAAGGATGGATGTGAGGGACTGTGCAGGGAAAATACAACCACCACTGGTACCAAGTTTGAAACACTGATGATGACAGCAGCATACTGTTGGCAGGAAAAGCAGGGAAATGTTTAAATTTTGGTAGATATCTCCTTGAAACCCGTGCTGAAAGCTCACCCTGATGCTAAGCATAAATAAGACTCTGCTAGTCAGTTGATAGCTCCGAGATGAATGTACAAGTAAGTTCATATGAAAGTCAAATGTCTTTCCAAATCAGTATTGCTTCATTCATCACATCCAGCGATGCCAATTAAGAGAACTGTAAATAAACACAGGAACAGATGACACTGGGGCCATCGTGTTTAGCTGTGACCAGTCCCTGATGCACCAAAAGCGCAATAGTAAGAGAAAAATAATCCAAAAGCCAACTGTCTGTTCTTGTCACTTCCTCATACCCTCGTTTTCCCAGCATTTTTCTTAAGTCAAGCACAGCGTTTTGCTGCTTTCCACAGAGGCATGGATATGTACAGTGCACCAAAAACCTAAATACTTATTACCAATTTACTTGTTATTATCTTACAAAATACCTGCTAATTCACATTATTGCATGCCTTCTCCAGCTTACTGCAAACAAAAGAGAAACTAACTGAAGATGAAGATATGCAAAATTGTGTATTATGTTCTATCACATTTATTGAGTATTTTAGATAAAACTATATTGTCTTCCAACAGGAGAACACTTCAAAAACATGTTGCTTCTCTTTTTTTGTTTCCCTGGGGAGGAAGGGTAAATATTTAGCATTAGTTTTTAAAGTTCATTAATTTAGGAGTGGTAATTAAGGAATTTCCCCCCCCCCTCCCCTTTTAAAGAAAAATGATGGATGATCTCAACCACATTTACCATGTGCTTAATTTCTGGTCATTGATAGTTTCAAATTTCCAGGCATTCTGTAGCAAATACAGCTGCCAGATCAGCAAATTTCCACTGTAAACACTGCAACTTGCAACTTCTCTGGTATTTCTAAGCCATTAGCTAGCTACTGTAATAAGTGCTTCATTATTTTTCACCTACTGCACATCAGAAAAGAAATATTAAGAGGCACTACATTGATTTAACTGCTAGAAACCACCTAATTTTCACCAAGATACAACATAAAGCTACTCACCACTGTGAACAAAAGGTTTTTTTGAAACTGACTGGCACTTAGTCCTTCAGCAGAGCCTTTGAATGCTCAGTTGTACACAAAAGAAACAGAAGCCCTAGATTGGCT
>VZTU01032894.1:0-38309 GCA_013400835.1 Zapornia atra | reverse complement strand
TTCTGTGATTCTATGAAATAACTGTCTCGAGGTAATCTGGAGAAATGAATTTCCAATGCAAAGGCATGTAAGATCCTATTTTGAAGCCCGACGGACAGACTTTATACTGAGGAGAATGGGGCTCGCATCTTAATCTGTATGTGTTGAGGCTAGCAGAAGCATAGCTGTGCTTGGTAAGCTTTCACTCTGGCTTTAAGGTGCTGTACAGACTTAGTTGTTAGCTTTAATGTTAAGCAACAGTGACATAGAATTTCCAGAAAGAGCTTGAGACCACTCTTGAATCACAGCTGATAAAAAACACACACAGTTGTTTGAAGGAAGAGGCTGATAAGGGAGCCTTAATTTGACTTTGTTTTCCTCTCTGCTTCCACATGAGCCACCTGTGAAACTTCCTGTAGCTTCTCCTCCAGCGAGGTCAGACCAACCCAACATCTTAGTAATGCTGTCCTAAGATGATACAAGGCCTGTGCAATCGTTTGGAGACTCATGCTGCATTGCAGTTGTGTCTTTCGGTGCTGCTTCCACTTGAGTAAGGGAGGTCATTTAGCATACAGGGTTGGGAATCTAAATCTTCTAATTCTTTCACTTTCCTGTCTCACTTCTTCACGTTTTTTCTTCTTTCCCTCTCTTACTTCTTTTGATGTTCAGAGTAGTGCATTTTATAGCTGTTGGGTTTCTGTGTAGCTCACCTCCAGATAATTTACTTCTCTTTATACTACTAAGGGAAGTATGGAGCATGAGAACATTTTAATGCATTAATGCCTTGCCAGGAGGGGTTCTAAGACTTTTCCATGCTGTTTATCTGCAAGGAAAGTTCACTGGTTGCCATGTTAAAAGCGACAAGTGACTGTAAGTAATCAAAAACACTCGGTCAATTATTTCAGGAACGTTACTGGCTTTTCTTTAGGAAATACATGAAAGCAGGAGGACTGTAGTTTTTAAGGGTATTTGAGGTTGATTTGCAAAACAGTTCATTAAGCACCTAAACTTCCCAGTGGCTAATTTATTATTGTTCCTCCTGTATGGCTTGCACTTCCAGGAATGGTTAACTGCTTGATGTTAGACCATGACCAGTGACGTGATACTGCCTTGACTCATAGTATCTATAATTAGTAGGTACTAAACGTTTTGTCCCTACATTTTAGAAAATTGCTGCCTTTACTGTGCAAATACAGCCTGACCTGAAAATGGCAGCGGTTTGTCATCCTTAATTGGACGACCTGTCTAATATTAATGGTGTGCATGCAGTTCTAGAAAACTGCAGACCTGAGCTGACAGTAGCTGCAGAAGTTGACACAACAGAAGAAAAGTTGACACAGTAGAAGGAAAGGAAGCCATCCAGAGGGATCCTGACAGGCTGGAAAGGTGGGCCCGGGTGAACCTAATGAGGTTCAACACTGCCAAGTGTCAGGGGTTGCACTTGGGCCAGAGGAATCCCACACACAGATACAGACTGGGAGAAGAGCTCCTGCAGAGCAGCCCTGCTGAGAAAGATCTGGGTGTCATGATGGATGAGAAACTTAACATGAGCCAGCAGTGTGCTCTTGCAGCTCGCAAGGCCAATGGTATCCTGGGCTCCATCAGAAGAGGGGTGGCAGCAGGGACAGGGAGGAGATCGTCCTTCTCTGCTCTGCCCTCAGGAGGCCCCAGCTGGAGTCCTGTGTCCAGATCTGGGGCCCCTAATACAATAAAGATGTAGAACTGCTGGAGAGGGTTCAGAGGAGCCACAAAGATGATTAGAGGGCTGGAGCACCTCCCCTACGAAGAGAGGCTGAGGGAGCTGGGCTTGTTCAGCCTGGAGAAGAGAAGGCTGTGGGGGAACCTCATTGCAGCCTGCCAGTCCCTGAAGGGAGCAGAGAAACAGGAGGGGAATCAACTTTTTAAAAGGGTAGACAATGGTAGGACAAGGGGGAATGGATTAAAACTAAAGGAAGGAAGGGTTATATTGAATATTAGGGGGAAGTTTTTTACAGAGAGAGTGGTGAGGGTCTGGAACAGGCTGCCCAGAGAGGTGGTGGATGCCCTGCCCCTGGGGGGCATCCACCACCCAAGGCCAGGTTGGATGGGGCCCTGGGCAACCTTGTGTAGATCCAGGCCTGGAGGTTGGTGGCCCTGCCTGTGGCAGGGGGGGTGGAGCTCTGTGATCCTTGGGGTCCCTTCCAGCCCACACCATTCTATGATTCTATGATTCTGTGAAGTGGTGGGCAACATTTTCCGATGCTTGCCAGGCACCAGAAAGGCATAACAGTTCAAAATATGCCTTCCTCAATCTTTTCTCAGGCTGTAATGTATCGTGTGGCCAGGCTAGGAGGGGAATAAAAGCCTTCTAAAAGCCATAATGATGTGATGGTGTAGGTTTCACCAGGGACACTGAGCTATTTATAAACTCGATTGCTGCATTTATGAGTCGCCCCACAAGGTGTCAGTATCTCTACCCATTCATTTGTTCTCAAATCCCTGTCTCTGTCTCGCCTGAAATCACATCGAGGCGTTTATAAATGTCACGCTCACATTGTTGCACGGGATTTACTTTTGCTTTTGTGAGAGATTATCTTTTGCAAAGATATTCTCAGAAAATGAATAAAATAAGGATTTTAAATATTCAAACAATGGAAATAGTCCATTGTATTTGTGTTTGCTGTATCTTGGACCATTGGAATCTATTAAAACAATATAAATTTTTGTGGGGATCCACTAAATGAGAAAGAACAGTTCTGTTTCTCCATTCTGCTTTTCCCTTAAAGCTACCTCTGGGTCTCCTCAGCAGAGCAGGAGTGTGTTTCCTGGCTTGGAGAGACCGTTTAAAGATTCGTCCTGAAATTGAGATTTATTGAGTTGTTTCACCAAAAAAAAAAAAAATTCTATGAGGCAATTATAGTGTCAGAATCCTGTGAAGGGTGATTAAGGTCTGCATTGAATGGCTAATGAAGGATTAATGGGAAGAACAGCCCTTCCTCTAGCTAAATAGCATGCTAGCAACAGGCTGTTGTCCTTGTGGCGTGAGATGTTGTCCTGAGAGTCCTGAAGCTTTTAGAGATAGCATGGTGGGAGATATTCAAAGAATAGGCCAGAGAACCTGTAAAGCGAGGAGTGCGGGCTGAAGGACCAAACAGCTGGCATTCTTGGTGTCTATCTGTGCCAGCCCCTGTGGTGGAGAAGAAGGACCTGCATCCTTCAAGAGGCGTAGGAGGCCGGGGATGCTGGCTGAATCATGGGAGTCACAGAATCTTAAAAAACTGATCAGCATTGGCAGGGACCTCTGGAGATCATCCAGTCCAACCCGCTTCCAGAGCAGGGTCCCCTTGAGCAGGCTGCACAGGACAGCATCCAGGATCACAGGGTTTGAATGTCTCCAGAGATGGAGACTCTCCAGCCTCTCTGGGTAGCTTGGCCCAGGGCTCTGCCACCCTCCACCTTGTGATTAGCTGAGACTTCCTATAGACCAGTTTGTGCCCATGGCCTCTTGTCCTGTCTCTGGGCACCACTGAACACAGACTGACCTGTCCTCCTGAGCCCTCCCCTCAAGGGTTTCTCGTCATTGAGAAGCTCCCCCTCAGTCTTCCCTTCTCCAGGCTAAACAGCCCTGAGTCCCTCAGCCTCTCTTTGCGAGAGAGATGCTCTAGTCCCCTGAGCATCTTTATAGCCCAATGATAGATGACACTTGATTGGGGAGAAGGGGTGAAGGTGCCCTGAGCCTGCCTGAGTCATGTCTCAAACACTTGCAATATGCAAAACCCTGGGAGCAAACCTCTATAAACTCTGCCTTGAAAACTCGTGCAGTTGGGTTTGCTTAACTCAGCCAACAGAGCGATGGCCTTGGTTGGCAGTCTGCCTCTGGCTTGGACGTCATTGTCCCAGAAACAGAGGTGATTAGGAAAGGATTTAGGTAAAACTGACTCCAAGAGAAGGTTTCCAGAAGGTACCCCATGAGCTGCAGTTTTCACTCTTAACATGAAAGACAGAAATGCAGTTGCAAATTAAGAGATTCATTAACGGCGAAGTCGCATCAGCACATGGTAGCCTGTGGAATCTCCCTCAGCTTTTTGAGTGCTGTGATGATAACTAGTAACTTTAGCAATTTTTTTCCAGAACTGACTCCCTGATGTTGTGCATGGTGGGTAGGCGTAGACTACTCATGAGCAAACTGCTGATTCCCACGCCGCCAGCTTGTGGCATTAATTTCTTTCTCCTGAAATAAGCAGTACAAATGGAGTTGGCTTCCCTTGGAGCAGCTGCAAAGTTTAGATATGAGAAAGGTCCATTTCTTTCCATCGTTCTTTTAGATTGAAATTATACTGTTGAAATAATGGAAATGTTTTCCTAAAGCTGTTGGAGAGAGTCTGAAACTTGGTATCTGCTGATACTGAGCAGAAGCCCGGTTTCTTTGGTTGCTGTGCCCAGGGATAAGAGAGCAGGTGGTGCTGGGGAGCTGATGGAGAACAGTTCCCACGCATACAGACCACTCAGCCTTGTTTTCTGCAGCCGGAGGATGGGTAGGAGATGGGTTCCTCTGCTTCAGGGAAACGTGTAAGGAAAATGCCCACGGGAGCTATGATATGAACACAAAGTTAAGTTTCGAAGCAGGGCTGTTACTCAGCTCTCTCATACCTTCCCCCTTCTGTTCTTTTACGTTCATTTTTAAACTCTTGGCTTGCTAGCAAAACTTGGAGTTCTTCTGTCTCTGCCTAAGCGACAGATGATGAGGGGATGGCCTCAAGCTGTGCCAGGGCAGGGTCAGATCAGATGTTAGGAGAAAGTTCTTCCCCAAAAAGGTTATGGGGTGCTGGAACAGGCTGCCCAGGGAGCGGGTTGAGTCACCGACCCTGGATGCGTTTAACAGATGGGGAGATGAGGTACGTCGGGATATGGTTTAGCATAGGACAGGAACGGTTGGACTCGATGATCTCAGAGGTCTTTTCCAACCCAGTGATTCTGTGATGCTGTAATTAAACACTGTCTACCTGTTTTAAGAGGATTGGGTTGCTTGCATGGTGGTGATGATTAGACCTCTTGCGTTCCCTGGTATCAACAGGTTAGAAAAAACGATAAATAAGAGCCCAATGCCCAAAGAGGAAATGGAGGTTTTTAGTCATGGTAATGGCACTGTGTGTGTGTCAGATAAAAATGAAACTATTCCAATGAAACTAGAAAACTTTTTAACCTGACCAAAAAATTTCAGGGATGAATCCACATGTACAAAACCACCTTAGCTGAAAGGAAAGAGGTCACAGTATTAATAGCCCTCTCTGTCTGCTAGCATCTTCCCGCCGGATTAAGGTTAACAAGCACAGACTGACCAGTCAGAAGCAGATACAACTCTGTGTTTAATTAGCAGTTATTTAGGTCTCCTTTGCATAACAGTCTTCCTGGCTTGAATATACCCCCATTACAGTGTGAAAGGCAAAACTGTGTTTGAAGCATTATTCAGAGCATATAACCAGCAGAATGTGTGATTAAAGCTACTGTAGCAGAACAACTGCATTTAAAAATGGAACAGATAAGGAAAAAGGGCTTCAACCCAGAAAACAGCATGTTCTCCATCTTAGTTCCAGGACAGTCCTTTTTATCTCATTCATACTAGAAGCTCTCTGGCACTGGGGGTCAGAATGTAGTCTTTTAAAAGGGACATTCTTCATGACCTGTCTTGTGTGTTTTTCACATCTAAGGTCACAAGAGTGCAACCAATGTGCAACTGGGAATACTGGACTGCTTGTTTATATATTGAATAGATCAATGAACTCACATGGGTATATATTGAGTGACTATTATACATTGATTATATGAATATGCAATGTATATGAAATCACTGTTAAATATATGCCTAATCATTCCATATATATATATTTAATAATATATGTGGAATATCTAGGTATATATTTAATACTGGACTGTTTATAGAAATGTTAAGTGGCAGTGATTGATTTTATGAGTTTTATTGTACTTGCTTCATAAAGTCTGAGCTGCCCAAAGCAACTGCTGAATACGATTTCTCAAGTTGCTAGGATCAGCAGCTGTCCACTGGCAATGCTTTGGTCAAAGAATTGCAGTTTGATGCATGTGTGGTGTAAGCTTAGCCTAATCTTGGAGAGAACATTAAAGATAAGAAGCTGTTAGCATCAGTTATCTATTTAAAAGCTCCCAAGACACTTTTTGTAGTCTTGAGGCATCAATTGCATTAGATCTCAGTTGTAACGTTAATGGCTGTGTTTAGCATTTATTTTGTCATACTGCATTGTCCTCTGGCTTGCTTTCTCTGCCTTTGGCAAACAGATCAATATAAATTACTATTTGTTTAGCTGGAGTTTAGGAAAAAAACCTAAATTCACTTTTCTGAGGTAGGCTTATAGCTTTCTGGGGCTACTGTGACCAGTCATAGTAATAGTTATGCCCACATCTTAAGTGTGCTGTGTGGCTCAGTCCATGGGTCATTTTTATCTGGTGTTCTGAGTCATGTTCTTCCTTTTTCTTGCAGGAGAACCAGAATTTAAATATGTTGGAAATATGCATGGGAATGAAGCTGTTGGAAGGGAGCTGCTCATCTTCTTGGCTCAGTACTTGTGTAATGAGTACCAGAAAGGAAACGAAACTATTATCAACTTGATCCATAGCACACGTATCCACATCATGCCATCTTTGAACCCAGATGGCTTTGAGAAGGCGGCATCACAGGTTCGTAAGGGTGCTGATCACAATGCCACGTGGACCAGACATTTTACAGATGCAGGAACTCTTGGTGATGATTATTGAATGGAACAACATACCTGGAGTATTTCCTGATAGTCCTGTAGGCTTGTTCTGTTTAACAAGGGGGACTTTACGCTTAGGTTTCCAACACACAGCGTCCTCTCTTGTGAGTTTACAGTATTTTAAGATATAATAATGCTTATGTTTTGTGCACAGTCTTTCATCTAAGTTCACTGACCAAACTGCTTCCTAAACAAGTAATACAAAGTTGATGTTTCCTTTAAAAATATTCTCCTGTAAATGCACTTACATGAATTATTCACATTCATCAGAGCTTGATCCCAGGACAGACTTTGTGACCCATCTTCGATTCTAAATTTCAGACATGAGGTGCTTCAATTAGGCTACTAGTCAAGAAAATATAGCAAGAGCTTTAGGATGACAGCTCAGTCGAGAACCATGTTAATGCCAAATTAGGGCTGTTATATACAGATTTGGGTATGTATGATACAAAAATAACTAAACAAAAATAAGAATTTGCTTGTTTTGCAGGGGTATGTTTATTTTTAAAATTAATATCAGAATTCTGAATGGTTTTGTACATAAATAAGTCAGACCTTACTAAGATCTTTATTAAACTGATTCTCATGAAGTCTTCAAATAAAAGCACACCCCAAAGCCAGAGCTCTTTAAAGCATATTCTGTCGTGTGTCTCCCTCTAGTGACAATGGGCCAGAAGCTGTCCTCGTACTGGCTGACTGACACGGCTCTGTAGAGATTCTCTAATAATAATATTTGAAACTTTTGCTCCTAAGTTAAGCCACACTTTTTTTTTTTACATGGTGGCTGTAAATATTACGTATGATTTATAATACACTTTGCTTCAGCTCTGCTGTTTTTCTAATATAAAGTGTCTCAATCCTGTATGCAGTGAGTAATGGTCGATTACCCCAAGGTTAAAACCAGTAATTGAGCTAAACATATTTTACAGAGCCCTGAAAGCTTACAGAGGCAAGCTAGAGAAAACTCTGTATTATAAAGGTATTTCCTTAATGATCAACCCAAACTTCAATTTTAGAGAGTCAGCCTAAATGAAAAATTTTATAAGAATTCTCATTGCATCTGTATTCTATTCTGCCATTTCAGAGAATGGAGCTGACAGACACCATAAAAAACGCAGATAAGTAAAGATTAAGGTCTTGCTTTACCCTGAAGCCATTTAGAGGAATGTTAGAATGAATGCAAAGAGTCTTTACAGCTGGCTTATAAATCTACAGCTCCTCTGAAGCTTGCTAAGATGAGGTCTATATTTGATAAACATGGGCGTGAAAAGCCAGGTCTCAGGATAGGACTCAGCAGGCAGTAGAAATCTTGATGCTGCTGTTAATTTTGCTCATCCTTAGTCCAGATCTGCTACTGTGAAAATGATCCTCTTCTCTGAGATCCTCAGTGGAAGTTGGTTTTGTTCCCAGAGAGCTCTACAAAGAAATAGGGGTAACTCAGCTGTTGGTGCTTCAGAAGCTTTTAGTCCCACATTATCCCTTCCTATTCTCAAGACTGTGAGAAGCAAACCCATGGCTTGAGTTTATGTGGCTAAATATACCTGTATAAAGCTTGGTATCTGAGCTCCAGAACCAACTAATCTCCCTTCTTTTCTCTTTCTTTTTCCTTCCCTTCCCTCATTCAGCCTGGTGAACTTAAGGACTGGTTTGTTGGTCGAAGTAACGCCCAAGGGATAGATCTAAACCGAAATTTCCCTGATCTCGATAGAATAGTCTACATCAATGAGAAAGAAGGTGGCCCAAACAACCATCTGCTGAAGAACATGAAAAAAGCTGTGGACCAGAATCCTAAGGTAAGTAGGGACTGAACGTCAGGTCACTTGCATGCCCACCTCTTCCTGTTTCAAGCAGACGTGTACTGACCTCTAAGAGGTGTGTCTGTGGGCTTTACGATTCACATTCCTCTAAATGTTTTGTTCATTTTGTTGATTTTCCTCTAAATGTTTTGTTCAATTTATCTGTCCCAATACTTCCTGAGACATTTCTCAGAATGGCTTGCTGTACTAAACTCTTTTGATCCATGTTGCTCAATCCTTAGACAGTTCCTCATTCACAGCGTTTGTTATTTTAAGGCCAGAGTTTGCATAGCCTCCTCCCTTGGATTGAAGCTATTTTTCAAACCAAGGCCAGAAATTCATTTTTGTGTTTAGCTTAATTATCCTGCCGGCTGGATAACTGTTCTCGCACATAACACATACACGTCTGTTAAGTTTAAGCCTTAAATATGCAAGCATGTATCCAAAGGGATTTTCAGCTCCTTGTGTTTACCTCCCCAGGAGGTTTTAGAACTTATGGTGTTGTTACTGCAGTCTCCTGGGGTCGTGGCCTTCACAGGCATACTCTGTCTTCAGATTCAGTTTTTTTACTTCAAATGTTACTTTCCATGCAGAGAACAGACTGACATTTATTTTGAATTATTTTCTTTTCCTTGGGTTTAAATTTGGTAGGACTTTTTTTAGCAGTAATGAGAAGTAGTAAAATACTGAGACTGCTTTAGCTGTGCCTTCATTCTGGACTCCTTTTCACTAGTTTTGGACCTATATGAATCTGCTCCAACTGATTCTGATGTAAAGGAGTGATCCAGTTCCCTCTGAAGTCAAAATGAAATTGCTGTTCATTTAAAAGGCTTGCATGATATATGTGATAATAATTGAGCCAAATATGTATAAATAAAGAAGTTTCTGTGTTGCCTTATCAATTCATAACTGCTGTTTGTGCTATTTTGTTTTAGCTTGCTCCCGAAACGAAGGGTGTCATTCACTGGATTATGGATATTCCCTTTGTGCTCTCTGCCAATCTGCATGGAGGAGACCTCGTTGCAAACTATCCGTATGATGAGACTCGCAGTGGTACGTAGGATGAGTTAACATTGAGTAGTAGGAGATAGAAATTGCATTCTATACTTAATTCACTGCTACTTAAGATCCACCTTGCAAACATTGTGTCAATGCATTGTACAGACATATACTGTAGCGTATCAATCAGATGTAAAAGGCGAGTCACTGTGTGGCTGTGTTTTCTGGTTTTGAAGATAAGACAGCTTGTTCCAGTAGGGTTAACATCACAGATCATAGAATCATAGAATCATAGAGGTTGGAAGGGACCTCAAGAGATCATGGGGTCCAACCCCCTGCCAAAGCAGCTCCCCAGCTCATATTGCACAGGTCAGCATCCAGACGGGGCTGGAATATCTCCAGAGATGGAGACTCCACACCCCCCTGGGCAGCCTGTCCCAGGGCTCTGGCACCCTCACTGGGGAAAAGTTCTTCCCCATGTTGGTGTGGAACTTCCTGTGCTCTAACTTGCAGCCATTGCCCCTTGTCCTGTCCCCACAGAACACTGAAAAGGGGCTGGCCATTTCCCCCTGCATGCGATCCTTAAGATAGTTGTAGACATGAATAAGGTCCTCCCTAAGTCTTCTTTTCTCCAGGCTGAACAGTCCCAGCTCACCCAGCCTAGAGAATCATGGTCTCTCAGGTATTTTAATTTAGCACTTAAATTAGCTGGCACTGTTTGCTCCCTGTTAACTGAAGCAAGAGGGAGGTGTCCAGGCTGCCTGAGTGATCCATGGATCACTCTGTCATGATTTCCCTTTTCTCAGCATTGGTCCCGTATGAAAAGGGTCACGTTGTGGCAGAGAGTTACTGTTTAGCATGCAGCGATATGAATTTGGGTTTCTGTCACTGACTGAAATGGTCATGAGGTGATGGTATTGTTGGTGATCATCTTCCTTCTGTCTGCTTTTTGCAGTTTAATTGTAAATCCTTTTAATATCAGGCTATAAACCCCTTTAGGGAGGGACCTTTTTCTACACACTGTGTGTTTCTCTAGGAACTACCTAAAGCCTAGAATAGCGTCGCTTTTGTGGTGCACTTTGAAATTAGTATTTCCACAAATATCAAGCCCAGTATGAATAGCCACCTTAATAATGGGGCAGCCTGGTATGGGCAATTCCCGGAGGCCAAGAAGGCCAATGGCATCCTGGCTTGTATCAAAAACAGTGTGGCCAGTAGGTCTGGGGAAGTAATAGTGCCCCTGTACTGGGCATTGGTGAGGCCGCACCTCGAGTGCTGGGTCCAGTTCTGGGCTCCTCACCATAAGAAGGACATTGAGGTCCTGGAGTGAGTCCAGAGAAGGGCAACCAGGCTGGGGAAGGGGCTGGAGGGCAAATCCTATGAGGAACGGTGAGGGAGCTGGGGCTGATTAGCTTGGAGAAGAGGAGGCTGAGGGGAGACCTTATCACCACCTACAACTACCTGAAGGGAGGTTGTGGAGAGGTGGGTGATGGTCTCTTCAGCCAGGGGACAGGAGATGGGACAAGGGGAAACGGCAAGAAGCTGTGCCAGGGCAGAGTCAGATTAGACATTAGAAAAACATTTTTCCCTGAAAGAGTTGTCAGGGACTGGAACAGGCTGCCTAGGGAGGGGCTGCGTCACCTTCCCTGGATGTGTTTAAAAAAAAGGGTAGATGAGGTACTTAGGGATATGGTTTAGCTTAGGATGGGATTGGTTGGACTTGATGATCTTTAAAGGTCTTTTCCAACCTTGTGATTCTGTGATTCTGTGAACTGATGAGGTATGGAGGAAACGTTAATGTTGTTAAGATGTTGTCTCACAGAGGGTTTCCAGGCACAGCCCTGCTCTGTGGCGCTGGTGATCCAGGTTGTGAGCTTGGTTGGTATGACTGCCCTTTGAATAATCCTTGTTCCTGGACTTTTTTTTCCTCTGCAGGCAGCGCTCACGAATACAGCTCCTGCCCTGATGATGCTGTTTTTCAGAGTCTGGCTCGCAGTTACTCTTCGTTTAATCCTGCCATGTCCAATCCAAACAGACCTCCCTGTCGCAAAAACGATGATGACAGCAGCTTTGTGGATGGAACGACTAACGGTGGCGCCTGGTACAGCGTCCCAGGAGGTGAGCCCCAATGCGTGGTGCTTACTGTAAGCTTGAGTTTCCACTGGTTTAATTACAGTCTGGAATACCACAAGGTTATCTACAGCCTTTTTCTGGTTAAGGCTGAATCAAAGGCTGGTCGCTCAGCAGAGTGTATCTGTAAAATTCTGTAAAGATCACTGTGATCCCAGTTAAAATACCCATCTTTTGCATCCGTTCTCCTACAATGTTTGTTCACTCAGGGGTCAGGTCACTGCAAATTTAACAGTTCTGCAGTGGGCGAGTGATTGCTGTGATATCATGAGAGCTTAACCTGGTTTGGGTTTTGGGTTGGGTTTTTTTTGGGAGGTGTGTGTGTTTTTTATTTTTAAGAGTAAAAAATATCCTCTAACAAGCCCTGATGGGCTGTTCATTTTATCCTCAGTAATGAAAGCGTCCAGCCCTGAAAGAAGTGAAGTGGCCTGATTTTCACGGTGTTACTGAAATGGGAGTTTGGCCTTTGATTTCTGTGGGAACAGAGTCCAGTCATGAAGATACTTGTGTCTTCATGCTTCCTAGCTTTATTAGAGCTGGACTCCTGCCCAGGCAGTGTTCCCCTAGACTTTGGTAGAGCCTTGTGTGCTAAGAGGGACAGCATAGTTACTGGGGCTACTTCAACACTTAATTTTCCAGGAGAATTCTGAAGCCTGAAACGAGACATTCAGTTCCTTTTCCCCCAACATCTTGATATGTCATTTTCTTTGTACATTGAGGCAGAGCAGATGCTGGGGTATCTGAATCTTTAGTCAGTCTCCTCGGTCTGCTAAACACAAACAGAATTTTGGAGTGAAAAACTGAGCGGTGGATTTCTGAGCTAGAAACTGTGTGGAGGGTTTTGCCTGTGCATTGGCTTTGCTGATGTGTATCAGATAACATCAATCATACCAGTTTTCTTGCTCGTTTTCCTCTTAATACTGTAATTACAGTCTCTGAATGAATTTAAATTTTTTTAACTGGAATGAGTAGGAATCCCTCAAAGCACTGGGATAGTTTAGGGGGTAGCGTAGATCTTGTGACAGGAAGGGGGGTACTAGAGCAGGAATAATTAAGCTCGTGTGAAGAGTTGGGAAGCAGAATGGCGGCTGGTAGCACTCTCAGGGCCAGCCATCACCCGCTGCTTCTTAGAGCCGTTCTCCCCAGGCTTCACAGGGGCAGCGTGGTTCATCTGCTGTGGTGCCACAGTTACCAGGGCCTGGGTGTAAGGTAAAGTGCTGACATTTCCGAATGTGCCTGAAAAGCAAAAGTCTTCCTTTGAGTGAAGCTTTCCACAGACTTCAAACTGGAACCCTGGAAACACCCTCGACAAACATGGAGCTTGTGTAATTTGAAAAAAACCTGCCTGAATATAAGCAAAATATTGAGAGGCTTAACAGTTAAGTTTCAATCCAAATTCAGTCCAAAATCTGTTCTTTTATTATTCAATCCAAAGTTAATTATTTTATTATTCAATTAAATCCAAAAACTATCCTAATGAAATATTAAATATAAAAACATGGACGTATTTAACCTTAGCTTCTCTATCCTTAGGAAAATACTATTTTAAAAATATTTCCATTGTTTTGATGAAATCTGTTGATTCTGACTGAACTGCACATGCCAAAAGCACATTCTTCCATTGGAAAAACTTGTTGGAAAGTTTGAATTATTTCCTCCCTTTGGATCTTATTTTAAGTTAGACTGCAAATTCCCCAAGCGAGCCCTTTAGTTTTCTCATGTATTTGTATAGAAGTTAGTAGACAGAAATCCTAGTTCTAACCAGGATCTATGATCCTAAGACAAAAATAGGGAGACAACAATATGATTTGGACCACACAGCATGTATCTGATTTTTTTTTTGTTGTTGTTTTTCCAGTGTGTAGAAATCAGCTGGCAAGCTGTGACTCTTGAATGAAACCACCATGGTAATGTTTGCCCCAGGCTGACTGAAAATAAACCCCAAAAATAATTCAACAAAAGCGGTTCTGTTATTTCCATGTCTGGTGCTGAGGAAAATAACTAACCATTGCTTAGGTCAAGTGAAAATTTTCTTGGCAGCTTCAGTCCAAAAATCACTGTGCAGAAAATGAAATGTAGCACGTACGTTGCCTGTTGTATTGGTGACCTTGTGCTGTCTATATGATAATGTCCTTAAAACCAGCAGCTGTACAAGCTGTGGAAAAGTCATTTGTATTGCATTAGGGTAAATATTTCTTCATAGATCCTTACTAGAGTTCAGGATCTATCAAGAGAAGCTCTTCAATGAACTTGTCTCCATGGTATCTGCTCCAGTTCAGAGCTAAGGTGCTTCTCAACCTTTGCACCTTTGGGTCTCTGTGGGCTGCTCTGGGTGCTGCGAGGGGATGTGAGAGTAGCTCCATGTCCCGTGGGCATCCACAGGTTAGGCTGGTATCCCCATGTGATCTCCCTGTAGTGAGCAGAGGCAGGATAAAGGAGGACTTGCCACAAGTTCAATGTGGAAAGGAGTGCATGGCTTTAGCAGAACAGCGGTGATGGAAGGAAAGAAGAGGGAGTGGAGGACATCTGAACTAAGTGAGAACTGCCCTCTCCTAGAAGCTGCCTTCGACAGTGTGTCATCAGACCAAGGGCTCTGGCCTAGAGAGGGCTGATTTTTCTTTCTGATAAATTACGAAAGTCGCTGTTGCCCAGTAGAGCTTACTGAGATGCTCCTAGTTGTGCCGCATTTCTTTGCCCAATATTAAACTGGAATGAGCCCTCCATGGCATTCATGGTCTGTCCATGCCACCTGGCAAATCTTCCAGATGTCCTCATCAGCCTCGGGCAAGGTGGCAGTTCCCCATTCGGGTGTTGGGCTGGAGAGAGCAGATGATGTACAGGAGTATCTGGTGCTTGCTTCTGTCTCTTAGTGCACTTTGCTGTGAGGTTTTTCTCACCATTACTTGCTCTGTAGTTGCATTGTTCTGTGCAGCAGGGGCACAGAGAAAAAAGGGCTCCCCCAATAGCATCTTTGTGCTAAACCTGAGGTCACGATGCCTGATACACTTGCTTTGTATTAGTTCTCACCTGTAACTAGTTGATCCTTGTAGGTTTTTCAGAGAGCAACAAGCAGAGGCAAAGGGGTCATTCTTCTGTGTTTAGGAAAGACCCTTTTAGTCACCAGACCCTAGGGATAAAACAAGCCTGTCCATAAGATCCATGCTGTTTTTACAACTGTTCTTTTTCCTTTCAGCATGTAATTAATAATTTTACTTATGCATAGGAAAGCCAAACTAAATTTGCACAGGCAGCTTTAATTTTGGCATTTCCTTAGCTGTTGAGTGCCTAACTTTTCAACATAACTTTTCAGTATCACTGATGTCTTTGTAATGTACCTTTTGTGTGGAGTATCTCTTTGGAAATAAAAATGAGAAGAACAGATAGCAGCAAGTTACTATCTAGCCACATGCCTGTTGTGCTTGCTCTGCCAGCACAGAGCCACACGAGTCTAATCAGACTCGGGTCGTTACAAAAATAGCATCTCAAAGCAGCTTATGTTGCTGCAGTATTAGGCTATTGTTTAAGGGTCTTTTTAGTTTCAGATCCTCTCAAATCACTCTTGGTACTCAACTAATTCCTAGCTGGAGTAACCTTTCATGTTACCTGTTTTGGATGCAATGTTAGTTAGGGATTTTTTAGAATTTTGTACAGCACCTGTCAGAGGCATGTGCACCCCTCATTACACACACAGCTCAAGTCCATCCTGTCCTGACAAATTACTACCTCTGTATGTGTAGCAGCTGAACTACCTTAGTGCTGTTCTTCAAAGTCTTAAGTAATTCTGATACCTGGATGCCAGGGGTGCACCCTGCGCTCCACTTCCTTTGTGAAGGTTGGGGTTCCTCTTGTAAAAGCTGAAGAAATTAGTTTTGTCCCACATTCTAAATTGTTTATATAAGTACCAAGTCAGGGTGTTGCCTGACAGCCACCTGAACATGAGTGGCAGTGTGCCCAGGTGGCTGTCTTGCCCCCATTCTCCATTCTGGCGATTGAGATCATCGCCTGCAGTTCAGTGAGGCAAGCTGAGTTATTTCAGGAGCAGCATGCATAAACTGTGGACCAGGCCAGGAGCTGGAAAGCCAACTGTATGATATGGACAGTGTGCACAAATCTGGGAAATGGATGGTGCTTCAGTCTGTTCTTGAGAAACTGGGGCATCCCTGGGTATCACCTTGCTTTGAGGGGAGGGAGGGAAAACCTTCCTGAGAGATGGAATAGTAAAGGTCACGAGCTTCTGACACCACAGTAAAATTACATCATGGCCTTCCGCTCCCAGTTCTCCTTTTCATGGATTCTTTCTTTTACAAGAAAGGCAAAAATCAAGAGAAACAACATTATCTGGTGTCTGGAGCAGATACCTGGGAGTAAACAGTGCTGTCAGGATTTTACTCGTGTCCCTGCTGCGCTCTTGCTGTGTACCACTGAACGGTTCATCTTGTATTCTGCCTGGTGGTACATCAAAACTGCCCCTCCCAGGAGCACCTTTGCCTTCTGTGTCCTCATTTTTTCAGCCATCTAACAAAGGTTTTGACACAAAAAGGTTCTTCTAAGAAACTGGAAAGTTCCCATTTCTGTCAGTTGTTGAGAGTCTCAGTGCCTGGTTGGCAGAAAATCTCTTCACACTAATGTGCTGGCAAAATCCTATCTGAGCCAACCCTGTTTGCTGCCTTGGGGTTCTCTTTTGGGTATGGCATCGGCTCTCCAGATGTTTCTGGACTGGTCAACACCACTGGTGCTTCAGTAAAGAGACTGCATTCTCACGTGTAGCTTGAGAATTAATTAACTGTGTTTGCAGCACTTTTAAATCCCTCAGTGACCTCCATGGGGATGCTCCAAATGCATGGTAGCCATTTCCAGTCCTCCATTTGAGAAACCACAGACTCTGCAAGCTAGATAGACCGGGAAGGCCAGAGCTACATCAGCTTCTGCAAAGAATATCTTTATAGCACTCCTGGGGATAACCACACTCCCTCTCCAGCTGGTTGATCCATGTACAGAACTTGACACCACTTTGGGTACTGGTTGACCAGTTTGAGAAAGCAGCCAATATTTCCATGCAGTAAGAGGGGAGGCTCAGGAATGTGCGAGAGCACATCTTTCTGATCAGGTTTTTATTCCTAGTAATCATGCTACTCCATGTTTAAATTCTTGTGATTAAAGTTACATTACTAATGATGTTTGCCTTCTCCTTTGAGGGATATCCAGTTTTGATTTTGTAGAGCAGGTGAGGACTACTCCTATGCATGGGAAAACGTCCATGTAAATAAAGCTTATAGGAAGTCAGCTTTGGTATTTTTTTGTGGAAAATTTTTGGAATATATGGAGAAAAGCTTGACAAAGAATACTGCTTCACATCCAGATGCTTCTTCATGTAAAATGTTACTAAGTTGAAACCCTTTATTTTCAGAAAAAAACCCATCCCAACTCAACATTTTGACCCATCTTTAGAAACCTCTTTTTCAAAGTAATTTGCTTTATAATTAATTGCCATTCTTCTTGGCTTGAAACAGCCAGAATAGGTGTCCTGGTCCTGGCCTGGAAGGGAGTTAACTGAGGAAGTTAACCTGGCCAGAACCAGGACAACAGGAAATAATTTCCCGTTCCTGAAGAGAAAGCGGTTAATTTATATACGAGCTATCCAAAAAAACGTGTGTCAGGCCAGGTGTCAAGTCTTTTCTAAACTTTCCCTGGGAAGAAAATGGTTTGGGGAATTAATTTCCTTCTTGGTTTCTCTAATTTAAAGCTTCTGAACTCAGAACTAAGCTGATTACATGGGATTGTGCCAACTGTATTTGCAGCTGTTCTTTTCTTAATAGGCTCAGCCTCTTGTGTGTCCTTTCTTCAGAACAATACAAAATTCATTCCTATCTCTTTTCTGGCATTGCAGGAATGCAGGATTTCAATTATCTCAGTAGCAACTGCTTCGAAATCACAGTGGAGCTTAGCTGTGAAAAATTCCCACCTGAAGAAACTCTGAAGGGCTACTGGGAGGACAACAAGAACTCCCTTGTCAATTACATTGAGCAGGTAACAGGAAAAGAGGATGCCAAAATTGTAGTTAATGTACATAAAACTTTCAAACTTTGTGCTGTGTGAGCATCTAATTCAGGATTTCAGGTGAATCCAACGGGTGCTCCGTAATTTTTGCATGTCTCTAAGGTCATAAATCCTGTGTGATCTTTCTGGATTTGTGGAAGAAGAAGGGAAAAGAAAGAAGACATTCTCACATGGAATTTTGTCTCACTTTCCTTAACGCTGTTGCAGACCTTTACTTTAAATGATCTGTGTCAGCCTCCTCAATGAAGACACGTCACCAGAGCATGTGATGCGTTCTCCCAGCACTGATGGGTGTGTGAAGGGAGATGCGTTGTCCTCTACAGATATGGAAGCATGCATACAGATGTGGGATGGATCTCCCTGGATGCGTAGGGAGCCAGCCTGGGTGTCTGGATTAGACGGTGGCAGCCTGGCAGTTTGGTGCTACAGCGGGGACAACTCTCTAACCCTGGTTTTGTGGATGCTCTGCTGCCCTCTGATTGCATGAGCTGCTGATGCTCAGTGTAGGGCTGTCAGTGTGGTGGGTCCGTTAAAAATGATGCCAAATCTGGTTGGAAGTATAAGGTGTAGTCATAGGTTTTGACAAGCTCGTGCTCGTGGGTTGTTAGACGCCTCCTGAAATGGATCTTGCTGGGGATTTTTGGTTGGTTGGTTGGGTTTTGTTGTTGAGTTTTTTTCCCCCCCCCTTTTTTTTTTTTAAATAATTTCATGCCACTGTAACAGGCTGCACTGAACTGATAGTTCCAAGCAGTGTGGGACTATGGGATTTCTGCAACCTGGATACTGCGGTTCAGGATTGCAGACACATCCGATATCATTCATGGCTGCTCACCTGGGATTTCAAAATCAGAACCGTAATTTGTAAGCTGAGCTGGTCAAATAATACACCTCTTTCTTTAAGAATTTAGTGGTGCAGAAATGCTTTGGTTGGCCAGACATGTAAACTATTTAAATACTTGAAAAGTTCCAATTACGCTGTTCTGTTAGTGAGCTGTATGTGGGCTGAGGAGGAAACTGTACTCTCCCTGCAGGTCTTTACCCATTAATTAAGGGATCCATCTAAAATTGTTCAGCTCCTTTGTCTGTGACATAATTTTCACTGACTCATGGAAAACTGTGGTGCCACTGCATTTTCAAAATTGCAAATGTGTAAGAGATTATTTTGCCAACTTCCTCTGCTCCAGAGGAGTGCTGGCTTTGTCCTTGAAGCTCAGGTGGTCTATCTGGCATTAGTTTTTATCCTCTTGCAGAATAAGAGGTCCAGCTCTATGCTTCAGCTCTCCCACGCTTGCTGAAGACAGTACAAATAGGCACTTCCTGCTTTCCTAAGCTGATCCGCATCGAGCTTCTCCCACGGCCTAAATCTGAGGGGTCTGGTGAACTGAATTACACCAGCTGGATGCACCATATAGGCTCTTAAAGGAGAACCCCAAAATCTCAACACAACATTTGTTGATGCACGAGCCTTTCAGCTTTATGGCAAGGTCCTGAGTCTCCTGCCTCTGAGGAGCTCGATCTGCTTTCCAACCATGGTTAAGAAATCCCAGCAAGGCTGGGTTCCTCACACGCTGCTGTCAAACTGGGGCTTTAACGTCAAGCATGCTGATAGAATTCTGAGACATACTTGTATTGCACAGAGAAGTTAGTCCCAGCTGAACTACTACTCTTCCTCTTCACTGTTTGCTCCATTATGATGTTTAGTAATTACCCTTGATGGTTGTTGGCACATAAACTCTGGGACCCATCAGGTGCATCATCAGATGTATCAACAGACATTTCACTAACAAAAATGCCATCTTTTGATAAGAATTTTCCAGTGATTTCCCATGTGTTGCTGACTTTACTTATTTCTTTTAGATTCATCGAGGAGTGAAGGGGTTCGTTAAAGATCTTCAGGGTAATCCAATAGCAAATGCTACAATTTCCGTGGAGGGGATAAGCCATGACATCACATCAGGTGAGCACTGTACCTCAGCAAAACAAGAAGTGCTGGAGTCCATTGCTTCTCCCTCTGCTTGGCAGCCTGGAGTAATTTCAAGTCTTTCTAGCTGAAGCTTTAAGGGAGCAAAGTTTAAAGGCAGGAAGGCATGTTGTGATTCAGGAAACTTGTTGCCCACAGGACTTCATGAATCCTTCTATCTTTTTCTCAGAGTAGCTGGAGACCAGTTGTTGAAACTTCATGAATCTCTGTCATGAGCTGGTTCTGGTGAGTCCCCAGCTGGAGTCCTGTGTCCAGATCTGGGGTCCCCAATACAAGAAAGATGTGGAACTGTTGGAGAGGGTTCAGAGGAGCCACAAAGATGATTAGAGGGCTGGTGCACCTGCTCTACAAAGAGAGGCCAGGTTGGATGGGGCCCTGGGCAACCTTGTGTAGATCCAGGCCTGGAGATTGGTGGCCCTGCCTGTGGCAGGGGGGTTGGAGCTCTATGATCCTTGGGGTCCCTTCCAGCCCATGCCATTCTATGATTCAGTGTGCTGGAGAGCCTTCAGCCTCATCAGAAAAAACCTCTTCCATGGAGGCTACAGCATAACTTCCCAAGTAAAACCTGGGTTTTGGTTACCTGAAAAGAAGAAAACCTGTAATGATGTATTTATGCCCTTACAGAAGAATCTGTTCAGAGAGATGAAAGGAAAGGACTGACAGGAATACAAAGCACTCTGACAGGATACACAGCCCTGTCTCCTTAGCTGTGTAATTAGTTTTATACATACTTATTTGGATTTTTTTTTTTCTTCTTCTCTGCAGCCAAGGATGGTGATTACTGGAGACTGCTTGTGCCTGGGAATTACAAACTCACAGCCTCAGCACCAGGCTATCTAGCAATAACTAAAAAAGTGGCTGTGCCCTTTAGCCCTGCGGTTGTGGTAAGTGCTCACACATGTATTGCTTTGCCATCCATTACAGAGACTGAGAAAAGACTTCCCTTTTTTCCTTCATGGTGTATTTAAGAATATTTCAGAATATGCTCATTGAGGAGACAGTCTGGAAATCTACTCTGCTAGAACTTGCTGCACAAGCCACTGAGAGTAACCTCATAAACTCGTTTCACCTCCCACTGCTCTAATTTAAAACTGAAATAGACACAGAGAGGGGTAATGCTGAGATACTTGAACTTTTTTTAATCATGGCTGGCCACTCAGAAGAATGTATTACAAACTGTATTTTAATAGCATGGCATGAACAGTAAGAGATGTTGAGGTTTTCACCGAGGCCTGATATTTTTAATCTAAACTGCCAAGTGGCTACCTGCATAGGTTAGTACAAGTGTTCAGCTGTGTGCCAAAAGGCCTTGGTATGCCAGAGGTCTGTGTTGCTGGGTGCTGGATGGCAGTATGCTGAGGATAACTCTTCTTTTTATTGTATGCTGAGTGATTTATATGGCTGGCTATTTGATTTTACTTTTCTTAGACCATATTTTTTGAAATTTTTGGACAAGTGAAACTCCAGACAGATGTCTGGTTTCTTTGGGAAGTTTTGCTTACCTATGGACATTGTAATGTAAGTTTATGGTACTGCTATGCTGGTATTGTACATATGTGAGACACTTGGGAATAAACCTAGCCTAAAATGGAAGGTACCTCCCTGAGCCCCATGTCCGTGCTAACTTCATTGGGTAAATGGCTTTTAAAAGCCCATGCTTCTCTCGTCCCATGAGTCTTACTGAGGTTTCTGATTGCTTCTCTCGCTCAGGTTGATTTTGAACTGGAGTCGCTGTCTGAAAGAAAGGAAGAGGAGAAAGAAGAGTTGATGGAATGGTGGAAGATGATGTCAGAAACACTAAATTTTTAAATGAAGATTTTGGATTTACAGCTCTTAATCTACTGTATGTTGACTTAGTATAATGTACTGTGGAAAGTCCCCATATTCTAGACTTTTGTGCACTTCACAATAATTAACTTTGATTTTTTTCAGTCATCTTTTGATTAATGCAATTACAGATATTTACTAGCCTTCTAGATAAATAAGTTATTACTTCTCTTTCATATCATTATAGAAAATTTACTCTAATATACAAATAAGAAAAACAATGAATGAATGTCTTTGCAGCCTATGTGGAAGTACAATCTGTTGTGTATTATTTGCAAGCTCAGAATATGTAGGTTAACTCTTAATTTTAAACAAGGAATATGCTGTAGTCAGTTCCCAATGCAGACAGATACTTGACAGTGCATAGCAGTGGGCAGCGCTCTTTACTGAGCTCTACAATGGATTCTTCTGAAGAGATTTATAATAACAGTGTGTGATGCATCGGTGTTTTACAGGGATTAAAATTCAGTGTAACATTTTGTATGTCTGTGGTGTTGGGGCTATTTAGCTATGTCAGAAAACCAAGCTGACTTTGTTTTACTAAGCCGAAGTGATTCATGTGAGGTCTTCTATTAAAGATGATGTGGAATGAATTCAGAAAATAGCGGAGCTTAATTCCTTAAACTGCTGATGATATTTCAAGGTCACATTTTAATTATTGTTTCATTACTTACTAACCCAATTTAACATTCTGAGTGGGTGAAGAAGTGGAGCTTGCCCATCTTGTTAATATGCTGCTTGTCTTTGTTTTACTGTAGAAAAAAGTACGTTTAGGTGGTGTCTGTTATAATCATCACACGTGTCAGTGACGCCTAAATAATCAGCCAAAAGTTCCTGTGTTTACCAAAAGAAGATTAAAGGTTAGACAATGAACTGCAAGTCTAGTGAGGCCATACACAAGTATCAGAAGGCAAAAATGGTTTTGCTTCCAACTCGGTTTCTTCTTCTAGTTAGTTACATCTAAAACTAGATGCAGTAAGTGAAATTTTTTTCAATGTGATGAAATTTCCCCTGAATACTTGAAGGTGATACAAAGAGCAGCTTTGATTTAAAAAGCTCCTCCTTTCTCCTACTTTTTTTTTTTCTTTAGTATACTTGAATGAACTTGCTTGAGTATTTTGTTTAAGATGAGTGAAATTTGCAGAGTCAGAGAATCCACATGAGCTGTGGTGGGTGCAGGTTTGGTAAAATTCTTCTGAAACCACGGCCAGTGTGCTACTTGGTAGCAGCTAATCATCTCATCTGTTTGAAAGCTTATATGCTATTGCTGCTCTATTTTAATTCAAGATCAGCTGTTTGATATTGATTTCCTTCCTCCCTTTCTTTAGTAACACCGCCTGTGCTTTGATTAACATATTATTTTAGTTGATGCTGTAGGAGTTCAGTACCATCCACAACCAACAAACCGTGCTCCTGCCGTAAGTGAAAAATCACGTTCAGCTACAGGATCCAAATTCACCTTGTTCAGGTATTTAAAAATCTATTGAAAAACACTGTTTTCCAAGCATTTTAAGTTCTTTAATAACAATAATGCTGACCCTTTAAAGTAACAGGCCTGAGGTTTGACACACATGGGTAAACTGAGCAGCAATAAAGAGGCATGAACTTTCTCTGATGAAGCATTTGCTGTGTAACTATTTGGGTAGAAGTTATTTCATTCCAAACTTCAGGGGGTAACTTCATTTGCTGTAAGTCATTATGCAGTGATGAACTCTGAATCCCCATCGTGACAAGGAAATCCCTGTGCCAAAGGAAGTACCAGAACATCTTGGTAACGCTGTGTGGCTTGCTGTGCACAAGAGCGTGCGTAAAGGACGCCTAGTTACACCAGCCCGGGTGTTTCTGGGCAGTCTGAAAGGCTGCACTGTGCCTGGAAGTGACAATACTGAGTTCAGCTGAATCAGGTAAAAACCCCAGCAAATGGTATAAAACTGAATTGTAACAAGAGGTTGCTGGCACATGGGCAAATGGCTACGGGAGCATGTCTGACCTGTGAACTCATGCAATAAGGCAAGTGTGTATTTGTACAGAGCACCCTGCGCTGCCCCTGGCAAACCTGACCGTTTCAATCCAAGAGATACTGCTGCACGGTGTGATGCCCGTCACATGTTCCGTCTGCCTGTGTGGTAGATTCCATGGCATAGTTAGTGCAGACATTGCATCTAAGCGATCTCGTGGGCTGTACTTGTGCTATGTGTGTGAGGAGTGCCTGGTCCTCTGTTTCACACATTTGTGATTAAGTGAGGTGTCCCTTAAATGGTCTCCCAGTTTTGTTCTAGATGGCTGCTTGCTAATTACCGTGCTGAGAATGGGTTAAAGTGATAAAATGTTACGACACCAGAACCACTGCCACTGTTCTTACTGTAGGTGAGCACCCTCAAGAACAGCGTAGCCAGGACTCTCAGTAAATTAACTCATTATGTGGCTTTCCTAGCTGAACTGAGCTGTGTTGTAGGATTGTGTACGTTTAAATGGAAGATTAAAGTGTTGTGTGATGCTGAGCTTTCAGTTAAAAAGGCACATGCTTCATGCCTATTGTACAATAAATCTACAGGTTTATTTAAAATGCAAATGTGTGAGTAATTTATAGGTTCCAAACATGACTCTGCCTGTACATGTCTGCAAAGTATGGCATAAACATCCTTGGTGAGGGGTGCATGCCGATTAATTTGCTGTTTGAACAGAGGAATGAGAGTGGGATTAGTGCCAGTGTCCCATTGAGAGCTATCCAATTTTCTCTTTGTGCCAGTGCACCCTCCTTTCAGAATATAGACCTTTTCCCATGCAGGTTTTCAAGTAGAGTGGAGAGTTAAGGAGATGCTCTTCATCTAGGCAAGGTCAGTGGGGACGGGGCATACAGTTTTGCACCTCTCTTCCAATCTGTCATTTTCCATATCAGTCTATAGGATTGGAAAGCACAGTGTGCTTTCAAGCTACACATTCTGTGTAACTACAGTGGCCAGGGTTATGTAATAACAAAGTCAAATAAAATCAGTGCATCTGAATTACATTTCCCTTTTCCTAGGTTGCCCTGCTGATAGATTCCCCATGTGGTCCTGGCTATTCTTGAGCCAGTAACAACGTACAGTAAGGTGTAAAGTAAACCCAAGGCAGTATGTAAGGAAAAACTGCTACCAAGTTTCCTTCTTGAAGGGTCTTTAACAGACTTGACAGTTTGAAGTTAGGAGTCGCGGTTCCGACGAGCCTGATTCTCTCCCATACCTGAGTTTGGTTTGGATCAGGCTGCAGATGCTGTGACTAGCAGCAGCTGACAGACCACCTAAGAGCTGCAGCAGCCATCCAAAGCTTCTCAGTGAACCTGCTCTGCCAGACAAGTGCCTTGTGGCCTGCAAACATCACTGTGGCAGCTGCTTTCTGCCTTGCAAGAGCTTGTTCTGATCATCTCCGTGCAGGTATTTTATTCCCCTTGCACGTCCCTCTTTAGGCTACAGCTACATCTGCTGCGAATAATTTTACTGCTTGTGAAGCTGACTCATAAGTTCGGGCATTGACGCAGCCTCTGTGCAGTATTTCTGACTTCTCTAAATTAAACCTGGAAAACAGAAACACTAGGGAGATTTTCCGAAAGTCATGCCATATACCCCCATTCCCCCCCAGCCCCACAGGTTCTGTTTGTCTCCTGGCCTGTGAATTTTTTTAGCGAGCTTGCTTCATTTCTGTTTCTGAAGCCTGCTTTGGGGGGAGAAGAAAATGGCACTGGAGAAGTCAACGCCATCGTATGCTTCCCAGGGCTCAGGCACTGAGCAGCATAGCAGGTACTGGGACAGGCATTATAAAAATGAGACATTTAGAAACAAATGTTGCTTGCTTTTGCTAACCGTGATATTGAGAGTGTATTCATCGAGTTAAAAGGCCTCGCAATGCTGATCTTTCTTCAGCCCTCCTTATTTTGCTTCTCCCAGCCCAGGGCATTATATTTCAGCAGTGACGTACACACTTTAGCGATTAGGCACCGTTCACCACAGCGCTAGATTTTCCCTGAATTAATGCTTAATGCTCAGTGTTGTTTTATCTTTGCCCTACTTCCACATTCAGTTAAGCCACCACAGATTTTTGTAATCATGCATCCCTCTGTGCACAGTGGAAACTGTCGGAGAGGGAAGCCGAAGAGTTTGGCTCCTGCACTGGGAATGTAGAGGGAATTCGACATCTGGGAGCGCACTGGAAGCAGTGTAGGATTGTGAAATGAGTGGACTGTGTAGACCTTTTTGTTAATCGTTGTTCAGTAAAGGGACGAATATGATTATGTGCCTAGGGGATTCCAGGAGATCAGTATGTCTCTGCCTTTGGACTTTAGGTAAAGCTACTCTGGAACAATTCCCATTAGTTGCACAGAGGTTTTTATCAGACCCTTAAGCTGCGAATGTGAGCAGTGAGGACTCTCCAGTGCCAAGGCTGTTCGTTTTGCATTAGTGGTAATTTTTCTTCATCTTTTCCAGAAGAAAGTTGCAAAGTAACAAGAAATGAAGTCCACTTAATTCTTCATTGCTGAATTGGTTGTGAAACTTGTTAGGAGTCGTTGCAAGACCTAAAGTAGAAATGATGGATATTAGCTGGACTGGTGGCAACCTCCAGCTCCCTAAGCCTTTGAACCACCGCTCTGTGGAAGACAGTGGGGTAGGTCAGGGTGACAGTTTTGTTGTGTTCACCCCCTGAGGGACTGGTCAGGGCCATAACTGAGAGACAAAATACAGAGCTAGACCCGCTGCTCACGCGGCTGCAATGTGGCAGCAGTAGTGGCGTTCATGGTGCTGCAGACCCATCCATCCAGTAGTGTCTGAGGTTCAGGTTCACGAGGAACATCTGTTCTGCGGTGCGTGTGCTGGTGTCCAAGGGTACAAAGCCAACACCCCTCCTCCATGTTCCAGCACCTTTCACACAACAGGTAAATTAAACACATTTCAGAAACTATGGATGAGATTCAAAATAGGTTTTGGCTGCCAAGAGCACAAAGTTACAGCCTCAATCCTTCAGCTCACCAGATATCTGCTCACAAGGCTTTCCTTGGCTGCTTGTAGTTGTCTTTCTGGATGTGTCAAGAACTAGCCCAGCCTGAGCAGCTCAAGGATTGCTTGTGCCAAGACCCATCAGGAGTGGATGACAGGGATTTCTTGTGTCTCAGGATCCCAAGTTTGTGCTTGCATTATGTCATAGTTTATCCCAGCTGGCCACTGAAACAACTGCACACCCAGATCGCTCTCCACCATGCTGGGACCGGAGAGAGAATCAAAGGGAGAAAAAAGATAAAACTTGTGGGTTGAGATAAGGACAGTGTAATAGGAAATAAAAGGAAGATCATAGAGTTACAAGGTTGGAAAAGATGTTTAAGATCATTGAGTCCAACCATTCCTGTCCTATGCTAAACCATATCCCTGAGCACCTCATCTTAAACACATCTGGGGGTAATAATATTAGTAATAACAATAATACAAAACAGGTGGTGCAGTGGACAACTGCTCACGGCCTGAAGCCAATAGTCAGATAGGTCTTGAGCCAAACCAACTCCTGGCCCACCCCCCAGTTATACACTAAGCATGATGTATGGTATAGAGTATCCGTGTGTTCAGTTTGGGTCACCTGTCCCAGCTGTGTCCCCTCCCAGCTCCCTGGGTGCCCCCCTCCCCTTCTCGTTAGTGGGGCAGGGTGAGAAGCTGAGAAGCCCTCGACTGCACAGCAACAACTGAACACATCCATGTACTGCCAGCACTGTTCTCACAGCTGCGCTCTACCTGCTGCTCAGAAGAAAATGAGGCCAGCTGAAACCAGGACACCCCGTGAGGCAGGTCCCCGGCATGGCCTGGCTTCCTGCGTGTGCCCCGCCAGCAGGTACTTTTGGCTGGCCTGCTTAGGTTTCTCCCATGGAGGTAGAGGAGGGCTGCTGCAACTGCCCCGGCAGTGCAGGAGGAAGGACCTGGCCAGTGCCTCTGACTCCACGGTAGAGTGTGGCAGGAACACCACAGAATAAGGGACACAAGGCCTGAATGCTGTTGTCCCAGCACGTGGCACATGCCATTCAAAGCACAACCAGATTCTCTCTCCAGTGCTCCACTTTCACATCCATCTGACAAGCCTCCACATCGGATGCCTGATGCCTGTGCACAGCAACACACGAGATGTCGGACATCTGCAAGGCCTTCAGATCATTTCTGTAGCGTCTCAAGAGCGAGACATGGCTTGCAGGGGATTTCCACTGGAAAGAAAATTTGGAGCACATTCTAAGTGAAGTCATTCCATGTTTGTATGCCAGTGCACTGGATGGTATTGCAAGATGCCAAAAGAAATTCAAACTAACATGAAAAATACTCAGTACTGTTGGTTGTGGGTTTACATAAGTTGCTGGCACATTCTGTTAAGAGTTCTCAAATTAAACAGTTGCCAGGAAAACAACATCCAGATGAGAAAAAAAAAATTACATATAATACACTTGAACAAGTGTCACAGAAGAATGACTTTTTGCCCTGTGGAAGTTTGCTTCAGCAAAGTAATTAAACATGGAGATGTGTAAACAGGCTCAAAAAGCTCATTTTAAACTTCAGAAAATTGAAACCAAGATAAAAGTGGAAAGCACAGTGAATTCCAAAATAAAAATACAATAAATACAAATTTTAAAGGCTTTAAAAAGACTGCAGTGAACATTTTTTTGCCAAAAGAATTCACCTGTGATAAGGCTTTCTAGATGGCTTAGGTGCCTTTGGAAACTGTAGGCTGAAAAAATAATTTAACGAAAAGGTTATTGAAAGATAAACTGTAAAAATTTGAAAACCATTCTGTTCTGCTTCCACTTGAGTCTTTCATTTATAAAAAATGTTGAACCAGGCTTTTAATGTTTTATAGTATAATGCTTATACTTAAAAGCATTTCTACTAGGTTCAAGGGGTTTATTAATGTAGACACATAATTGAACCCAAAGAAAGACTGAACAAGGTCTGGCAACTGAAACCAGGCAAATTCAGAAGCAGAACTAATGATCAGTATGTTCTTAGTGAGGGCAATTCACCTTTGCTGCGGTTCATGTAGCTGTGCAGTAGATTTTTCATCACATTTTTTCTGAACAAGACTCTGGCCCTTCCGAAGGCCTGGTTAGGCGCTGCTTGTGCTCCTTGGCTGAACCAAGGCTTTCTTCTTTGTGGCTACACCCTCCCAGTTTGTCCCATACAGTTTAATGGTTTCCTGAGGATTTAGACCAATCACCCATCCCTTTGAGCTTCTCCTTCATCAGTCTAAGAGCATTTTTGGATGCACTGATTATGGAATTCTGAGAATTCAGGCTTGGATTCCACGGGCAATATCCATATGCCATTAAAAATATCTGGGTATCGATTTTCCATGTTAGCTTCTGGGTTCGTTCCCTTACTATCTGTGCTCTGAATTGAGCCAAGTGAGATTTTTGCTTTGATTCTGAACTGAATTTTCACTTGTACCAGAACCTGCTGTAGTAATGTGTTTGATTTTGAGATCAAGCAGAATGCTTAAGAGGGCTTTCTCTCCTTCAGTCTTATAAAGTTCTCATTTTTCTTGGAATTACAGTATTCCCAGAATTTACTAATTAAAGCCTGGCTTGCCTGCCTGATATTTATAATGTCAGCAACTTCAGCTCATGTAATATCCAGGAAAACTATTTGTATTGCAAGTCTCCATTCCTTTCAAATCCATCTACTTCTGTGGGGAGGGATGGGATGTCAAAGCCATGCATTATTTCTCCCCCTCTTTAGGAGCTGGTACTCCTTCTTTCTTCACAACCTCCTCTTCTTCATCCCAGCATCCCTGATACTCATGCTAACATCCTGATACATCCTGTGCACTGCAGCAGTATCTGGAAATTTATTCCCTAAAAGATGGGACTGAGTTGCTGCTGGTAAGATAAGGTCACGCAGTCTCAGAACATGCCCCGCTTCACCGCTCTTAACAAGCAGCCTCATTACTCTGGGCCTTCAGACAGGACTTGTTGAAGGCAATGAGTAGTCTTTATGCTTCATGTCCTGCTCTACCTTCACTCCGGAATTCTTCTTGAAGGATTGGCTAGAAATGTGGGATCACAACCAGCAGTTCAGCTCCTTATCTGCACCTTTTTATTCTCAGTTCCTCATACCAGTAAGTCTGATGTTGCAGCAAACTGGTACATTCTTTTAGGCAAATGAACACTTAGGTGGATGTTTTGCAAACCATAAATATAAAGGAAACAAAGATTAAGGTTATGGTTTTTTAATTTATATATACATACATATCTAGCTCTATAAACACATGTACATAACATACATGCATATATTTAGTCTTCCCTGAATTTCAATGCTTTGCTTGAAGTGTTTTTGCCACCTAGTCTTCTGTGAAACAGCAACAGCAGGTTTGTATTTGTTGGGCAAAAATAAATCAACAGCTTTTTCCTCTCACTAGAAAAGCAAGGGTGCAAGGTTCATAATTTATCTTAGTGTATTCTGGTCAGCTGTAGATGACTCAGACTTCAGGACTGGGGATCTCATAGTTTTATTCATAATTTATTTCTCATTCCATCTGGTGAGCTGGGAGGAGTGGCTGACACGCAGGACACTGCGCTGCCATCCAGCGAGACCTGGACAGGCTGGAGAGCTGGGCAGGGAGAAACCAGATGAGGTTCAACAAAAACAAGTGTAGAGTCTGGCACCTGGGAAGGAATAACCACTTGAATCAGTACAGGCTGGGGGTGACCTGCTGGAGAAGAGCTCTGTGGAGAAGGACCTGGGGGTCCTGGTGGATGACAGGTTGGCCATGAGCCAGCAGTGTGCCCAGGGTGCTAAGAGAGCCAATGGGATCCTGGGGGGCATCAGGAGGAGTGTGGGCAGCAGGTCACAGGAGGGGATCCTCCCCCTCTGCTCTGCCCTGGTCAGGCCCCACCTGGAGTGTTGTGTCCAGTGCTGGGCTCCCTGGGATAAAAAAGACAGGGATCTCCTGGAGAGAGTCCAGAGAAGAGCTACAAAGATGATGAAGGGCCTGGAGCATCTCCCCTGTGAGGAAAGGCTGGGTGAGCTGGGACTGTTCAGCCTGGAGTAAAGAAGACTAAGGGGGGACCTTATTCATGTCTATAAATATCTGAAGGATGGGATGCAGGGGGAAATGGCCAGCCCCTTTTCAGTGACTGTGGAGACAGGACAAGGGGCAATGGCTTCAAGTTGGAGCACAGGAAGTTCCACACCAACATGGGGAAGAACTTTTCCCCAGTGAGGGTGCCAGAGCCCTGGGACAGGCTGCCCAGGGGGTGTGGAGTCTCCATCTCTGGAGAGATTCCAGCCCCGTCTGGACGCCGACCTGTGCAATATGAGCTGGGGAGCTGCTTTGGCAGGGGGGTTGGACCGATGATCTCTTGAGGTCCCTTCCAACCCCAATCCCTGCCATAGCAGTTTCAACACATGAAAAACTTGATCATCCAAACAGATTGAGCTTTAATGTTTGATAGTCCTGGATTAGGACCTGTATAGTCTTAGTCTTAGAATCAAAACCATACTTAGTAATGACAGGAAATACCAGAATAAGCTTCATGAGCTGTAGGCAGGCAGCTAATAGCACGACTGTCCAGGAGCACACTCAGCTGCATGTTGATGGGGACATGGAATGTACAGTGAAGGAAAACAATGAAGTTGTACCACAGAAAATTTTAATTTGAAACCGGTTCATCTCCAGGGCATCACACAATTGTACCATGGTTTTTCACACCTGAGCAGATAACTGGGGAGGAGGAGGGGAAGCTTAAAAAGGGGGGTCTATTTGATTTACTGTTCTCTAGACTTCCCTGTCATCATCTAAGTAACTAACACTCTTTTGACAACAGTTCTCTTAACAGGGCAGAGCAGGACAATCCCCTCCCTGGAGCAGCCATGCTGTGCTGGATGCACCCCAGGATGGGGTTGGCCCTCCTGGCTGGCTGGGCATGCTGCTGGCTCACGGGTAACTTGCTGCTGACCAAGACCCCCAAACCCCTCTCACATGGCTGGCCTGACCCCTCAGGCTGAGTGTGCAGCCAGGGCTGCCGCTTCCCTGGGGCAGAATCTGACACCTGCCCTTGTTAAACTTCACACATGAGGACTTGCTATGACCATGCAGGGTAAGGCCCATAGTTTTCTTTAGGTATTCAAATATTTTGCCTTTCTACCTAACAGATGGGAGAAGAATGTAACAGCAACGTGGAACAAAAAAACCAATAGAAAAGCTGCCATATGGTCATTTATCTGAGGAATCAGTAGATCTTTAAATAGAAACTTTGGGGGGGGGGGGGGGGCGGGGGGGGTTCCCACCANNNGGGGGCGCATGCTGAATTCACTCAGAAGCCTAAAATGAGGGGGGAAAAAATCCCATGACATATTTTTCCAAATAATGTTTTCCCTTTAGAAAACTGCAGATCAAAATAACCAAAAGATAAAAATCAAGTTGTGCAAATGCTTCCTGTTACAGCTTGTTTTCCCCTCCAAAGTCTTTAATGTTTGGAAAATGTGCTTTGAAAAGCTCAAAACCAAAAAGCAAAAGACCCCTTGTATTCTAAGTGTGTAGAAAAATCTAAGTGTAAAGTCAAGAACTATGTAAATGCCCTCCCTAAATACCCTTTAATTGTTACTTGGTGACCAAAACTTAAAACAGAACCTGGACATCTGTGCTACCTATTACAGCCAAGACCACTTTATTCTGTTTTCCATGAAGTGGGGCAGGCATTGCGACTCAAAGCACTTTAGCTGCTGGTTATCATCCACTGCCTGAGAGATAGGACAAACACATTTTGGCTGATGAAGTGGCTATCTCCTGTATCACTCCTTAAGACAACACTTTTAATGAGTCACTAAATTCAGGTGTTTAGGTACCTGTTTGGCCCTGATCCCAGCTGTCCCTAGAGAAGAGAGACTTGAAGATGTCCAGATATAGATACAGACTGGGAGAAGAGCTCCTGGAGAGCAGCCCTGCTGAGAAGGACCTGGGGATTCTGGTGGATGAGAACCTTAACATGAGCCAGCAGTGGCTCTGGCAGCTCGGAAGGGCGATGGNGCCACAAAGATGATTAGAGGGCTGGAGCACCTGCCCTACAAAGAGAGGCTGAGGGAGCTGGGCTTGTTCAGCCTGGAGAAGAGAAGGCTGCGGGGGGACCTCATTGCAGCCTGCCAGTCCCTGAAGGGAGCTTATAAGCAGGAGGGGAATCAGCTTTTTAGAAGGGTAGACAATGGCAGGACAAGGGGGAACGGATTAAAACTAAAGGAAGGAAGGGTTAGATTGGATATTAGGGGGAAGTTTTTTACAGAGAGAGTGGTGAGGGGCTGGAACAGGCTGCCCAGAGAGGTGGTGGATGCCCCATCCCTTGAGGTGTTCAAGGCCAGGTTGGATGGGGCCCTGGGCAACCTTGTGTAGCTCCAGGCCTGAGGTTGGTGGCCCTGCCTGTGGCAGGGGGGTTGGAGCTCTATGATCCTTGGGGTCCCTTCCGACCCATGCCATTCTATGATTCTATGATTCTATGTGCTGAACTGACTCTCCCCCTTCCATTGTGTTTAAAAAGGGACAGCAGCCTGAGCCTGTTCCCCTCGCTGTATTTAAAGCCATGGACTTCAGTGGAATCACTCTGGATTACAGATGCCAATCTTGGGAGTAGAAACTGGACTTGCGTCCCTTTTGTTCCCACCACAAAGATTCTCATTCCCAGCTCTCTCAGACTGAGGGAGGGTGGTTTGGAACGTGCCACCGCTGCTGCAATTTCCCTCCCAATGGCCTGTTTCCTCTCCGGTGTGAATTTTTGTGCCTCATGTGCCATGTTCTGAAGCTCCACATACCTGAAATATTTGGAACCAGTGAGCCCTGGGCAGATGTGGTTATGGGATTTGAGGTGGCTGCTTTATCCCTTTTGTGGATAAAAGCCTCACCCTGCCATGGGCAATTCCACTAAGATTTTCCTGTCCGCATTGTAATTTTGCCTCCAAAGTTTTACCGCTTCCCATATTAACAAAGAGCCATTACAGCAACTACACAAGACACCACAGAAGCTTAGGTGGAAGACGGCATTTTGCAGAGCAAGAAGGCAAAACTATCTTCCTCCGGGTGAGGAGGCACATCCCTCAGAGCCAAATTCGGTGGCAACTTTTGCCACCCGCAGTGGTGGATGCTTGGCAGCTGCCACGGCCTTTGGGAAGCAGCCCTGTACCTGAGCAGCTGGAAGCCATGCTTTTCTCCCTCTGTCACTGGGGAAAATGGTCTGTCACCGTATGATCAGCAAACACTTTCCTGTCAAGCAGTGGCCTGAACATCTTGAGGAACCTCTTGTTTGGCTTCGGTCCGGCAGATGGAAGTGCTCTTGGTTCCTCTGGCTCAGCGGGTTAGTAGGGCCATATCTTTGGAGGTTTCTTAACCCTCCTCAATTTCCTTAGAATAGCATCTTTTCCATGCTAGCGGAGTTCAGATGAAAGCTGGCTGCTAACTCACAGAGGCCTGGTACCGCAAGCAAACAATTCGTTATCAGGATGCTGTTGGAATCTCTATGTCATTAAGCATCTAACCTGAGCCAGTTCTTTCTCCTCTGGATTTTAATAGTGAGCATCTTGCTATTTCCACTTTGGATTAAAAAAAACCCCAAGAAACCACACTAAACATCATTAGAAAAAAGATTCAGTTATAGATGATATCTTCTGTTTGAAGCATTTTTTTTTCTTTAGTTACAAAACCCAGTTTTCTTTAGCAAAAATAAGGCAGATACTACCACTTGTTATAGAAAAGAATGACTTTCTTTTTGTATCTTGCTCTCTGAAGGAAACACACTTTTATTCAATTAGCTAATCATGTAGTGTAGCTGGTGAGCAGCTGAGTAATTACAAGCTGCTCCGTTTTACTGAACGAGGAAAGAACCAAGCTCTAGCTGCAGCTAGTTTTTGAGGACACACCAAAGGGCTGCAGCTGTGCCCGAGCTAGCGCAGCTGATGCTGTTCCTGACCGTTGTTCCAGGCGGGCCGGAGCTCCCCTTCCCGAGGAGCCGGCACAGGTGAGGCGCGTCAGCCCAAGTTGGTTCCTCACGGCCGGACATTAGGACGTGGCTCCTCTCTCAAAGGGGCCGGGCGCTCTCAGGGTGGAATGCATGAGGCTGGGGTATCGGGTCAGTCTGCATGCCCGCAGCGCTCCGTTACAGTCAGTCGGTAAGGTACTCTGTGTTACCACTGGGTGTGATATGCCGCGGGTTGTTTCCCCTTCACGGTGTTTTAGTCGGTAACTGCGCTTATCCCAACTCGTGGGTCCCTGGCTGCTTCTCCTGCGGGAGTGAGGTGAGCGAATGGCGTGCAGTGCTCAGCCCCTGCTCGGGGCCGAACCGCCCCCGGCGTTTCTGGTGCCCGTCGTGGGGCCTGGGGGGTTGGGAGAAGGGTGTGTCGGAGATCTGAGATAAGCGCTCGCCGTGCGGCCCGAAGGGGTGCTGGCAGCTCGGGTGCTGGCTGTGGTGGGTGACCTTCCTTCCCCGTCGTCCCCCCCCACCCCCGTGCACTCCCTGTCGCAAGACCCGTAACGACTGCCACAAGGTCTGCCCCCTGCCCCTCTTCTGCGGGCGGGGTCAGCCTCGGAGCGCGCCCCTTCCCCAGGGTCCGCAGGGAGCCGGTCCGCCCGGGGACCCCAGGCCGCCGCTCCCGCCCCGCTGGCGCCAGGTGGCGGTGCGGCACCTGCGTACGTGGCACCCGGCGCTCGGGCAGGCGGCCGTGGCTGGGCCCTTCCCGGGACGGGGCTGCAGATCTTCCCTCCTCGTTTCCTCTCGGTTTCTTGCTGAGCCAGAGCCCGTGTGACTGCTTAGTGATGCTTCTGGGGCGCGGGGAAGCTCTGTTGCCTGTGCGCTCCAGGTTTGCCGCTTTCTCGGGCTTTGCTGTGGCTCTCTGGGTTTATCCCAGGCGTAGATAACCCGGCGATAGCGTTTGGTTTATCACATGCTGTGCTTTACTTGGCTTACTCGTATCTTCAGGTGATGGCCCTATTCAAATACAGCTGGTACAGTAAGGTCCTGTTGCGGTCTTTCAAACCTGATTGCTCAGTAAGGTCGTGTAATGTACAGTGAGAAGCTTTTCCTTTGCTTTTTTTAATGGCTATTATTTAAACCATGTGTGAAACAAACAAAACTTCAGGGAGATCTGCTGTCCTGATACCACAGTGGAGGTTCCAGCTAACTCTTCTTAGTGCTGCTGTACCCCAGAATCAAACATGGAAATTGCAGGGGTTTGAACTACAAGCCAAAAAGTTAATTTTGTGGTTAGATGTTGAACTCTTAATCTGAATTTTGATTAAATTCATACCCTTTGCAGCTTGTTGTATTGACTAGCCAGAATTAAACACTCCTCAGCTAGTGGAGTTCTGTGCTTTGTTCCTGGTCGATGAAGGAATAATGGGACACTCCAGATGGTGTTCTTCAATATTTCTGGTGTCTAGGTATGAAGATTTGCTGTAACCTGAAGCCATAAACAATGATCCCATATCCCTGGAGATCCTACCCTGTCAAATATCTTCCTACGTCCCACGTAGTTGCTCAATTTTGTTTCTCAGGTTTTCATTTTCTCTCTCCCAATTAATTCTTCTGGTATTTCCCCCACCAGAGCTATCCCTCTCTCTGTCTCTGTTTGTTTATTATTTCCATCCTGACTGCCCACCTGCTTGTTTTAGCTACCTTTTCCTCCTTCCTGCCTTGCTTCCGTATTGAATGTATACACAGGGGTTCCTACTTTGGCTTGCAAGGAATTAGCAGTTGTTTAGATTGGTTTTCTCCTACGATGGGTTGGTTTGGTATCGCTATTTATTTACAGCCATTCTTTGACCCTGTCATTAGATCAGTTACATGCTTTCTCAACAGAGTGTGTGAATGCAAGCATGCACGTTAAAAGTACAGGGATGGCTGAGGCTGCATTTCATTGACAGATTGTGGTCATGTAATTAGATAGACTGTACCTCTTCCTTCTTGACTTTGAACAAGCCGAAAGCTCCTGCTCTAGGCTTCCTTTGCTTGCCCTTTTTTCCTAGCAGAAGTGAAAACTGAATTAAGTCAGTCACTTACACAAAATGCCTTCCCCAACTGCATAGCATGGCCTTAGGTAAAAGTCTGTTGAAATTCAGCAATCAAAAGCTCCAAAATGATTTAATGCAGGAAGATAAATTCCTCCGTTCTTAATGCCATGCACACCTTGGGGCATTGTACATTTGAGGCATTTTGTTATGTCATATTGTCAGCAAGTTAAAAATGTGAATTTTTAAAGCATATTAAATATATTAAAAATACCTGTGCTTTGACTGCAGCTGAGTAGAAAACATGTTAAAACATCTGTTGTTTGTTTTGTGTTTTGATTTGCCACTTTGACCCAAAGGTGTTTGTCTTTTTGGTTTCTCAGCGAGTGAGATGTGAGGTTGGCAGCCCTTTGGGGTGGAGGGGGAAGATGTCCTCACGCCTACATATAGAACAAGAGATTACTACATTGAAGACATGAATTTTACACCATTAACTTTCTTACACAACCAAGGAGTGGTCTTCACTTCAGTGTAGAAAAGCAAGGTAACCTGTGCAGACCAATTGTTTCATTCTAATTTTGGGTCATCAGAACGTTACGTATCAGTTCTGATGCTTTGTAAGGTACCTCTCAGTTCCATGTGTTTGGAAAAAAGCAGGAACCATTCTGTGTGTCGTTTTATTTTAACACATAAACAATATATGTTGGGTAAGGAGTGAAAGGCCAGTGTAATTGGTGTAGCCTCAAGACCTGAGTCTTCCCTGTAAGTAATTTTAATAGGTATTACTAGAAAATCCTGCAGAGTGGCTTCCTTGAGCAAGAGGGAAAGGGAAAAAAATAGCACTGGCTTCCCTGGTGAATGGATTTGACTCCAGAATGACTGGTGTACTGAGATTAAAAAAATTTGTGTGTGTCCCTCTGATCATGAATTCCCCAACATGAATTAAAAAGAAGAACATTTAACTGCTGTGCTGAAGTCACTAGTTTGTGTGAAGACGCAGCGGAGTGTCAGCTTGGCCTCTCTGGCAGTCATGGGATTGCTGCCTCTATTGCTTTGTAATTTCCAGCCGAAACTTCATTTTCCTTTGGTTGCTTGTTATAGTTTATGTGAAACATAACAAATCTGATGTGAATTTTCTTTTTTTTTCCTTTGTTACAAACTAGAAGTGGTGAAGAAGCATGGGCTGGTTTTTTTTGTTAAACCTCTTCCAAAATTATTTTAAAAACCCCAAAAACTTGCTGAGTTGCTGGTAACAGTTATACTCCCAATCAGACAGTGTAGGTTTTTCTTAATCTTGTTGAGAATATTTAACTTGTGTCTATAGAGGAGAAAGCCCAATTACCAAAAAAAAGCACTGGCCCCTTCCTACCCACCAATGTGAAAAGGCATTTGTTTTGCCACAGTGGACAAATATGTAGCTCTTAGTGTAAAGTTTCCATAATATTTTGGTATATTAAGAAAAGCAATTGAAGTACATCACATGTATGCTGAATTCCCTCTCTCTCCCCCTGGTAAGTTCTGTATTCATGCTGTGCAAGGTGGCTCTCTGTGAGGGGGCACAGACTGTATGCCTGCGGAGCTTAGTGCGGCAGGAATAATCCCTCTCCGTACAAGAGGGGCCTCTGGGAGCGCCAGTGACCAGGAGCACTGCGAACAGGACTGGCACACGGGGTGTGGCACGCCAGAAGGGCGTGGCATAGCAGTTCGTGCAGGCAGGGCAAGCAGGCAGGGTGAGCCTCCCCTCCTAGCTCAGAGGGGAAATTTAGCACACCACAGAGTACACAGGGTGAGCCA
>VZTU01032887.1:0-17853 GCA_013400835.1 Zapornia atra | reverse complement strand
GTGTCATCTGCAAATTTACATGACACCCTCTAGTCCTGTGTTCATGTCATTCATGAAAATATTAAAAAGAACTGGACCTAAAATGGAGCCCTGGGGAGCCCCACTAGTGACCAGCTGCCAGCCAGATGTAACCCCATTTACTGTCACCCTCTGGGCACGACCCTTCAGCCAATTGCCCACCCAACGCATTATGGCTTGGTCTAGTTGTATGCTGGACATTTTGTACAGCCAGATACTGTGAGACACAGTATCAAAATCCTCACTGAAATCCAAAAAAACCATCAACTGGTTTCCCTTTGTCAAATAGCTGGGTGACCTTGTTGTAAAAGGAAACCAGATTGGATAGACAGGACCTAATCCTTCTTGCTCATTGGCATGTATATCACCACATCAGTAGAAGGCTACACTGAAAATGTCAGCAGGAACAGGACCACAGCCAGAATGGGTGGTCTTTCTTTGGGAAGCAAGAGAGATTATTTTTCACTGGGCCTGTGTGATACTATAATTAAGAAAAAAATCAGACTTAATTATGTCCTTTTAATTTTAGAAATACCGATTGTCAGAAAGTCCATTAGGAGGCTGAAGACATTTCCTTCAGTCCTGTCCTCATCTATTTTTCCTGGAGTATTGTGAGCACTTTCTTGCTGTTTCTTGTTTTCGAGAAAGACTTTATTTCTTCCAATTTCTTGAATTTAAAGACACATTTTGCCATCTCCAGTGTAGCATAACTATTTCTAACCTTTTATAATAAATTGGACTAATAATTGTACCATCTCAGAATTGCAGAGCGCAGGAAACCAAAGCATGGCTTTACTTGTACCAATTTTAATTTCCTATTTGTGAATAAACCCCACAACCTTTACTGAAATTAAATAGCAATAATTAACATTGCTCTACTGGAATCACATAATGTAATGGCAGGCTAGATTGTGTTTTCTGAGAATTAACACACATCACACTTAAACCATTTTCTAGTTGAATAATTTTTAACAGAGCATTTCAGCCACATCTTGATTGCTGCAATCACTTCTGACTTCTCATAAAAGACTCAGAAGAACTAGAAAACATACAAACAAATACAGCAGGAGCAATCAGAAATACAGAACGGTTTGCATATGCAAAGGAACTAAGCAATGATACTTCAGCTCTAAAAAAGAGATGGGGAGGGGAATACAGAATGCAGATTCATGTTTCTCAGAATACAAAAGCTTGGAGGGCATTGTCTGGAGTAGTGTGATGGAAATAAAATAGAGGGAAGTCTGCTTCACACAGTGTGAAATTAAACTGCAGAACTTAGAGATGCAGCATATTATAGAGGCCAAGGGAAGACTCTGACTAAAAAGGAAATCATATGGATTTGTGGAGAATGGGTTGAGTGATGACTTATGGTAAGCAGGATGACTTATGAGAGGTCTCAGCTGCCAGGTCCCTTGCCTGCTCAAGGCTACAAGGGTGCAACAAAGACAAGTTTTTCCACACAGATGTAAGCACCCTCTTTCCTCTACAGAAGGACCTTCCATTCTCCCCTAGTGCATAGAGAGCTGTTAGAGAGGCTGGCAGGCAGCGGCAGTTCTTATGATTCAAATAATTTCTAAAATGTCTTTACATTGGAAACTTTTAATGTAGTTTTCTCAAAAATCTCCTAGCACTTTACTCCCAGCTTTCTGTTGGGAAAGGAGGGTAGGGATCCTTCTGTGCCTGTCAACCAGATAGAACGTTAATCCTGCTTTGTCCTCGGTTTCTTTAATTTTACTCCTAGTTTTTACTGGGTTTTTTGGCATGTGTGTTTCTCAGCACAAATAATCCTGTGGTAGGAATAAAGGAACACGATTGAAGGTTTGGTGACAATTAGATTAAATCTTCTACCTACTAGTTACTGAGTTTTAGATGGCCAGAGAATTAGGACGACCATCTTGCTGAAGAACAGGGATTTTCACATTTAAAGCAAGTAGCTGAGTAATTATCATCCACATGCCAGTGCTTAATCCTGATTTCAGCAATCAAAAAATGCTGCAGAAGTAAAATTAAGCTAAATGGAAAACTGACACATATACGTGACCTACATGTTGGCACTAATTGTGGTTGTGGAAGGTGCTTTTCCCAACTAAGCTCTAGTATTTTGACAGGTGTACTCTTACAGAGCATTTAGTAACTCGCTTCCTCTAAAATATCTCAGAGATTTTGTTTTTCAGGACACACTATATATGTGAAGCTGCCTGTTCTCTTGATAATGGTTACTAACACCCTAAATAACATATTACACCCATTTAATAGTATTGTTATCATTTATTTTTTCTGGTGTTCAGAGATTTTTGGGAGACTTGGTGCCTTGCGTATGAAAACTTGGAAGATGAATGGTGTGACGCCAGTTTCTGTATGGAATGAATATTGATAGATGTGAAGTAGATAAAAATATTTTATAAAAGCAATGTTGTGGAGCTGTATTTCAGCATTTCTTTATGTTACATTAAACATTTATGTGAAAATAGCTGGTATGCTAATACATTTGCAATATTATAACATCAGTAATTTCTGTTATATGCTTATATTAATGCTGCATTGTCTAGTATGAATTCCTGACATTTATATTTGTTATTGGCTGGGGAGTCGTTTAACTTACAGGAAAAATTATTTATACATTTCTGATTTTTTGTTGTTTGGTCTTCTCTTTTTTGGCAGGGTCCAAAAGAATCAGTGACAGCGAAGTCTCTGATTATGACTGTGACGATGGAATTGGTGTTGTTTCAGGTACTACTGTCTAAAATTGCTCTTCTAGATTCAGTAGAAATCTTTCTTAATTATCATTTATTATTATGAATTTTATAATGTTTTCTGGTGAAAAGTAAGTGGGAACCTAAGAGTATATTTTTACAACCAACACAAAATAAATTTTATGGATAATGCCTGTTTAACTACAAAAAACTCCCAACGGAGAGGAAAAAAATGTATCAGTTTGTTTCTTTTATAAAAAACACAAAAGAGAGTTTTATTTTTATTAAATGTTAAGACGTTTGTTTGAAGTGTTTGATTATTTTTTTGACAGACATTTGGGTTTGATATATCCTTTAAAATGTCATTGTGGAATAACAGCAGTGACAAAGGTCTGAAATGTGAACACGTAAGGCAGTATGGGAAATATCTTAACAGATAATCTGGTTTATTGACACCTCTTGAAATTTGGAGTTTAATGAGTGTTTGAGACAAAAGTCATCATGTGAAAGAGTGTTTCTCCTCCTCTTTTAAGAGAAAAGATATTACTACAATTATAGCCAAAACCAGTAAAATCAGAGAATCATATGCATTTGTTGACTACAGCAGAGAATATATTTAGGATGCAGCCATGATGCCTTTAAACCAGTGCTGGTGGCTACTGATACCAGCACAGACTTGGCTGCCTGGCGCAGTGTGTACTCTGTTTCCTTACAGTTCTACTGAGTTAACACACTCAGAGTAGTCTGTGTTAGTCTCTGTCTCCCTGGGGTCACGTCTACTGTAATCACAGAGTCACAGAACCTTAGGAGTTGGAAGGGACCTTGAAAGATCATCTAGTCCAACCCCACCTTGCCAGAGCAGGATCACCTAGACTAAATCACACAGGACAGCATCCAGGTGGGTTTTGAATGTCTCCAGAGAAGGAGACTCCACAACCCCTCTGAGCAGTTTGTCCCAGGGCTCTGTCACTCTCACAGGGAAAAAGTTTCTGCTTAAGCGTACATATATAGTGATTTTTGTACCTTACTCAGCAAAGTCAGAACAGTATCTACGGCCTAGTAAGACAGTGACCAGCTGGTTGGTCAAAATATGTGTTGGTCCTGCCATGCAGCCAGCCATCAGCATATGCACAGCTTGTACATGAGGTACATAGTACATACTGCTGGCAGGCTAAGGAAGGGTATACAGGAAACAGGAGACAAGGGAATACCAAAAAAAGAGGTAAAATAAACAATCCTGTGTACTGCATTATGGGGTGCAGCCAACTATTGATAAATGCAAACATTTGGTGAGCTACCTAATTAGTTGAGTTTGCACAGTCCTGTCAAAAAAATTGTTACCAGTCTGAGCTTGGATGCATTTCTCTGTTGTCTAAGTAGTCTTCTTGGTATTTCCAGATATTTCATGGATATCTCTTAGAATGTACTTAATTTTTGACCCTGCTGTCTTGCTATTCCCTTGCCATAGGTCTCCTGGGAAAATAACTGATTTTTTAATAACTAGAATGTAAATGTTATCAAACAGCCCTTTTTCAACTAATGTAATATACAGGCTTTGCACTACTAACAGGACAAGACTATTTGTTACATTTATTGGCTATGGTCCATTGTAGGTCTTTTGACTAGAATATCTAGAAAGCAGACATTTTTAAGCACAAGGCATCTTTGTTCATGTTGGAACAATCATCTAACCTTACAGATATTCTACAGTAAAACTTATTCTAGTGCAAAGGAATATTTTTTTACCTTTTCTGCATAAACATTCAGATGTTTGTTAACCTCTGCTCAAAAGTTTTGCTCTAAGTTTCCAGAAATTTTATCAGAGACTGAATGAATGCGGTAGATGCAAGGCCACTAAATTTTTTATCTTCCTTAAATAATTAATTTTCAAAGAGTAACAGGCTCAGTTCACAGGTTATTACCTTAATTAGAAAGATATTTAGGAAAAATTTGGGGCATTTTTATATTCCCACTCCCCTGTTTGTTTTATTACAGTCAGAAGGCAGGAAGGTTATGTAACCAGAGTGAAGTATTGGAACCAGAGAGTCAGTGATCCTCAGAAGTCCCTTTTTCCAACATGCTGTACTTTCAGTCTTGGGTTGGTTAGCTTTCTTTGTATGCTTGGTAGTCACTAAGGCTTTCAGATTGCCTGTCTTCCCAAAAGGAAGGACCTTTGTATTCCTGTTGGTCTGTTAAATTAGAAATGTATCAACCTAACAATAAAGGAATGAAAAAAGGGTGCTTGATGGGCATACGTCTGGAGTGCCAGTATGGTGCCATGTTGAAACTGAAATCTTTATTGTCCTGGAAAAAGGTACCGAGTTTTACAGAAGTCTTACCAGGTGCTTGAATATCAGCAGAATTCTTGCGAAACACCTGAATTTACAATTTTAAGATTTGATTTTTTGTTTATTTTATACAATATTTGAAGCATATTAAGCCTTTTAATTTTCCCGGGTTCTTTGTGAAGGCTACCTTTGAAATAAAGATGGTAGATTTCTTCTTTTCAGACACCTATGACGTCGGATTTTCCAATGCAGTACATTCAATGACCATTCATCCTCCAGTGCATTTGTAGTATTTTTTTCCTAGCAGTATTATAAATTCTCTTTTGAAAATCCTGTTTAAAGAACTAATTTTCTTTATCAGTTTTCCATTACTGCATTTTGTATCATTTATATGAAGACTGTAAAAGTGGTTATTAAAATCTGCCCTATGTTAGCTAGTCCTTTTGCAGGAAATAGATTAACTCCTCTTTTGACAACATGTAAAATTAAGGTTGTTGCTGTTCAGTGAATGAGTCTACTCCCCTTACTTGAGTTTTTGATGTACGTTTAGTTCCTGTAGGATCTTTTAGCTTTTGGATTTCTGGTGACAATTCTACACCTTAGCTGCATTTTAATTCAGACTGGCTGTGTGGGTGGGGAACTTTGATGTTCTTTTGGTTTTGAAATATTTATTTATCACCTTTCTTTTTTGTGCTGCCGTCACTGTGTTTGCAAGTCTTTTGATTTATCCTTGTCTTATCATCCACACCCTTCTCTTGTTTAAGGTTCTTCTATTTATTTGCAGACTCATCACAATCTTGGTTTAAATATATGCCTTCTCTGCATGAAGTGCAATACTTCAGCCATTTGTCTCTCTTTGTTTTCTTCTTTCTTACTTACCCCAGTTCTTTCATTTTGCATTTTCAGGTTTTATTAAACATGACACTTCACTTTGCTTATTTTCCTTCTGCCATATAAATACTGTATCACATCAAGTATGTTTGCTAACATCTGTTGTGTACTCTCATTGAGCCTTTCCATGAAATTAATGTTCATTCAAAGTATTTTACCTGTGAACTAAACTCCAGAAACACTTTAAGAAGAGCAGAATTCTCTTTGGTTTCCTTTTAATTTATTTTTATTAGTTTTATTCAAAACAGTGGACTAGATGACCTTTAAAGGTCCCTTCCAACCTAAACCATTCTATCAGAATCTATGTTTCTATGAAATGCATGAACCTTTCTTCATTTCATTATGTATTTATTTATAGTTCATTGAAAGGTATGTGCTGTCTGGCTTCATCATGTTCCTAATCATAGCTGAGGGATTCTTTTTCTAGACAACACCATTTCATATAGCTTCTCCTGTATTGGTCCCATGAGGGTAATCGAGCTTCTCTTTGGATACGTTGTTGATAGGTAGAAATCTAAAATCAGAACACCTTCTTACTGTACATTCATAAGCAAGAGTGTGTTAGACTATTTGCTGAAAAAAAGCGAACTTTATAAGCTAGCGTTTAATTTATGTCTATTTTCCATACTATTATTTTCCTTAATTTTTGCAAAAATTTCAGTAATCTCTTGGAAATATTATTCTTAACAGCTATAACTTCTGGTGGCGAGCATCTACTCATGCCAAGACAGACTTAATAAACTTCAGTCTTTTTAATAAAACTGTTGTTTCTGTCAAAAGGAAAGGCTTTTAAGAAAATCACGGTAAACCAATTGAAAAACTTCGATGCCTTATTTCTTGGCTATGTGCACATTCTGTCAGCTATTGCCAGAAAGGGTTACAATATATTACCTCTTTAAAGAAGTCTACAAAAGTGATTTTTAACAAGATTTTTAAAATAGCTCTCTCTGTTTATAATTTACATTAATTTCATCTTGGGATCAAAAATGCTAGAACAGCATCTCTATTCTATCTCATCTCTGCTGGCTTTAATCTCAGCACAGGATGGTAGAAGGAGAGGCACTAGCACTTCTGGTTTTGTCTTTTAGATTCCTTGTACATAGCCTTAAAACCATTTAAAGCATTCATTTTGCTGTCCTGAACAATAACATTCGGTCCTTATAAAGTTGTCTGTTACCCACAATTCTGTTTAGGAGCACATCACATCTTTATGTGCCCCTTAGAATGCCCTTATGTCCTTGCAATTAAAGCAATACATCATTTTTATATTGATTTTAGAAAAAAATTGAGAGCACTTTACGAAACACCATTTAAATTGTCATAATACTAAATACAGTACAATTAACAGCAGAGTGGTTTGTTGATTTTTTTCTTTATACTGACCAAAGTTGAATGGGAATTACAGTTAATGAAGGTCAGTGAATATGACTATCATTTCTAAATAGTTATCTTCCCAGGTACATCCTCCTAGCACATATTGAACCTGCTGTAATGTAGTAAGTACAAGTAACCTACTGACTCTGACTTTATGAACAAAGAGAGACATGTTTTGTCAAGACCATTTAATCATAAAATGTCTCACAGTTGTAAGACTTAAATATTAAGTGAAATATTAATGCTTAAAATTCAGTTCTACACCAATATCTCTTCTGTACTTCATCATTTTATGAGACACTTGTAATCTGAGCTATATTTCAACAGGCAAATCCTGGAAGAATGTAAGGCAGTGAATTCTGAATAAACTGCATAGCAAGTCTTTGAATAATAGAATGGTTTCAGTTGGAAAACACCTTCAAGATCATTGAATCCAACTGTCTGTCCAGCCCTCCTAGGTCCAACACTAGACCATGTCACCAAGCACAACATCTACTCATCTTCTAAACACCTCCAGGTGACTAAACCACCTCCCTGGGCAGCCTGTTCCAATATCTGACAAGTATTTCAGTACAGAAGTGTTTCCTAATATCCAACCTAAACTTCCTCTGATGCAATTTAAGACTGTTTCCCCTTCTCCTGTCACTAGCTACCAGGGAGAAGAGACTGACCCCCACCTCACTACAACCACCTTTCAGATAGTTATAGNACCTCACTACAACCACCTTTCAGATAGTTATAGAGAGTGATGAGGTCTCCCCTCAGTCTCCTTTTCTCTAGACTAAACAATCCCAGCTCCCTCAGCCGCTCCTCATAAGATTTGTCTCATAAACCCTTCACCAGCTTTGTAGCCCTTCTCTGGACATGCTCATGCATCTCCATGTCCTTATAGTGAGGGGCCCAAAACTGAGCCCAGTACTCCAGGTGCGGCCTGACCAGCACTGAGCACTGGGGAAGGATCACTCCCCTACTCCCGCTGGCTGCACTGTTCCTGATGCAGGCCAGGATGCCAACGGCTTTCTTGGCCAACTGGGCACATTGCCAGCTCACGTTCAGCTGGCTGTTGATCAACATCCCCAGGTCTCTCTCCTCCAGACAGGTCTCAGCCACTGCTCTCCAAGCCTGTAGCTTTGCATGGTGTTGTTCTGACCCAAGTACAGGACATGGCACTTGGCCTCAGCCCATCGATCCAGCCTGTCCAGGTCCCTCTGTAGAGCCTGGCTACCTTCTGGCAGATCAACACTCCCACTGATCTTGGTATCATCTGCAAAGAAAAGCTTTTTTAAGTAAAAGAATACAGTACCCTGCCTTGAGAAGTAAAACAATTATAGTGATAAGTTTTTGTCATTATGCAAAAAATAGAAAGATGTTTCAGGAGAAAAATAAGATATTTATTCAGAGAATAGCCTAGAGCTGAATAGTTTTGGAAAAACAGTAACAACTGGTAAAGAAATTCTCATTGAACTTACAAAAATGATTTGGTTTTTGAAGAACGAAAAAACAGTTACTCGTTTTGCTTCATTTCTCAAAACACCCAAAGAGTCCTTTGTTCAAAGTAATTCTTTCACTGTCATGTTTCAGCCTTCTCTGCAAAGGAAACAAAAGGCCTTCTCTCTCTACTTGCTGATAATGTGATCTGAATTTTTATACCTGGATCGTGTTGATGATTGCTGCTGAAAGCAGATATAGAACACGCAAGTACTTTGGTTACAGCTTGAAATCAACTGCCTATTGAAAGACACCTTACAACATTAGTACAAAGAGTGGATGTCTTCTATCATTACTAAAATCAAGGACTTGATGATAGGTCACCAGCTAGCCCTAAATTGGGGTCTTTAGTGCCCCAAAAGCCCAGTAGCTACACAAATTAATATTGACAAGCTTTTTTCTTTCATATGCTGATGCCCAAATGGGTTGTTTGTGGGTTCTCCTGTGAGTAAAAAATACCTTAGTGTCTATGTGTCTCAAAAATTTCCCCCCCCAAAATTGAAGTGAAATTCTAGCAGTGTTATGATACTCCTTATGCTGACCCCTTAGGTCAGATCAAGGAGCCTTTAATAATTTTCTTTCCATTTAAACACCTGAGGTGTATATTTGTGTACAACTTTATGCTTATAGTTCTTAACAGTGATATTTTTATCATTCTTCAAGCTTTTCCTTTTATTTTTAACTTCATTTTACATGTATCAAAAGTATAACTTGGTAACACTTTTTCTATTTAAAAAACCCAAACCTCTGTCCTAAGGAACCTGCTTTGGCAGGGGGATTGGACTTGATGATCTCTTGAGGTCCATTCCAAACCCTGTAATTCTGTGATTCTGTGATCATTTCTTCAGCTGGCAAAACATGTTTATCTTAAAACATTAACATTCTTCTAATTAATACATTTAAAAAATAATTTTATATTTATAAATACAATCTCTATCATTCCACTTTGAAAGCAAAGATGTAATTAAGTTCAAGTTTTATTTCCAGACTGTCACTAATTATCAGTAGCATTCTTTTCTTTAAGTTAAGCTAATATGAACTCAGCATGTTAGTTCATGTCCTACCACAGTCCTAATACCTATACAGCACTGAAAACTCAGCAAGCTCTTGTTTTTTTAATGTGTGGGAACACTCTTTGTAGGCATTAATGATCAAGACACTTGCCTAAATTGGAATGGGTCCACACATACCATTAGTGCAGTAGAACTTTTGAGGAAGTGAGTTATTATGGAGCTAGTAACCAGATGCCCCTAGTGTAATGTTTTCGGATTTCTTTCACTATATATTGATTCTTTCTATATTTGCAGAATAATACTTTGATGAAAAAAAAAATCTCCAAACCCATCCATAATGTATCTTCAATTTATAAGTGTTAGGGTATTCAATTTATTTGATCAGTCACTGTCAGCACTTCTTCAGAGGACATCCAGATTCTGCATTTAGATGCTCAAATCACTGTAGAAGCTGAGCACATTTGTTTAAAAGAAATGAACTGTGTCCAAAGTGCCCATGTGTGAAATCTTTGTATGTTAAGCACTTCTGGTGGTTTGATTATATAATTGTTTTTAATCAGTGCTTGTTCTAAGCCCAACTACAGCGAGTGTTAAAAATTAAATGTCTGATAAAAAGAAAGCTTGATGCCTCAATCAGGAACAGATGTTAAAGTGGAGAAAACACTGCTTAGCATCAGTGTCTGAAACAAGTCAATTATTTTATGTGTGATGAACAGCAATTCTAATATTGCTTTTCTAGAACAATTTTCATACAAAGAGTTTCTCTCAATGAAGCAGCAAGACATCTAAATTAAAAGCTTCATTAGTACTTTTCAGGTTGGGTTTTTTTTAGGTTTATTTTAGTGCTGTTGATGTGAACCTCATGCTTGGAGGTTTGTGATTTTCTTTAATTTTATACCTGAAGGCTGTAGAAATTGATAACAATTCATTAATTTTATTATTTTCTGAACACGTACCCTGCATAGCATAATATTAGCATAGTGCAGCCATACTGAGTGGGTGAATACTTTAAGTCAAAGGTATTAATGTTCTCTTTTAAAGCAGATAAAACTTCAGCTCAGAGGAAGCTATATTCAGCATGCCTTCTAAAATCCCCCCATTTGATGTGTATCATATTTTTTAATTAAACCCTCCCATGAAAAGAGGATGGTGGTGTCATTGCAGGTATCTTTGTCATGTGCCCATCCTTCAAGTGTCTGCAGCTCACAGTTGTTTATCGCTGATTATCTTTATACTGATTATCAGGTTCTGTGTGCTCTGTATGTTGATTTAAGAGGCTTGCCATATGGTAATGACTTAATATTTATAGCTGCAAGCAGATTCCAATGTTTACCCTATTTTTACTACTACTATAAATAACTAAATAGCAGGTCCTTGGTCAAGTTGCACTTACGACCTGTTTTTACTGTCTATAATTTCTTTCCACAAGTGCATTCTTTCTCTTATATTCTTTCTCTAACCTGATGTTTAGAACACAGAGTGTTTTTAAAATTGGAAATTAAATCAGACATTTTTCAGTCAAGAATGTCACCATAATTTTTGGAATGTCACTTGTCTTGAGAGGCATGGATGTTTCAACTCCTGTGCATGCTCTAGAGTTAAGTTCTCAAGTTAGGAGTACCAGAGTTACCACTTCTTATACCATGGTCAATCAATCCTCAATAGCAGCTTTAAAGTCTGTTTTGGGTTTAGAAATCCAGAATTCATTGCCAAGCATATGGTGGTGTATGGATTGGTGCTGGGCTTGTTGTAAAGCCTCCGATGTAAGCTTTGTGTTACTGACATCCTCCTGAAGATGTGTAACCGAGGAGCTGCCCTCTGCATCACTTGTGGCTGAAAAGTAGTCACACATTGCTTGTCTTTCCTCTGAAGCTCATGAGTCAATGAAAGGCACAAATGTCCTATACACAGAACTATTATTTGATAAATAGCAATGGCAACAAAGCCCATTGAAAGTCAATGAAAGAGTGAAACAGTGAAAGATGATTGAATCAATCATTTTGGTAGCACCAGAGTCCTTATATACTTTATCTTGTGAAGTAAACAAATTCTTAGGTACTTTTTATATTCCTGCCATATCCCACTGTATCTAAGTATTCTTATACGTTCTAAATTTTGGGTAAAAAATCCCCTGCCAGTTGGAGTCTCAAAGTAAAGTCTAGTATGTACCATCTTTTTCATCTGTTTTCAGCTGGAGTAAAAAAATCAGTGCATAAAGACATGGTGGTTCCCACTGGCTGGGCACACAACATATGCTGTCTCTGTGATTCAAGCAAAGACAACTGTTTCGTTCTGAAACAGTCATGGTCACATGGTAAAAAAGAAAAGATATAATTAACTGTACTTTTAACTATATAATTCTGATCTCTAGGTTGGGAAGGTGAGAAATAAATATTACAGTCAACCTGAAGCTTGAAAATCTGCATTTATTTGAAAAAAAACCCCAACCAATGATATTTTAAATTAAAAACCTAACATTTGATAAAAATTCCACTATTATAAATAAAGGAAGCCTGTTTTTAAATAAAGATTCAAAAATCACTGATTATTAAACTGGATATACTGGAACCAAGTGCCATCAGATACTGTAACACTGAACTATTTGGTGTGCCAAAGCTGGAGTTAGGCTCCAGTCGAAAACTGACCAAGAGACTTCCTGCACTCTTACCTTTTGGTTCTGAAACTGTTGCAGATGATTCTACATTTTCTGCAAATATATTTCTCAGAACTGGTGTAGTCTGAGTGACTCGTCAGCTAACTCCTACATAAGCTTAGCAGTTTAATTTGATTTCCAGGAAATGAAACCACTTCTCACCTTATTTCTATTCAATTCATTAAAAATAAAATACTCTAAGATATGTTATGTCAGGAGAAAATGCAGGGCTTTGAATCCTGAGTGGGTGGAAGCATTCTTCTTGCATCTTTGATTTTGGCGACTAAGTTCAAAACATGGCATCTTCTGTGAGCTGTATCTGCATGGCTGTGTTATCAGCACATGTTTTTTTGGATTTCTTTTTTCTGATATACATGATTTCCCACATGTACATCTTCCTTTACAGTTTAGATTTTGTTCTGGCTCTAAAGTGTTAGGATAATGATACTCAAGAAACCTAGGAATCTTACAGGATCTGTCCCTAAGCTTCTTTCTCTCCACATTAAACACGTATTGTCTGGTATTGCAACTTTATAAAGGGGACATTTTTACAGAAGAAAAATTCTACATTCTACAGATGCTCACAGAAAGTTATCTTCTGTGAAAGTCTGATGGGGTATTTTCAGTGTAATATATCATTCTATGTTGCTTTGACTCTTAACTGGTGAAAATATGAAGTGTGAAATAAGGCAGAGAGCTACATTAACTCTACAAAACTGAAGGATGACTTTGGAATTAACTCATCTTAGTTGGTTGCCCTATTGAAACAGCTGCTTTTCAATGTGTGACCTGTTGTCCAAAGAGAAGTTTATAAATGTAGTAGCTTTTGTTTTGAGAGAATAATTATAATTTTCAAAGTTTATTTTCTGGTAACAAAGCATAGAGAATATTAATCTGTTTCTCTGAACACTGCTTAACTTGTCTAGTTTTGTTGGGGCAAAATTACTAGGAGTGCTGATAGTTTCTGCCTTTTGAGATTGTTGTAAGGAACCACTACCAGTGTTACATTGCCAGAAAGCTTTACATGTCTGCTTCCAATTTAACGTGGAACCTTTTAGATTTGCATTATACTTGACAATTTAATTAGCTAGTCCTATGTTTTGATTTATTGCAACAATAGTGTGCAAGTTAGAGCTCAAGGAAGCTTTTTGTTTCAAACTAATTAATTCGTTTATCTATACAGAGTTAATAAATTTAGTTGTATTGATTTACTAGTTCTAACTTCTAGGAACATTTTAGACAGAGTAGGGCTTTTTTGTCTTTTATTATGCCCTTCACAGAATCACTAGGTTGGAAAAGACCTTTGAGATTATAGAGTCCAACTATACCTGTCCTCTACTAAACCATATCCCATCTTTTCATCAGTTCAGCTGGCCATCTTTTAAATACATCCAGGGTCAGTGACTCAACCACCTCCCTGGGCATCCTGTTCCAATGCATAATAACCCTTTTGGTGAAGAATTTTTTTTTCCTAATACCTAATCTGAACCTGCCCCACTTCAACTTGAGCCCATTTCCCCTCATCCCAAGATGCCGTGTGCCTTCTTGGCCATCTGGGAACACTGCTGACTCATATTCAGGCAGCAGTCAACCAATACCGCCAGGTCTTTCTCAGCCAGGCAGCTTTCTAGCCACTCTAGAAAGCTTCACTGTGCTCATTCAGCTAGAACACCTCATAATATCCCTCGTTTACCTGGTACTTTGGTGTCTCCTGTATGTAGAAAATATTGCATAAAAGTATTGATTTTAAAGTTAGATTTTTTTAAAAAAAATATTCTCCTATTTCTTAATGTTACTGCTCTTCATTATATATTTCATCTCCAAATGCTACAAATGCTCCCTGTGCATGCAGAAAAATAAAAACTATCTCTGCAGGTTTTGTATCTATAGATATGTGTTATTTGTATAACAGCAGGCAATATTCTGTCCTGTGTACTTGTATGGTAAATCATGGGGGTGTTTTCATTATGTATAAGCTCACTCCAACTTGCTACTCACCTATGTGTTTTCAGAATATGCCTTACTGGAGATAACTTCCTATTTTCCCCATATGTATCTACTTGTATTTTAAAGATTGAAATATTTCTGCACCATCAGATTATAAAGTTTTTGGGTTTTTAAAATTTTTAAATTTTTTATTTCTTGTTGCTATTTGCAATAATTTTCAATTAACAGAACCAGAAAAAAGGAAGCTAATTTCCAGATTTTTTTTTACAAGGAAAATATTAAACACTGTTGAGGGAAATTATTCCCTGTGAAATTAGAAAATATGTGTTTTGCATTGTGAGGATGGTGTTTGCAATTAATCACCTATTGTCATATTAAAAAATCTAGCTTTTCTAAATTATTCCAGTTTCAGTTGGGCTTCTCTGTGGAAAGTATGGGTTTGTGGTGGTTTATTTCAGCATATGTTATGATAACATACCATAAAAATTGCTGGTTGTTTCAGTACATTTCTTTGTACATGTCTTTTAATCAGGTAAGTGAAACACTTAACTTCTTGTCTTAGTGATATGTAGCATACATTAAAATAAATAAAATATAAAAATAAAAGTTAAGGGCAGAGAAAATAAATTCTAGTCTAACGAGAAACAGTCTGCAGAGCTCTCACTTGTGATCTTAACTCTCATAATTGCTTACAGCTTTTTTGCTTTCTGGGGTAGCAGATGGTGGCGTACAAAGCTCTTCATAGATCTCTTGCATTCTCTTGGTTGCCTGTTTCTTACCTTTAGAATTTTTCTTTTGGTGACAGCTTAAACAGATTCTTCAAAGAACCTGCAAAATGATCCTCTTCATTTTGCTGCCTATACATGCTCGGTAGTGCATTTCATGTTCTTCCAGCTCTTAAATAAATTAAAATAAAGATCTCATATGGCCTTTCCATGCTTTCACTCATAAGTCTGATTTTATCAATAAGAAGTTCTCTGTGCATTATTTTTGTATTTGTTTATTGTATAAAACCAGCAAATACCTCATTGATTTGTTTGTTTAAGTTTGTTATTGCTTTGTTGCATTTTTTACTTTAGCATTATTGAGCTTTCAGACATTACTTTAGATCTTTCTATTTTGGTTAAAGATTTGCAGAATTGCAATGTTTAGTGAATTCAAGACTGACTTGCATAAACTTTGTTCAGACATCTTCTATATTTTACTGTCTATATATCAGGATCTTAATTTCTTGCCCCTTTAGTGAACATGCTGTTCAAGGTGTTCACAGAAGAAATTTGGTTGTGTTTCTTTTAAGATGGCTTTTTACTGTTTTCTTTTCTCTGAGCCATTCTGTGTGGACAATGGGCTTAAGCCTGCCTTGGAGATCCTTAAGCCATGCTCTGGATCTTGTGTATCATGAGTTGCCAAGAAACACTGCCGGTCCCCATGATGTCAGCTCTCCACATATCTTGTGCAGCTGAATTGAGAGGTTATATACTTGGTAGTCCAGTGGATGTCTTCGGGAGCATAGTTAATTGCCCACTTTATGGATTCAGACAGCCTTGGTTGATGAATGTCCTATTGATATCTCTTTGTAGTAAAGTGGCATTTAAGAAAAGCAAGGTTAAGGTTGAATTCAGCTACATCACCTGACATAGACAAAACACACCTAAAATGTGACAAGAAACAGACAAGAAGTGAAGGAACAAATAAACTATTTACTCGATGAGTTGGCTCTATTTATCAGCCTTGATCACAGCTCATTCCATTTCTCCCACTAATTTCACCTTTAACTTGTTGTGAGAGGGAAGTCCTGTAATTGGCTTAAGCTTGTATTCCCTCTTATCCACCAGGCTTTATGGCCTTTCTTCTTAGTTAAAATAAGCATTATTTCTCTCCCTCAGAGATGAAAAAATCTTTGTTCTACCAATACTTTTGTACTTGACTGGTTAGGTAGCAACACTCTATTTCAAACACAGATAAAATTCCCCCTGTCTCTCCTTTGGTGATTTCACACAGATCTGTGTTGCGCTGCTCCTTATATGCTCTATTAGTGTGTATGCTAATAAACATGCTTTGTACATAGTATTAAAGTCTGTAGTTCAGTACTGGCTCTCACCTGAGACTACACGTAAGGTGACTTGATTGCTCTGAAGTGACAAGGGAGCATTTGATCCTCCACATGGTTGTAGTAATGTAATGATGATGTGCTATTTTTTCCCTTTATGTCCACACATGGTCACACACAAAGTGGATTACACCTAAACATAGGAGTAAGAAGTTATTTATGAATTAGAGTGGTTCATATATATCCTTGGTCCTAAGGGTATACAATGAATAGAAGTACCAAACATTCTTGGAAACATAAAATTGACTGAATTACTAAGGTTTATCTTAGGTGCCTACTGAACATTTTCCAGGAAGTAAACTGTGAACCATCTGGAGTAGAAGTCCAAATACTCTTGGACTCTCAGAAGCTTCTCCTGGGAAAAGAATTAGTTTTACAAGGCAGTATTTTTCCAGTGCCAGGTGGATGTCTCCGTTTTCATCACTTGATTATTGTCTAAAGAACAAAAAGTCAGTTAGATCAGTTGTCATAGCCACCAGGAGCTGTTTGAAGACCTATCTCTACAAAACATTTTCATCAGGTTAAGACTTGCAATTCTTCCACTTCTTATCATTGTCAAGTAATTTGATTGTCAAAAAAATTGTGAAAACTTCCTTGGAACTGCTATACATCTGCTATCTTTTTTTTGCACAGAGGGTATTGTACCATGGGACACTGAATTCATCTTTTTCAATTTGAAGCAGACAGTCACTTTAATACATCCACCTTTTTAAAGCTTACGTAAAATAGCCGTGTGACAGACTTTTAAGGTATTATAATTGGGAAGGCTTTTTCTTAGACCATTTATGTCTTCTATTCTCCTAATTCAAGATTAGTTCCAGGATGTAAGCAGGTGTCTGAGTGGCCTTAGCTAGAGTGAAATCTGTGAATGAATTAGTGAGTGAAATCTGATGTCATTGGGTCATTGTAACTTTCATTGTTCCTGAAATGCAAACCTTTCTCGAACCCAAACTCTGTATTTAACCCCATAGTGTTTTACCTATCACAAAATCTTAAACTGAACTGTGAATTAGTTTGTAATTGTGGAGATTACTTTTTGAAGTATATTACAGACAATCATTGCGATACCTTTTTAATTAGAATATGAAGTAATCAATGTTGTTTGCTATTTGAAGGAAAAAAGTCAGGTTTTATTATTAATGCATTATATTGACCACAAATAAATGGTAAATGTGTAGGTTTTGATTATTTTGAATGTCCAGTTTGGTGCATTACAATTGACTTCTATACCTTTAAAGTGTAATTATAGGAACTATAGCTGTGCTTAAATTAAGCATAACAAGATGAATCAGCTTTATGTATATGTTTTTTGTTACAAAAAGCAAGAAGAAGACACGATAACATCCTTGATCAAATTCCATCTTTTGTCATGCTTCCA
>VZTU01032884.1:3863-16465 GCA_013400835.1 Zapornia atra | reverse complement strand
AGGCCAGGGGTGTAGGGAGTGTGTTAGGGGGGGGTTCTTACCTGCCCATCCTGCTGCAGGTGGTGATGGAGGATCTGGGAGTGGGGCTGCTGATGCGGGGTCAGGATGTGCATGAAGGGGGTGGGGGGATACGCCGCGGCCGTCGCAGGGTTGATGGGGCCACCGCTGCCCAGAGCTGAAGGCAGGTTGAAAGAGGCTGCTGGGGTTCCAGTGTGAAATCCCTGCTTCTCAAAGGATTGCTGAGGAGGAAAAACCAAGGGTGGAGTAAGAGCTGGGAGATGGGAGGAGATGCCCTGGCAGAGGGGCTCTTCCCAGCTCTATGAGACACCAGCCCGGCAGTCAGCACACGGCGCAGGGAACAGGAGGAGCCTCTGCTTATGGCTCTTTCTGGGCTTAAAACTGCTCTTAAATTGAGAAAAGCCAACCATTTCCCTCCTCCCTGGCTGGCTGCTCCAAGGGACAGAGACCTCAGTGCCCAGGGAGGTTGTCTGAGTAAAGCAGCACCTTCCTGGAGCACGCAGCAGACACTAACCTGAGTTTTGGAGTAGACAGAGCCAGAGATGTCTGGCACTCCTGTATTACTGGATGTCACAGATACACCTGGGGAGAAGGAAAGGCAAGTGAGCATTAGGAAGCAGCCACCAGTTCAGCAGGGGCTACAGCCACTAATTCCAGCATCAGGAGGTAGAGAACTCTATGTGCTCAGCAGCTGGGTAAGGCTTGGAGACAGACTCATCCCTCAGGAGCAGGGTCTCAGCAAAGCCAAGCTGTAAAGTGCCTGTATGAGTGCAAAGTCTTTTGTTCTGGACACCAGTTGGTTCTGAATGCCTCCAGAAGAAATAAATTCCAGGGCCTACTGCTGCCTGGAGAACTGGGCTGGCTCAGGAATGGGCAGAAACCAGCAGCTCTGAGAAGAGCATGGAGCAGACAGGCAAGAAAAACCCCCAGCATGAGAGCAGCAAGAAGGATGCAAGAACTCCCTGGAGGGAAAACCAGGCAACCGCATGTGGAAGCAACTCAAAAGCATGGGCTGGAAGGTGTAAGTACTGGCACACAAGGTGTACTGGATGCTGGGTGTCTCTCAAGGTACAGGGGAAAGCCTTGGTGGGTACTTAAGGCCTGGAAAAAGGGTTGGAATGAAAGAGGTTTGAAAGACTCAGTACCAGGTGGCTGGTGGAGAGCTGAAGGAGCTCAAAAATGGTGTCTGGAAAGGCTGGAATGAAGTTTAAAATAAAAAAAGGCCTAACAGGGATTTAAAGGCTGGTGTAGGGACCCCAACACAAGCCAGACCTGAGTGAAATCCAGTACCAAGACAAGCAGCAGGTTCACAACCTTCCTTCATCTCCATTTCCACCACTATCAGTGACAAGGGGCACTGGGCTCAAGCTGCCCCAGGGCAGGGTCAGCTCAGCTGGGAGGGCAAAGCTCTTCCCTGGCAGAGCTGTGGGGCTGTGGCACAGGCTGCCCAGGGAGGGGCTGAGTCCCCCCTGGGGGTGTTTAAAAAGGGGAGATGAGGTGCTCAGGGATCTGGTTTAGCACAGGGTGGGAATGGCTGGACTGGAGGATCTCCAAGGGCTTTTCCAAGCTGGGGATTCTGTGATCTCTGAATCCAGGCCCCTTCTCTAGGAACAATCTGCTGAGCACAGGAGTCAAACAAGCTCCTGGGCTCAGGTCTGGAGTAATTCTTGTTCCACTGAGCACAGTTAAACCCCCCCCAAAATCAAACCCCAGACAATTCAGCCACTCTGCCACAAGTTCAAGGCCCCAGCCAGCCAAGTGCTGGGCTCAGAGGGGAGTGGGGAAGTATCCTGTTCCCCTCAAACCCACCCCAGACCTGGCTGCAGAGCAGTCAAATGAGCTGTGAGCTGCAGCACAGCCACCTTCCCCACTGCATGGGAGCAATACACAGCCCCTTGACCCAGGGAGGCTGGGAAGGAGCTCTGCTGCTGACAGGACATGGTACTGGGAAAGGTGTGGCTGTCCTCACAGATGGGTGTCTTACCAGTGCTGTCAGGACATGGTACTGGGAAAGGTGTGGCTGTCCTCCCAGATGTTGGGTGTCTTACCAGTGCTGTAAGGACATGGTACTGGGAAAGGTGTGGGTGTCCTCCCAGCTGTTGGGTGTCTTACCAGTGCTGTCAGGACATGGTACTGGGAAAGGTGTGAGTGTCCTCACAGATGTTGGGTGTCTTACCAGTGCTGTAAGGACATGCTACTGGGAAAGATGTGGGTGTCTTCCCAGCTGTTGGGTGTCTTACCAGTGCTGTATCCATGAGAGCCATAGCCACTGGGCTGCTGGAAAGGGGTTGCTGATGCATTGACGCTGACATTCACACCATGCTGCTTGGAAGAGGTAGGAGCAACCTAGAGAAAGGAGAGAAGCCAAGTGAGGAGGGGGGCTTCCCTGCATGGCCCTCCTGCCCAAATCCCACCCCCTGCCTGTGGGATACTCACAGGGAACACGGCGGGCCCGTACTGGAAGGTGCTGGGGAGCCCTGGTACCCCTGTGTAGTAGGGCAGACTGGTGTAACTGTAGCCAGGAGGCAGCGCTGGGTTCAGGAACGTCTGCTGGGTGGTGTGGTGGGTCTGGGTCTGGCTCTGCTGAGGCTGTGGCAAGGTCGTTGCAGGAGCTGGGGAAGAGGCATCACCTCTGCCAAATTTTGTTAAGTCACCTGGAATGCAGGAGAGGGAAGGAGATTGAAGAGGAGACACAGCAAATCCCAGAGTGTTCTGGCTCAGCTCAGAGCTGAGCTCAGCCTTGTGATCGACAGCCAGAGAATCCCAGCCTGGGCTGGGCTGGGAGGGACCCCAAGGGTCACAGAGCTCCACCCCCCTGCCACAGGCAGGGCCACCAACCTCCAGGCCTGGAGCTACACAAGGTTGCCCAGGGCCCCAGCCAACCTGGCCCTGAACACCCCCAGGGATGGATGGGGCACCCACCCCCTCTCTGGGCAGCCCCTTCCAGCCCCTCACCACTCTCTCTGCACAGAACTTCCCCCCAATCTCTCCTCTAACCCTTCCCTCCTCCAGCTTCACTCCAGCCCCCTTGTCCTGCCAGTCTCTGCCCTTTAACAAGCTGATTCCCCTCCTGTTCCTCTGCTCCCTTCAGGGACTGGCAGGCTGCAGTGAGGTCCCCCCACAGCCTTCTCTTCTCCAGGCTGACCCAGCCCAGCTCCCTCAGCCTCTCTCCATAGGGGAGCTGCTCCAGCCCTCTGAGCATCTCCCTGGCTCCTCTGACCCCTCTCCAACAGCCCTACATCCTTCTGATGAGATGGTGACTTGAAACAACTCCCCTCCTGCACACTCAGGGCTGCAGAGACCTCACAAACCCTCAACCCCCAGCCCACTGATAAGGCCAAGGCACTAACTGCTCCCCTCATCCCTGAGAGGGCTTCAGAGGGAGAGGGAAAGGCACAGCCTCTCAGCCAGAGTGCTGCACTGCCTGACATCTGCCTGCAGTGCCTGACACCTGCCTGCACCCTGGCACTGGGTAAACCTGCCACCAGCTGCCTGCCAAGGCAGTGCCCAGGTTCTAGAGCCAGTCCCAAGGCCAGGGCAGCATCCTGGGGCCCTGTGCTACAGCCAGGCAGCTCCTCACTGAAGGATCATCCCAGTTGAGGACTGGTGAAAGGCCTCTTTCCACAGCAGGGCTCACAGCTCCCTCTCTCCTGACCACATCACATGCTGCCAGCAGAGAGTTTGGAAGTGCCACTTCCTCTCTGCCCAGCCTGGGCTTGGCCACAGGGCTCAGGGAAGTTCCCTGTGCTGCTCTTCATGAGCACCTGCTTGGCTCTTCCATGCACACACACCCCCAGCCAGGGCTCACACAGTCAGCCAGTGAATCTCAGAGGTGCCCCAGCTCAGAAGCAACCCTGGGACAGCCACAGACATTGATAAGCATCACTGTGAACTTGGCAAGTGACACATGCAGCAGTGCAGTGCTCTGAGCTTGGAATTCCAGCCTCAGTGTGCCAGGCAAAAGCTGTTCTGGACAAACAAGAAGCAGGGGACAAGTGGTGCTGGGAAAAAAATAGTCCCAAAACAAGAAAAGAGTGATCCAGAAAGCAAAACAGATCCTAAAGCATGAGAAAGCTCAGCATAAAGGCTGCCTGCTGCAAGCCAGCAGCATGAGCAACACACAGGATCACAGGGGTGGGAAGGGACCTCCAGAGCCCATGGGGACAACCCCCTGCCAAAGCAGGGTCCCCAGGACAGGGCACACAGATGGAGCTGGAATCTCTCCAGAGAAGGAGACTCCACACCCCCTGGGCAGCCTGGCCCAGGGCTCCCTCACCCTCACTGGGAAGAAGTTCTTCCCCACATTGGGGGGGAACTCCCTGGGCTCCAACTTGAGCCCATCGCCCCTTGTCCTGTCCCCACAGACACTGAGCAGAGGCTGCCCATGGCCCCCTGGGTCCCACCCTTCAGCTATTGATCCCCAGTGATCAGATCCCCTCTCAGTCTCTCCTCTCCAGGCTGAACAGCCCCAGCTCCCTCAGCCTTTCCTCCCAGGGGAGATGCTCCAGGCCCTTCAGCATCCCCGCAGCTCCTCTGGACTCTCTCCAGGAGATCCCTGGCTGGTTGATCCCAGGGAGCCCAGACCTGGACACAACACTCCAGCTGGGGCCTGCCCTACCAAAGTCAGCAAGAGATCAGCCACCCAACTGGGCATCTGCTTTGAATCTGACAGGTCCCAGCTGCCCAGCTTGCTTTCTCCATGAAACCATTGCATAGATGGTTAGAAACTCCTCCAGATTTTGTGTTTGCTTGCATTTTTACTCTTAGGTGTTTGAGAAGCACCACTTAACCCCTGCCTCACTACAACCTGAAAAGTACTTCCCCTCATAGAATCACTCAGCCCTTCTTTGCTCCTCTTCCAACTGCCACATTTGGCCACTATTTGTCCACATCCTCCTAGGAGGATGCTCTGGCATGACCAGAAGTCAAGAATTATAACACAGTGCAGAGCAAAGGCAGCACAGGAGGCTGGCACAGACACAGCTCTAGCAGACAGCAGCACAAACCCCCAGTGGGATGTGTAATGAGAGGTCTTTCCTTACCAGAGTAGGGATTACTGCTCAGGCTGCCATCTCTTCCAGTCAGCGGGGTGGTGGGAGTAGGGAATGGGATGCTGTAGTAATCCTGAAGGGTTAAAAAGAAAGGTTGATGAGCTCTGTTGAAAGATATGAAGCAGCATCTGACAGAAGAGGGCTATCTGGACTGCAAGCTGCTGGTTGTGTTGGAGTATTGCAGTTCAGTCAGCCCCACTGAGGGTGACTGCAGCCTACAGCAACCCCAGGTTGTTATAGCATGGACCGTCCCCCTCACCTGGCTATGGGAAGAGCCAGGTAAGGTCTACTGGTATGCAGCCCCTAAACCTCCTCCACTCTCCCCAGGGATGGTCTTACTGGTGTGCAGCCCCTAGAGCACCTGTCCTCTCCCCAAGGATGGTCTTACTGGTATGCAGCCCCTAGAGCACCTCCACTCTCCCCTGGTAAGGTCTTACTGGTATGCAGCCCCTAAACCTCCTCCACTCTCCCCAGGGATGGTCTTACTGGTATGCAGCCCCTAAAGCACCTGTCCTCTCCCCAAGGATGGTCTTACTGGTGTGCAGCCCCTAGAGCACCTCCACTCTCCCCTGGTAAGGTCTTACTGGTATGCAGCCCCTAAACCTCCTCCACTCTCCCCAGGGATGGTCTTACTGGTATGCAGCCCCTAAAGCACCTGTCCTCTCCCCAAGGATGGTCTTACTGGTGTGCAGCCCCTAGAGCACCTCCACTCTCCCCAGGTAAGGTCTTACTGGTGTGCAGCCCCTAGAGCACCTCCACTCTCCCCTGGTAAGGTCTACTGGTGTGCAGCCCTTAGAGCACCTGTCCTCTCCCCAAGGATGGTCTTACTGGTGTGCAGCCCCTAGAGCACCTCCACTCTCCCCTGGTAAGGTCTACTGGTGTGCAGCCCTTAGAGCACCTGTCCTCTCCCCAAGGATGGTCTTACTGGTGTGCAGCCCCTAGAGCACCTCCACTCTCCCCTGGTAAGGTCTACTGGTGTGCAGCCCCTAAAGCACCTGCCCTCTCCCCTCCACGACACATGGGGTACATCACATCACTAAATCAAGCCCACCCTCATTAATTAGTTCTTTAGTAGTATTATTTAGTAATTAGTATTTCAGTCACTGCCTCTTTCCAGGATCAGAGGCAAGTACCTACAAGTAGCTGTCTCAGTCCCCAGCCCCACCATCAGGACAGACATCTGAGTAACTCTTAACTCCCCAAGCACCAAGGAGCAACTGATGAACTCCTCACTCCTGCTGCACAGAGGTGTGTCCATGTAGCACCCTGTTTCACCAGCTCTTCAGGACAGCCTCACAGCCTGAGCTGCCTGTACACCCAAAGCACCCAGGCTTTACACCACTGGAAGCAACAGGTCCACATCAGTCTTCAGGACTCACCAAGGGGAATCTGGTCTGGAGCATTTGCAAGTCGTCATATCCATACACCTGTGGCTAGAAAGGGAGCAGGAGGTGATGTTAAGGGGACAGACTGAAGAAGCTGACCTGCTTTATCATTAAATATTTAGGTCATCCTGAGATAAAGGTAGAAAGTCAGAGCTTGCACCATTACCCATGTGCAGGCAGCCAACCCCAAGACTGATGCTGCCAAGAGTTTTCATAGAATCAGCATCACAGGGGAGGGAAGGGACCCCCAGAGCCCATGGGGACAACCCCCTGCCAAAGCAGGGTCCCCAGGACAGGGCACACAGATGGGGCTGGAATCTCTGCAGAGAAGGAGACTCCACACCCCCTGGGCAGCCTGGCCCAGGGCTCCCTCACCCTCACTGGGAAGAAGTTCTTCCCCACATTGGGGGGGAACTCCCTGGGCTCCAACTTGAGCCCATCGCCCCTTGTCCTGTCCCCACAGACACTGAGCAGAGGCTGCCCATGGCCCCCTGGGTCCCACCCTGCAGCTATTGATCCCCAGTGATCAGATCCCCTCTCAGTCTCTCCTCTCCAGGCTGAACAGCCCCAGCTCACTCAGCCTTTCCTCCCAGGGGAGATGCTCCAGGCCCTTCAGCATCCCCGCAGCTCCTCTGGACTCTCTCCAGGAGATCCCTGGCTGGTTGATCCCAGGGAGCCCAGACCTGGACACAACACTCCAGCTGGGGCCTGCCCAGGGCAGAGCAGAGGGGGAGGATCCCCTCCTGTTACCTGCTGCCCACACTCCTCCTGATGCCCCCCAGGACCCCCTGGGCTCTCCCCTTGTTCTGACTACTTGGCTTTTGTCACACTGTGTTGCTACTACAGGTCTAACTTCCACAAGCCACTCTCTGACCAAGGGCTGTTACTCCCCAGAGGCAGGGTAGGCTGTAGAGAACAGGCAGACACAATCTGCTCTGGGGTGACCAGAATTACAGACTTCACCCTCACAGAGACAGGGATTTCCTCTGCTGCTGCTTTATGGAAAACACCAGGGTCCAAACTCTTCTCATCCAACTGAGCCCAGCAGGCAGAGAATCACAGGGGTTGGAAGGGACCTCAGAGATCACCAGGTCCAACCCCCTGCCAAAGCAGCTCCCCAGCTCATATTGCACAGTGCTGCTGCTCCAGCCTCTGGTTTCTGGGCTGTATCACTCCCTGCTAGCTGAAGGCAGAGCTCCAAGGAGCCAGCTGTCCCCCACTCACCGGATAGGCATGTAGCAACCCCGGAGCCATGATGTATGGGTTAGGCAATAATGGTGGGACTCCAGGAGGGAGGTTGGGAGGGGCTTTTCCTGGAAAAAAGAGCAGGAAAGAGAGTTCCACATGTTGGAAGAGACCTTTGAGTCCAACCATTCCCATCCTGTGCTAAACCAGATCCCTGAGCACCTCATCTCCACTTTTTAAACACCCCCAGCTCCCTCAGCTGCTCCTCAGAGGATTTGCCCTCCAGCCCCTTCCCCAGCCTGGTTGCCCTTCTCTGGACTCGCTCCAGGACCTCAGTGTCCTTCTGATGCTGAGGAGCCCAGAACTGGACCCAGCACTCCAGCTGCAGCCTCCTCAGTGCCCAGTACATACATAAACCCACTCCAGTGTGTCCTGGTTTGCCATGCAAAAAGCCATGACAATGCCTGCAGAGACTGTTCAGCAGGGACAGGAGCAGCTGTGCTGGGGGTTCCCCTCATGTTTCCAGCAACAAGTGAAGCAAACAGCAGAAGATGTCCCTCTCAGCCCCCACCCCCTCCTCTGGTTTAGCAGCACCCAGGGAAGTACCTGATGTGGTTGCAACGGAGCTGCGAGTTGAGGCTGTCACTGTGGAGTTGCTGCTGAGGCTGAGGCCCAGGCTGCTGACACTGCTGAGGCTGGAGGAGACACTCACCACTGGTGGGGCAGCTGACACCGTGCTGGAGGAGGTGGAGAAAGTGCTAGCAGAAGAATGGAGGCTTGCTTCACTCTCCACACTTGTGTGCTATGGAAGGAAGGGAAGAGAGAGTTAGAGGACCAGGCAGGTGTAGCTGGGTGTGGAATCATAGAATCCCAGACTGGGCTGGGTTGGGAGGGACCCCAAAGGTCACAGAGCTCCAACCCCCTGCCACAGGCAGGGCCACCAACCTCCAGGCCTGAAGCTACACAAGAAACACTACAGGATGCTGCCTACACCAAGTGCTGTGTGGTTCTGCCCACAGCCAGCCCTTCCCCAGAGCCTGCAGTGAACTCTGCTGTTACAGGCTGCAGAGGAACCTGCTTCTGCATCTCAAGTCCTAAGAGCAGCCCATCCCTCCTGCTTCCCAGCCTGTTGTGAGGCTGTGTCCTAACACATCTGCCTGCTGGGAGAAGCAGGGACTCTGCACTGCACCTGCAGTAGGGAAATGTGTCCCACAGGAGCTCCAGCACTCTGTATATCTGATGCTCCATCAGCTACCAGCTTGCTCTGACCAGGCTGCAACTCAGCAGCCCTTTCCAGAGCCACTACAGGCTCAAAGCAAGGTGCTGCCATGTCTGAAACAGGCAGGCTGTCAAAAGCCTCAAGCCAGAGGTGTCATCTCCACACAACATCCAAACTCCAGGAGGACAACCAGCTGCCTGACAGGTTCCTGTCACAACCACAGACCACTCTGGCTGCACACCCAAGGTCAGGCACACCAAGCTGAGCAGGAATGGGGGTGCAAAGCACCCCTAGACTCACCAGAAGAGTTGAAGTTGATGTTCGCCCAGAGGATGTAGATGAGGACAGACTGTTCTGCTGGGTGGGTAATGTACTGCAGGAGGAGGAACAAAAGGTTGTCAAGCTAAGGTGTGAGTCACCACTGGCAACACCAGGCCCTAATCCATTCCCTCTCTCCTCAGATGGGATGTGTCATCCCAGTCTTCTCTACTGCATGAGACAGACTTGGATGGCTACTGGAGATCATAGAATCACAGACTGGGCAGGGCTGTGAGGGACCCCAAAGGTCACAGAGCTCCAACCCCCTGCCACAGGCAGGGACACCAACCTCCAGGCCTGGAGCTACACAAGGTTGCCCAGGGCCCCAGCCAACCTGGCCTTGAACACCCCCAGGGATGGGGCACCCACCCCCTCTCTGGGCAGCCCCTCCCAGCCCCTCACCACTCTCTCTGCACAGAACTTCCCCCCAATCTCTCCTCTCCCCCTTCCCTCCCCCAGCTTCACTCCAGCCCCCTTGTCCTGCCATTGTCTATCCTTTTAAAAAGCTGAATCCCCGCCTGCTTATAAGCTCCCTTCAGGGACTGAAGATCCCCCACTTCCAGTTCTGGCTCTCTAGAAGCCCATCCCAGGTGCTCTCACCTGCTGAGTTGGGTGGTGGTGGTGCTGGGGAGTTCCTCACTGTGGCTCAGGCTGCTCAGGGTTGTCGAGTGTTGGCTGGCTGTTGTCAGCAAGGAGGATGCAGACACCCCATCGTTGAGAGGTGTGATACTGGGAGCAGAGGGGGAATCTGATTTCACTGTGGGGCCTGTAGCACCTGTGAACAACAGCTCTGGGTTAGGGGCAGCTGCTAGCAGCTCCTGGAAGACAATTCAGTGGTGAGATCAGAAAAGGTTCAGATAGAGAAGCAGGGGTATCTGGGGCTTCCCTCACTGCTGCCAACCAGTTACACACTGGTGACAGTGTGATTGTGTTCTGCATCTCCCCCCAGCAGCACCACTGGAGCTGCAAAGAGCTTCAAGCCCTACAGATGAGGTGCTTTGCACTAGCAAACCAGAGCAGATCACTGTGAGCAGGGACTGACTCATCAAGGATCTCAGGGATCCATCAGCACAAAGCTGCACGTTTCAAGGCAAGCAAATAATCTGAGTGGCAAAAAATGAGTCCATCAGGGAAAGAACTTGCAGAGAGAAAGCTTTCCATCCAGAGCACAGAATACAAAGAGCACAAGAGACTCAGGACCCCCACTGCACCCAGACTCACCTTCAACGGCCTGCGTGGTTTGTAACGGCGTGGGCTGTACAGAGCTGAAACCATTCTGAGGAAGAAGAGGGGAAAAAGAGAGTACTGGGCATTGCAGCAGCTCATTTCCAGAGGCAGATGGACCAGCAACCCCCTCCCAGGCTCCTTCCTCAGTTGGGAAAAAGGCATGCTACCAACACACCTCACCAGACTGCATCCAGCTTGGTCCCAAGCTCAACTAGCCCAGTGCCAGCATAACCCCCCAAAGAGCATGTTTGAGAAAGCAGTGCAGGAGGGTGCTGTGCTCATAGTTGGATTGGCTCAGCATCCTCACCCCAAGTTTGAAAGCAGTGCAGGAGGGTGCTCTGCTCTGCTCATAGTTAGACTGGCTCAGCATCCTCACCCCAAGTTTGAAAGCAGGGCAAGAGGGTGCTCTGCTCTGCTCAGTTAGATTGGCTCAGCATCCTCACCCCAAGTTTCAAAGCAGGGCAAGAGGGTGCTCTGCTCTGCTCATAGTTGGATTGGCTCAGCAGCCTCACCCCAAGTTTCAAAGCAGGGCAAGAGGGTGCTCTGCTCATAGTTAGACTGGCTCAGCATCCTCACCCCACATTCACCAGCCCAAATTGATGTTACTGAACTCATGTGTAGGGTGCAAGAAACCCCCTTAAGGCAAAACTACATCTTGAGGCTGAATCACCCCTCTGCAGCAGGGTAACAACACACTGCTCATGGCCTGGTACCACCCTAACCACTGTTAAACCCACTGGCCCAACCCCAGGTAACATCACATCACTAAAGGGTGCTGGTAGCAGCTAGAAACAGGCTCTCCCAAGAGTCCCCAAGCTGTGTGGTGAGGCTGGAGGATCACACTTGATAAACCACAAGACAGTGGTTTACCCTTTCATCTACTTGGGAGTTGATCTACTCCAAGACAGTGCCTCACATGCTGTGTGTGCTCAGCACAGAGGGAGGGGTTGCCCTACCTTGGCCTGGGTCAGATCTTTCGGGGGGGAGGAGGAGATGGAGTTGGGGTATCGCCTCGTCTGGGTCGATCTCTGTTCGTAGAGGGGACCCTGAGCGCTGTTCTGGGAGGTAAAGGTTGCTGTCTGTATCGTGCCACTCTGGTAACCAGACTCCTGGCTTTGATTGGATGAAACTGTGGATGAAGATTCACTAAAAAGGAGGGAAAAACACACAAAAAACAAAAGCAGAAGTTTGTATTTTCCTCCACAAGAGCCCTGCTGTGAGCTGCTGGCCCTGCCTGCCAGGTCTGCAAAGCAAAGAGGCTCCAGCACCAGCTGAAGGTACCACACAAAGCAGCAGCCAACTGGGCAGAAACACAGACTCGTGGAAGGGACCCCCAGAGCCCATGGGGACAACCCCCTGCCAAAGCAGGGTCCCCAGGACAGGGCACACAGATGGAGCTGGAATCTCTGCAGAGAAGGAGACTCCACACCCCCTGGGCAGCCTGGCCCAGGGCTCCCTCACCCTCACTGGGAAGAAGTTCTTCCCCACATTGGGGGGGAACTCCCTGGGCTCCAACTTGAGCCCATCGCCCCTTGTCCTGTCCCCACAGACACTGAGCAGAGGCTGCCCATGGCCCCCTGGGTCCCACCCTTCAGCTATTGATCCCCAGTGATCAGATCCCCTCTCAGTCTCTCCTCTCCAGGCTGAACAGCCCCAGCTCACTCAGCCTGTCCTCGTAGGGCAGCAGTGTACCCAGACAAGGGCTGCCTGACCACAGGAGGATGCCAGCACCTAGTCTAGCTGCAGCCTCACAGTGCTCTGGGTGACATTTCATGAGCTGCCACCACTCTGGTGTCACCACTCAAGGGACTGGCCAGATACTCAGGGTCAGCCCAACAGAAGACTGGAACACTTTGCTTTGGTAAGGCATCACCACCATAGATCACAGAATCCCCAAGTTGGAAAAGCCCTTTAAGTTAATCAGGTCCAACTGTTCCCACCCTGTGCTAAACCAGATCCCTGAGCACCTCATCTCCCCTTTTTAAACACCCCCAGGGGGGACTCAGCCCCTCCCTGGGCAGCCTGTGCCACAGCCCCACAGCTCTGCCAGGGAAGAGCTTTGCCCTCCCAGCTGAGCTGACCCTGCCCTGGGGCAGCTTGAGCCCATTGCCCCTTGTCCCATCTCCTGGCCCCTGGCTGAAGAGACCCTCGCCCACCTCTCTGCACCCTCCTGGCAGGGCAGGGGAGGTGGGGAGAAGG
>VZTU01032868.1:0-12186 GCA_013400835.1 Zapornia atra | reverse complement strand
ATAAAATAAAATAAAATGTGTTTAGGTTGATTCTTCTTGTGTACAAACTTACAGAAACTGAGAGTAGCACCACTGAAATAGACAACTCAATTGCTCAGTTGAGGACTACATATTATTTCCTATCAACTTGCATTAGTTGATACTGAATTTACAAATCAAAATATTTCAAGTGTAATTTCATTAATGCAAGGAAAGCTTATCAGTCTTAACATATATCAGTAGAAATTACAAAGTAGATTGAGGTTAATATATTTCAAGGCAATTAATTTGCTTCATGCTACTGCATGAGCATTTTAATGTCAAAATTCATGCTTTTGGAAATTTGAAAAGTAGAAAGAAACAGAGATAGCTATTTATATATTTAGAGGGTAGATTTTCTTCAATAAACGTCTGTGTTCTATGTAGTAAAAGGGAAAAGCACTACCTGTCTTGGTTTATAAAAATTATTCAAAAAATTACAGCCCAAGTAGATTTTGTTATATTGTGAATTTAATGAAGCTAACAGATTTGATACGGATTTTAGTAGATTTGATACAAAAGACAAAATGTATTTGGGAAAAAAGCCTATATCATCCATATCCTTATATAAACAACTATTTTTGAGTCCATCTAGTTCTGTGAATGAAATTTTAGGCAGGTAAGGACAGTATTTTGAATAAAACAAAGCTATAAGTGAAACTGTCTCCTTATCCATAACCCTATCATCTTACAATAATTTTTCTTCTTATAAATACAAATTTATCTTTCCTTGATGGGACCACCATAGAGGTTTCTTCATTAAATTTACATAAAAACAGCACAAATAACTTATGGGCTTGTTAAGTGGTCCACTGCAAATTACATGGGGAGGGAAGCTTGGGTATATGAGAACAAGGACTGACTATGGAAGCAGAAAGAGATTACATACCTTAACAAGCTTTTGCCAAATTCCTAGCTCAGCGGAGTGCCAGTCTTAAACTCTGCTGTGAGGAATGACACACTTTCTGTAGCAATGAGAGAAGAAAGACAAGAGACACACAAAGTGAGAAGGAGAGAGAATCACCACTTGAGGTACCGCTCCAGTATGATACTGTTTTCAGGAAACAAATGAGATTCCAAACCACAGGAACATAAAGTTCCCACTGTAACTAAAAGAGAGCTTTTCTGGAAACTAAAGAAAAAGTGCTTTGATTGAACTTCTTGATGCCACAGTATCAAAACTTCTATCCCACAATATTCAACTGGAGTTGTCTCGTCAGCAAGATGGTAAGGAGGAAGAAGGAACATATGTTTTTCTTATAAACATTTAATGCTTAGCTGTTAGCCTTAAATCTTCTCCCTATTAAGCTATTTTGTCCATACATATATTGTTTGGTTGCTCTAAATTATAGTTATTTAAATTATTTTACGTTGTCCCTAGTGTTCCTGCATATTAGCCTTAATACTACTTGCCATTTTGCAGAATTTTAATCAACTTTCTAATATGGTCTACTTCGGGACAAGCAATAGTTTTCTCCAAACAGGACCTCAAGTAGAACTTTGTCACAACTTGGTTGCAACAACAATAGAGGTCTTTTCAGGTAGTGATGACCCAAGAGGCGCAGTGAGAAAAGGGGAAAAGCTTAGGCTACATTCACTGGGAGAAGTAGCAAAATGCTTTTTGTCCTACTGAGATCAAAATGAGTTTGAACTGCTACTTGGAAAATCCAGGATTTGATAGCTCTTGATTTTCCTGTGTTGAAAATAAGAGGGAATTTAGCTCATTTACAGAGTCCCATAGTCTGTGAAAAAATGAAAACTATAGGAAATACAGGTTTTGGAAAGCAATTTCATTTAGTCCAAGTGACCTTCTGAATGTTACTGAAGTTCAAAAAGTTCAATGAAGGAGGAAAATTTTGGTTTAGGTCCACAAAGATCTTTGCAAATCTAATGTTAAATCTAATGATTTTTCTTTCCTGTATTTCTAAAATAAACCCCTACAATCCCATTATGCTTTCAATCATTAAACTGAGAAGATTCAATAATAAAAAAATAAAACAGAATAAAAATCAAGATTTTTTTAAAGAAACAATAAGCATGTATTTCAGAATGCTATAATGACAATTAATTTTGATAGGGTGGAGCATTTTCATATTTCAGACATACCTTGGAATACAAATTTTGGAAAAGTATCCATTCGTACCTTCCATATTCCTCATGTAGCAGGTGCCTGAACAGAACGCATGAACTGACCATAAATAATGCTTCTCATTTGTTCTCTTCAACTTACCTTTTATATAATAAATAGTTATTGTATAGTGCTAAAGTGAAATATTATAATTATTTCATTAACCTATTTTGCCCTCTGTAAAATGCAAAAGCTATAAATATAGAAGCAAATCAAACTGAGTGCTGCTGTAGGCAAGAAATCAGCCTCCAGTGGATAGCCTGATGATCAGATATAATTTGTTAACTTCAGTCTTTATACTTCCACAGGAAAATCGAAGGGTACATACACAGTATAGTTGTATTTAGCAACTTCCAATAGTTTGGTCCTATAAAAATAATTTGATCTTAAAAAATGAGACATAGCAGAATCCAATCAACTCAAGAAGAGAAGAACAATCTCTCTTCTAAGGCAAACATTTCATACAACTGAAACTCAGAAAAACAATTTTTAAAATGACATTTTGTTTCTGTCCCTACTTAACACTATTTCCATACACAGCCTCTAGCAAAGGCTGATTTTCAGTCTAACTCATTTTACTCTTACTGTCTGTCACTTAAAAAATTACTGACAGTAGGCTACAACACAGTCCTGATACTAATAAAAAAACCTCTGATAACTCAAATAACTTAGACATGTAAGAAACAAAAATCTTGCTTTTTATATCACTGTTTTAAAGTGCTGTTAATACCATCATCTAATGACTGAAGCTTATTAATGGCAACCAAATGCATTTGCCACAAACACTTCTGTTCTCAGAGAACTCAGATTTGCTTTAACAAGCACAAGCACCTTGAAAACCTTTGAATAGTTTATTGTACTCCTCTGTCACAAATATTTTCCTTTATAACTCTTGCATCTCACTGCACTAGCACTGCTAACCCATTAAATTTCCTGTATTATATTTTTTCTCTGAGGAAACAAATAATGCTCCTCCTAATGGACACAGATACTGCAACATATATTTTCTTTTATTTTTAATTCTATTTTCCACTTAGCACCAAACTGACTGGATTGTCCTACGTCACAATGGCAGGGGATACAACAAAACACTTTATTGCATCGTTATGTCAAAGAAGATCATTAAAAATATGCCATGTTCACTTCATTTGTTTATTAAACAGCATCTTAATAGGGCTTGTTATACTGCAGGTCTAGAACCAGAATTTCACTTCTGGTAGACTTCATAAAAACAAATTTGGCAAACTTGTAAATGTTTGCATTTCATAGATTTCTGTGATTCATGTACATTTCAATATGATTACAGACAACAGTGTTCTGTTCAAAAACAATTACAAGTTTTACTTATAAAATAGTGTAGCTGCTACAGGAACAAACACATCTTTCCTACTCTGAAACAAAAAGTACAGTGCAGCAAAGATTGACAAGTTGCTATATTTTGCATTAAGTCCTTCAGCTCCATTTCTTTCCAAATATACTTTGACTGCTTTTATTATAAACACAGGTGAGGTCAGTTCCAAATTTGGGTCCAGTAAAATGTGGCAATGTAAGTCATTATTTATCTTAGTAATCTTAATGTCTGTGTTCATTTGTGATTTATTAGCTTAATACAAGAGATTCACACTCTTCAGGGAAAAAAAAGAAGAAAAAAAAAAGAAAATCACAAAACTTTCACTGACTTCATTTATGATGGTTTCTGAGATACAACAGATTTAAAGACACTAAGCAAATATTTCAGAAGAGTAGCTAAATCAAAGCTAATAAGCTAATATAAAAAGAAAGAAAAGCAAATAACTGAACTCGAGTAAATGACCAAACGGATACAGAACATCACTAAAATTAAAAATTCAAAGACTTAAGAAATGGCAGGATTCAGAATTGCCTACACAACCTTAATTTGTCCTCATTCTCCAGATACATTATAATGAAGTATTTAATTAAGATTAATGTCAAAGGTAACCACTAATTCCAAGTGGCCAATTTTCATTAGACAGCTTGGCATGTTTCTAGTCCAGTTCACATTGGCTTTAGGATGTCTGCAGTACTTCACATTTCTGCAGATATAACTTCTTTGGTATGAAGTTGGAAACTGAGAAAATGAGCATTAATATCCACTTATTACAACTGCAAAAACATCTGGTTTAAGTGACTTACCTAACATCACAGAGGAAGGCCTTGGCATAATGAAACACAATCCAGTTCTCAAAGACATAATTCAGTAACTCTAGGATTGTCTTTTCCTCTCCTTTCAGTCCTCTCATTTTTTTTTCCCACGTAGTAAATTAGAGATTCTATCTATCAATATCTTTCTGTTCCCCAAAACCATGAGCTACTCATTCCGCTACTCCTTGGGCTGAATGAGACTAAGGATCCGTGTCATGCAGAAGAGAAACGGAACAGGACAACAGATTGACAAAGGTGCAGAAAAAAACAGAAGGAAGGGCTACCATGTAGTTGCAGTTCACCACATAAAAACACCAAAGTAATATAAAGAGTGTCTAACTAACAATTTGTTCATTATGAACATCTCCTAGCTGTATGATTCTTACATACTGTATGCAGCTACATGAATTTCCCTAAAATTTATGAAAGTGAATGCGAGGAAAAAATATTATATTGATAGCCATACAGACCACCAGAAGTCTTAAGAATCTTTAAAACCACCTTATAACTTTTCACATGAACTCATGAGTTAGAGAGGGGTATAGTAAATTACTATTCACTAGAGGAGAGAGTAACCTCATATATACTTTATCATGAATCTTGGATATTTACTAAAAACAGATGCATTATGAGAGTGAGATACATTGAGTTTCTTAATTGCTATAAAGCAATTAGGGCACAGACATTTCTTCTGTCTAAAATCTGAAGGGTTTTTTGAGGTTCAACAAGGCCAAGTGCAGAGTCCTGCACTTGGGACATAACAACCCAGAAGAACCCTGTGAAGCGCTACAGGCTGCAGGACAAGTGGCTAGAAAGCTGCCTGGCAGAGAAGGACCTGGGGGTGTTGGTCGACAGCCAACTGAATGTGAGACAGCAGTGTGCCCAGGTGGCCAAGAAGGCTAATGGCATCATGGCTTGTATCAGACATAGTATGGCCAGCAGGTCCAGGGAAGTGATTGTGTTCAGTGATTGTGTTCAGAGTATTGTGTTCAGTTCTGGGCCCCTCACTACAAGAAGGACATTGAGGTCCTGGAGTGAGTCCAGAGAAGGGCAACCAGGCTGGGGAAGGGGCTGGAGAGCAAACCTTACAAGGAGCGGCTGAGGGAGCTAGGGTTGTTTAGCCTGGAGGAGGCTGACGGGGGACCTTATCACTGCCTATAATTACCTGAAAGGAGGTTGTAGAGAGATGGGTGTTGGTGTCTTCACCCAAGAAACAGGTGATAGGACAAAGGGAAATGGACTCAAGCTGCGCCAGGGAAGGTTCAGATGAGATGTCAGGAAAAAGTTCTTCACTGAAAGGGTTGTCGGGCATTGGAACAGACTGCCCAGGGAGGTGGTTGAGTCACCAACCCTGGATGTATTTAATGGACGAGTAGATGAGGCGCTCAGGGATATGATTTAGTAGAGGATGGCTATGGTTGGACTCAATTATCTCAAAGGTCTTTACCAACCTATTGATTCTGTGATTCTCTGATTCCTAGTCCTGGCTCATCCACCAGTAGCTACTTTTATCATGCCTTTTTCCATTCCTCTGGATTCTCAACTCATGCTGCATCAGTTGTACTACTTAAGTCATGATTTTAATTTTCCACGTTTTATGGTTTTTTCTCTTTATTGCCAGACTTTATTTTCTGGTTCTTCATCACCACACCATTTCCCTCTTTTACCTCTTTTACAGTCTTGTTTCATGCTCCCCATCCTGGGGCTCCTTGGTCCAGTTCCTGTGCTCAAGGATTCTCAGTTCCTCTTTGAAACTCTACTCTGTTTTCTGATTTCTCTTACATATTTTCCTTCCACACATCATCTTCTGCTGGTCCTAAACCAGCGATGAGTAGCGTTCCTCTGGGATGTGCCATGACATAATCAAGCAGGTCTTCAGTAAGGACAATTATGGCATTGGAACTATTTAAACATAAGCCAAGCTTTGTGGCATCTTACATAACACCATCTGATAAAACTGCAATCTCATTCTCATTTCAAGACAGAGTGACAGTGATGATGTCTGGCTGGATGGCTGTATTTCACTGCTCGATCTTCTACCTCTTAGGAGAATGCTGAGTACAGGCAGAATGCATAGACATTTTAAAGGCTATGATCTATTAAGTCAGTCGTGTGCATTTTTTTTTATTTAACTGAGGCTTATCCCTTGGGCTGATTTTCGTAAAGTCTGCAAAAAGAATTACTCTTGACAGAAAAGCCCTGTCAAGTCTTAAAACCTCTTTTTTTTTAAAGCATGGATGTGCTAGAACAAATAGTTCTTAGTGTGAGCAAAACAACATATTTGTTCGATTCTTTAGGTCTTACCCTGGATCAACTAAAATACTTTGACTTGTATTTGAAAACATGTTCAATTAAGGATGCGCTAATGTGAAAACCTTGGTCTGAAAAAATACGGATGTTGAATCTAATCATGCTTAGAGCTTCCTTTCTGAATTACCAGAATGTACGAGAAAATAACTGTAAACGTACTGGCATCTGTAATTGAAGATACTCTGATGAAAATGAAATGGATGATGTTATGTTCTACAGAATGAACAACTTCCTTCTTACCAAGTTTTTAACTATTTGTCACTTCAGGTGGGTGCAAGTGAGGATTTTTTCCAACACATCACTAATCTGTGAGTAAATAATAAAACACAAAGCAATTTAAAATATACAAAGCATCAGAAATAACAATAAATAAATGGATAAGCATTTCAAAGATGTTAGCTAAGATGCATCCTAAGCTATATGTAAACATGTCAGTCCAACCATATTTGAAACACGATTAATCTCTAATTAATTCCACAGAGACATATGTTTTTATGGCAAACTGTAATGAACATTATAAGCACCTAAACCATAAGCAGATAAAGGCATAAGCAACAAAAAATCTATATAGATCTGTAATTTTGTGGTTTGGGGTAAGCAACTTCAACATTTCTTAAAGCAGTTGCTTCCTAGTTGATGGTATGAAGACACAGGAAAGCACACACTATTGCTGCTTATCAAACCCTTGGGAGGACCTAACTGGAATGTATGGAGACTCATATTACCAGCACCATTTCTTTTTGTAACTTCACTCTACAAATTACATGGATGAGAGGTCACGTTAGGAATAAGATATTTGGCTTCCACTCACCATCAGTAATTCTCTTATGAAATTTTTGTCACCAACTCAAAGTGTACATTAGATTCTTTTGGATAAGAATGATACCAGTTTGGTTTGACCTTGGTTCACTTGGCATTGGCACTGCATTGATAGTCTTGCTTTATAGACTTTTTTGTGTTCCAAAAGCCAGTAAAATATCTCACATTTATAATTGGTTTGTAAATGGGACTTCATCCCACACATAATTTATATGTAGTAATAGCAGCATGCAATTCCTTTTACTTGGTTCATCTTACTAACTAACATGGAACAGAATTTCACTGAATTCATAATATTGCTCTGGAACTGATACATACTGTATATTTACACACCAATATGTTTTATGGAAATGAACACATTTCTTCTTGGGAGCATATTTTCAAACTTCAATTGCTCTTTACTGAAGCCAATTTTTTTCAAACAAAAAAATGCAATGCGTTTCATGTCTATATATTTTTGTTCACGCCAATATATTTTCACAGTTGGATAGATTTAACTAAATTAGTAGTTACAGTATTTGTTCAAACCAATGCATTTTTGCTGGCATCTGGTAAGTAAATGTTATCCAATTTTTTTTTTTTTAGAAATCAGCTTCTACCAAACCCACATCATTTAAGACAACAGCAACTCACCTCCACCACACAATATTTCTCATCCAAAACAAACAAGACCCCAACCCTTTTGTTCCAGGCACTTAAGTATGGTAAAAAGGTAACATAAAATGCAGATACACAGACTTCAGTGAAGGTATGTCTGATCCTCTGATATCAGCACTGGCCTGTAACAGTGTGCTTGCTGAGCTAAGATGTGTTGTCTTCTGGAGAGAGACCCTAGGAAGCCATGCTGCCACTTTCAGGTAGGAGGGGGCAAACAGAGGAGTGAAGGGTTTGCTACTGCAAGAGTTGGCTGATATCAAATCAAATACTTCTTCAAGGCCAGGTGGCAGCTGCATGGGGTTTTTGTCACAACATTTTTGTATTGAGCCATGGAAATAAGTCTCACTTTCCAAATTACTATTTTAAATGTGATCGTGAATGTTTAGCAGTACTGCAAGTCGGGATAGAATCTGTCTCTAACTTCTGTTAGAAGATACTACCAGCTTGCTTTCTGCATACCTTCTTTCCTGTGGGGCTTTTTTGGTTTTGTTGGAACTCTGCAATCGTATTTTGACTACTTCTTTGCTAACCTCTAGATTATACAAAACGTACTTAAAAAATATATGTATCTTATAGAACCTAACAGAGCAAGTGTTTCTAGAGCTGTGTTTCACAGCTTGTACTGCTGGAAGTTTCTCTCTCCTTAAATTGTGTCTACATCTTCCACTGTTTGCTGAATTCAACAGAACCACAATGTTTTATCAACTAAGCAAGCCTTCCTTGGGTACCACTTCTTCTTCCTACCCACTACTGATGCCATCAAGAAGCGTCATTAAAATCGTGATTACCCCTATCAGATTTTGCTCGTCTTTCAAGTCAAACTCTAGATGTAGACTGACATAATGCAATGTAGACAGCTTCTAGAGGAGATGGATTTTAGCTTTCCAGAGAGAAACCTGAAGTCTTGTTGATTGGAAGAAAAAAAAAAAAAGCGTGCAAGCAAATTGACAGAGTGTGTAATAGACCAGGACATGAAGCAGTTAGTGATCTGAGCTGTCTATTTGGGCCATACATAGTTTCATCAACTGTTCACCAAAACCTGTGGAACCTACACTGTCTAGAAAAGGGTGAATGGGAGAAGAAAAAAACTTGGCTGCTCAACTAGAGGAAGGGTTTGGCCGTTAGCTCTTGAATGAACACAACCAAGGAAATAACTGTGAGGCAGGAGAATGCAATGTAGGATCTACGCTGATAGCATAGGGGAAGCTGTGCAACTTGCTATTTACCATTTCAGTGTGATGAAAAAATTACTCTTTCTGAAACCTACTTGGAGATTAATTTTTTTTGCCTTGTTTAGGAGTATTTGCACGTATCACCTTGATGGACATCAGGGTAACACAGAAGAACTTACTTTCTGGTTCTGATCAAAGTTTAAGTTTTGCATCTGGTTTTCAGCGTCATATCCTGTTCATATTTAGGGTATTACTTTTTACTCTGTTCTGAAGTGCATTTCCTGAAGGGTCCCTGCTGCCCATTTGGTCTGAAAGTAATGAGGCTTTTGGCCATTCTGTGTGTGAGCTCCAGCTCCTCAGACCAATTACAAGGTTCTGTTGCTTTTAGGTTAGGGCTAGATGAAAGCTACCACAGAATGTCATAAGGCATGACACTACATTTACATAAGCTGTCAACATAGCTGCATTTATCCAAAGAAGTATGACATCATAGCTGGCAGATCTGGTGATTTTAATCATAACGTTTTCAGATACACTGTGCATCAAATAAGCCAGAGATTTTCTTTCCAGTTGGTTTTTTTTGGTCTTTTGAAAAATGTGCAGAAAACTCACTTTAGCATACACAGCATAAAGACCTCTTCATATTCCGCTCCACTGCAGTGGTTTCCTGGTGAGGTTTAAACCGCGGGTTTACTTTTCTAGTGTTTCATAAATATTTCTGCCGTATGATGAAGAGGAGTAATGCAGACCTCTCCTGTGAACCAGTTTCCTATTCACATGTTGCCAGTTCACTGCAAAACCACTTCAGCCAGAAGAGAGTGGTGATAACCAACATTTCTGGCGATGCCTCTGGCATGGGGTGTGATGTAACATCCATGTTACTGGGTTCTGGGAGGAAAACATCAGCTTTTCTAGATGCATTTACGTGGCAAAGGTGTGGAAACCCTGGGACGTACAGACAGGTGCTTCATTCCTACACCTGCCAGGGGACCTCTTTTGAGTTTCTAATTGCTAAGCTGCAATTGTATCTTTCCTGTAATGCTTCCTGGAATAAGACTACAATTGAAAGTCTGTCTTGTCAAAAGTACAGACCTGTCACTTCGCATAATTAACGCAAAAGCAGTTCAGGTTGGATAACAGTCCTGATTTAGTGAAGGGTTTAAATTACATATTTTGTCAGAATTGCTTTTTAAAATTTCCTTAAACTTCAAATGCAAGTTTTCAGCATGTGTTCACATTGTTAGCGCTGCCTTAAAAACGATGACTTATTCCTTTCTTCAAGACTTCCAAAATATTTTCAGAGTAATTCTCCGTTTGTTACTTCTTTGCACGTACTGAACCCAAAAAGCAGTGGTAAAGCTTTTGCCCATTGTGGGCTTTTTTTTAATAGTCATAAAAAACCCAAGTAAAGCAAGTATTTGCTCATGCACCAGAGACAGATTTTAAATCCTTCCCTACCATAGGGGCCATTCCACTGCAAAATCTTTGAAAGTGTTTAACCAACCTGCATGGAGACATCAGTGATGCTCATTTGATACAAAATGTATCTGTAATTTGATTCTGTACTGTGCTTGGACATCTTTTGGAGGGGGAAACTCAATGTAAATCCTGATGCAGTCTCAACTGTTGCTAGGCATAATCACTTGCTAATGAACGACATGGAAGATGTGACTACAGAATACATAAATTCCCAGATCCCGCTCCAGTGGGAGCTCCTTTAGGTGAGGTTAGCACTTCGTTAATGATCTGAGACCACACACCCTTCAGAGATATGAGCTTCCCTCTCCTTTAGGTATGACAATGGGTGACTATTTTGGCATCTGTGTATCTCAGAAAAGCTCTTTGGTGTTAAAAAATAGGTGCAAATTCAGAGAGGTACTATGGAAGACATACTGCATCCTGTTGGAAGGTGAATCTCAATAGGAAAAGGATGGAACCAGAAGTGGAGAAACACCTGATAATTACAAGCATTTGCCTGCAGTGGAATCCTGCTTTCTCCAAGATGAGACAACACAGTATCCTCCACAGACATTCACTAAGAGCTTTTGGATAAAGGTGAATGATACTGTGCTAAGCACCAAATGTGCAAACATTGAAGGAGTAGCCTGCCATCTTGGATTTCTTACATCCAACGTCTCATCTTTTAGACTGTAAGCAATTCAGGACTACTAGCTGAGTGCCTCAAACCTTCCCAGAGAAACCTTTCAAGTAAAAAACCCCAAAACCCACAACTTTACCTAAGCCATTCAGAGTCCAGGCAGCGCTGTGAAAAAAATCCAGAGAGCTCCTTACGGCCATTGCTTGAATAGCTGCCAAGAGGAGCTGGTCCTACTGCTGCTGTGCTGAAGGTATCTATACGCTCTTAATTTTGAGGTTCCCGGAGACTCAGCCCGTCTTTCTTTCATCTGCTGCCTCCAGGGTGAGGAGAGGAAAAGCAAAGGGCGGAGAAGGCGCTTTACACCACCCTTGCAAAGGTCAGAGGCAAACCGCCGGGTTCCTGTCCACCGCCTCTGCTCCTCCGACCCGTTTTGTCCTGCCGGCGATGCGGAGGAGCCGGCCGGCGGCGACCCGCGGCCTGAGAACGACGGCCGGGGCGCCTGCCCTGGCGTTACGGTCCGAGCAACATCCCCCCGCCTCGTCCCCTGAAAGTTACTCGCGCCTCCGCGGCCGCCGGCCGAGAGATCGGATTTGGGCCGGAGTCCCGCCCCCACGGCCCCGCCGCCGGTACACCTCGCTCCCGCTGCCCGTCCCTGCCTGCCTGCGGGCTCCAGGCCCCGCCGTCCCCCGGGGCTTTCCTGCCCCTCCCGCGCAGCGCCATCGGGCGTGAGCGGTGGCGCCGCAGCCGGTGCCCAGCGCGCTGAAGGGCCGGGACGCGCGGCGAGGGACACCCGTCGCTCCTTGCCCAGGCGGCTGGGCTCC
>VZTU01032867.1:8298-37544 GCA_013400835.1 Zapornia atra | reverse complement strand
ATTTGAATTCTCAGCTGTGCAAAAAATACAATTATGACAAGTACACTTGACCTTCAGCGAAATTAAGGAGAGTACCACCTGCACTAAATATGTCTTGTAAACAGTGTCAGGAGCAAAGAGATACAGTCTGGCTAGAAATCAAATCCAGTTGCGTAGCTTACTACAATAATAACATTTCAGGTTGCTTTAAAGTTTTGACTCTTTAATTGTACCCTACTCCTAAGCAAGGAGAGTTGATGAGTTGTTAGCAGCTGCACTGGGCACAGGAGCGTTCTTTGTGCTGAGATAAAGCTGCCTGGCTCTAGAGTCTTGTGCAATAAACAACTTCACTTATTTTCTTGATTCTCTCGTAGTCCAAATGTTACAAATGAAATCAAAGAGCATAAAACTATTTCAGGACACTTTGCAGAATATTTTTGTCCCTTGACCTCTTCCTCCTCTTAGGGTAATCTAGTAAGATCCAGGTTTTCTTTTAAAGAAAAACCTCCTCCAAAACCAACCCCCTTAAATCTATCTAGGTAATGAAGATAGCCTGAACTAATTTATATGGAGATGTCATAAGGAAACCATAAAATATTTTGGAAAGACAGTATACCGCCGTCTGCTCGCCATATCGAAAAGGTAATCCAGTAAAATAAATGCTTTAGTCCAGATCCAAACTGTCATGGAAGCTCCCCAAGATCATAAGATCTTTTTACGCAGATGTCACCTTGAAGTAATGCTGTACCTAGAATAGGTGTTATCCCAGGTTATTTTGGCTAGACGGTTCTGACTAATAAGGTTCTCCGTGAAGACTACCTGCCGCTATTCACCTCTCTAAAACCAAACCTTTTTCTCTTTTCCTTTCCTTCAGCATAATGAACGTTCTGCTGCACAGCTCAGTGAGGAAGGAATGTGGGGGAAGTCAGTTATTTAAAGCTTTTGAATGTCTAAATCTTAATTTCTGGGGGGTTTTTTAGCCTAGCTGCTGCAGATCACAAAGGGCAGGAAACATGTACTGGGCAGTCCTGTATTTCCAGTAAGCTTTGTACCGCAGTTGTACAGAGTGCATTTTAGTAGATAGTATCGTAAGGTGGGAAACTTATGGATCTTAAATGCCATGTCCACTCCTGTAGAAGCTGTCAGTCCTGCAGCATTATATGAATGGGGAAAATGCCTTCCTTATTTGTTTGTCAGGAAACGCCCATGGTCAGCTTTTTGGAAACAGCATAGTCTCAAAGACGATGGTACCCAGCTTGTGCTTTCTCCCCAGCAAAGTCAAATTAGAAGCCCTCAAAAATCTTAGCAACCATCTGCTAAATATAAGACATAGATGAATAAACATTATGTATGCATGTGCCATCTTTTGTATTATCTGCATAAATGACAACTGTAGAATTTCTAGCATCTCATATTTAAATGTTTTACTACACTACTTATTTTTGTAAATCAAAAATGAAATTATATGGACCTTATGGAGTTTAGGTATCTTTATTATTAGTCTGTAAAACTCTTGTGTTTTTCCTTAAAATTTATCAGTCTCAGTTTAATTAATAATTGTACAAGAAATCAATTTGTTTCTGAGGAAAATCAGCTGAAGTGTCTTGGCTGTTTTGTAGCAATGGGTTCTGGTTTTGTCTCCCATTTCCATAGCAAAGAGAATTCATTTAAGAGAGATCAATAGTGTTGCCAGCATACGTTACATACTCCTGCTATAATTCACGGTGCTGGGGAGTATACGACACGAGTTTAAACTTAATCTTGTATCTTGTTGTATAGAATTATGCAAATGGAGTACCCTTACAGAGAAGCTTTTGTTTTTATTAATTTAACTCAGTAATAACTAATAAGGGAAATGTGTACAACAAATCATTGTGTGGTTTTAGGACAAAAAGCATGCTAAGCCTTCACATTGGGTGTGTAATGGATGCTGCTGTGTAAAACGCTCTGCGCACTTTGCAGCGTGTGAAACCTGCACAAACTTTCCAATAATGTTAAAGCACTTGCAAAAATGTTGCACCTGGAGCAGGGAGGAGTGAAGAGGGCAAAGGTCAGCATTGGGCATTAAGACACTGACTAAACAGACTTTACACTCGGTGAAAAGTCCAGACAACCCCTGCAGTGTCATCTTACAACTCTGGTTTTCTTCTTTTCAGGACGTAGTAATCCATAAATACACTCAAGTCACCAGCAGCTTAGCTCTTCCCCCCTTCTCCCCCTTTTTAACTCTCCTTTCATTTTTAATTCTTACATAAAGATCTGAAATTTTAACCCTTTCTGTGTCTTTTAATCAACCTTGGGAACTGCTTTTCTTCACTGTTTTCATTCACTAGACTTCATTTTAAAAAAATAATAGTTTTTGCAAATTATTTGAAACCACTTTTCTAAGAGAATGAACTAAAAAATAATGCTTGAAAACAGCAGCACAAGTTCAATGTATGGATAAAACATTGTGAAATTAACAGATTTTTATTTCTAAAAAAGGGCAGTTACTAAAATCTGTAAGCAAATCAAATGCATGCTTTTTTCTGAAGCTTATTAACTGGAGACTTTATATAAAATATCTCATGGGGTGTAGTATAAAATTTGTTTATAACTTCTTCTCAGCTTATTTGTTTGGATAGATAAAACCAATTTCAACTGGGATGCTACAAGAAAATAATCATCTTGCCTGCCGTTCTGGTTTTTTTAATCAAACAAACAAAAGCCCTCATCAATTATTACTCTAAACTGAAAAAACATAGAGGTAAAACACAAAAAGGTATTTGTATTTTTATCATACAATTAAGTCTTTCAGTTTTGCATCTATTATGCTTACTAGATGAAATCATGAGACCAAACTGATTTTAATGATTTTATCTGATCCCATTATCCACATCCCATGGCTTAAGAGACTGCATAGACTCCTAATACAGTCTGGAGCCTTGACAGTAAAAAAAAAAAAACCAACAAAAGCTGGTGAAACATAGCCCATCAATTGCACAAAACCATGCACGTTTTGCTGACTTCCTCTCCTCATTCTGAGCACTGCGCAAGGCTGTCCTTCCATGAAGGATATTTTCTTCTTGCTGCCCCAACTCTTCTGCAAACCCTCTGAGGTGACCAGCAGATCTACCCCGTTTCCTTTTCTTAATTAACTTTTACAATTCCAGAACAGCACTGACAGAAGACAACTGAAAGTCTGAGTATTTCTTTCATACTGTGTGTGAATATTGATTAATAGAAACATTTACCAGAAAATGATTGTTTTTCTTTTGCACAGAGCTCTCTTGTATTTGCTCATCAATGGAAACCAAAGCTCTGTGTATGCGGCACCGTCGTTTCAGTCAGTCACAAAATGGCGGCCTGAAAAAACCTGTGACATCTCATGTTTATCTGCAGGCCTACTGATTTCTGTTCTTGTGCAGTGATTTTTAGAGTTGCTGCCCCAAGGGATTCTAATTCAGTCTGTTCAGTGGTGGGAATCAAAGAATCATCAGTAGAAACAGAAAGGTGAAACTGGGAGCAGGATTTAATGACTGCCAGCCCAAGGGGGCAGAACCTGTTGAAGGTATTTACTACTCGTGACAAAGGGTTCAGTAGAAATTAAAGGCCTATTTCAGCATGATTTTTTAAGCATATTCTGAATCTTGAGCATGAGAGTGGTTTGCTAGATCACCTTCAGGCTTTAGAAGTAAGAATACGCTCAATGCCATCACAAGATCAGATTCTTAATGCACAAACACTGGAGGCAGTAAATGTCTAGGACTCAGGGTTGGTAGTCCTGGTCATGCAGTGCAGCATTTTGGCCTGTGATTAGTCTCACCTGTACCATGGGACAGACTTAAAAAAGCTCTGACGCTACAGGAGTCAGCATTTTAGTGTTAGGCCTTGCATGACAGCACTTTATGTTGAGTATAGCGCATCGTTACAGATGGAGTAGTATCTTCTTTTTACCTTGATGCTGATAATTTGTTGCATGTTGGCGAAAATAAAAAGTCAATGTTCAAGTAAATGCACAACTTAAAATGAGCTACATGAACCCCCTGAGAAGCAGACTTGTCTAGTATGGGAATACCACACCAAAAAGGACCGGATTTAATAACAGCAACAAGGAAGACTATTGTTCTGTTGGAATTTTATGTGCTTTTCAAGCATCTGAGGTGTCTCCAGTACCCTTTGCTGTGGTATCTCAATGCTGACCTCACAATAATCACCACAAATTCAAAACTTGAATTGTACTAATGTGACGTAGATGAGAAGCTAGGCAGTTAAATTATTTGCCCAAGGCTACAAAGCATCATGCCGGAGAGCTGAAACTAGACCTTTTACCATGTCTGTCTGGCCAGTCCCAAAGTCTGTGCTTTGTTTTATGTTCTCAGGAGTGTTTCTTCACACGCATGTTACTCAAACTGCATGCTTGACATCTAGCAGCAGTCACGGTATTCACTGCATTTTTCTTCTGGATTGTTTTTCACCTTACATTTAAAAAGTGATTGAGGTTTTAAAGAAAATCTGAACCAGCTGAAGAAAAGAAGGATATCTCATTCAAACCATTATCATAATTTTTTTTTTGGAATTTTTTTTCCAGAGCTGTTTGGTTGTTTCTTGATTCAAGTTATAGTGATAATCTGAATCCATCAACCACACAAATGTAATGTTAACCTAAACTATGAATAGTAGAGGTAGTTTGTACAAAATAGTACAGGAGTAATAAATCTGTTGATAATTTCCTTTTCATTGTGTGAAAAAGAAAAAACCACCAACAAAAAGCAACAAAGACCCCAACCAAACTTGTTCTGTGTTGCTTTCAATTGGTGGTGTCAGTCATGTGTCCGTGTCCTCTTCACCCTTTTCTAAGGGATCTGTTTTACCCACTTACCTTTACACAACCTATAGATATGGTATGGGTAGGGCCTGTGCATCTCTTGCATATTCTTCTTGCAAAATCTCTATAATTATTGTTATATTACTCCACGGATATTTCACTAAATCCATATAAAATAGCATGTGAGACTGTAATGATGTCATCTGTGTGTGTATTTCTGTAGATAACGTTTGTGTGTGGTATATATGCTATTTACGATCTGTACTTTGCATGTAGATCATGCAGACAAGAGTCAGGCCATGATCCCCAAACTCCATAGCGTGGGTGGGGTATGTGTAGTGTATGTAAAACCTACATAGGCAAATTACTAGCAATTGAAGACTACAGATGTTTTAAGGGTGTTTTGGACAGCAGAAAATTATATTTCTCTGACACTTTAATTTTTTTTCTTTAATTTGAGAAGTACCATATCCTTCACACTTTCTGACTTTGTTAGAAAAGGCAAAGCAGTTCATGCTTTAATTCACCCACACCTTTCTCTTTTTTTATCACTTTTTGCTTGAGGGTTTTTATTTCTCTTAAATATTTGGCAGCTAAACGGTGCTGAGTACGCTTGTCTGGTGTGTGACAGACATACGTGTTCCTTATTGCACGCATTTGTAAAAGAGGAACTTGCAATGATTTTTGCCTGAACGTGACTAGATTTGCTGCTGTACAAATAATATAAACTAAATATTCTTAATTATTTTAGCTCATGCTAGAAAAGATTCCGGACAAAGGGGAGATTGATGCAGTGTGCCTTACAATGGGCCTACTGATTTCTCCACTGGCCCTTCCTCTGCACATGGTCAATTAGAATTGAAAATCCTGTGCTGATTTCATTCGCTGGAATTTTTAAGCAGGTCAGGAAGAAAGATGTTATTGAAAGGAAAAGTCTCATCTAAATAAGAAAAGAACACGTGGCCATCTGGTCTAACTGTACCATGCCGAAAGTCATTTTGGCTCAGCCGTAGTTTGGTCTTTGCAACAGTTTGCCAAAATATCAAACAGAAATCTGTTTACATTAAAGCACTCTGTGCTTTTTATCTATAAAAATGCAATGCGCAGTTCTCTTCCTATCTGTAAGGCATAAGCTTATCTGACCCTGTTACCTTATTGAGAATGCCTATGTTTCTGGTAGGCTCTCAAGTTACCTCTGCTGTGCGAAGTTCTAAGTGAAACAACCAATCTTTTTAAAGTTTTGGAAATAATTCTTAGCACTCTGTTAGCACTAAGACTTGTACTTCTCCTTGGACTAGGAAAGACTCAAAGAAGCAGATGCAACAGAGGAAGCACAGGGGGAAGAGGAGAGAGTTTAAAGAAAGAAATTGGAACTTGAAGTTGTGTGAGTAGCACCATAGAGTCTGCGCAACCAATTGGAGGCCATAGGCTAAGAGAGGAGTTGTAATAGACATCAGGTTTTTTTGGCAATGGAGTCATAAATATGCATAAGCTTCCGTGATTGCCTTGTTTCAACATCAACTATTTAAAAGTTTAAAGAAGTCAGCAAAAAACCCCACAGGTCAGGCTTTCTCACATTTAGGTAAATAAGCCTTTTGTGTGAAAAGCTAAACCATGTAACTCCACATCTCAGGGGCCTGGACAACAGCCATTGGAGGATAATGCCGTATGTGGTATGGTATCTCCTACCTACTTTAGTCAGAGCTGCCGAACACCCAGCATTCACTAAACCCAAGAGACCTTACTGGGAGAAGGGGATAACGTTGAACTAAATGTGGAAGCAAGGGCCTTGTATTCATATGCTCAGGCTTCATGCTTAATTCTTCTATGTTCAGTCATTACTTTTGCATTGACAAACTATATAAATTGCCAGCTGAAATATCCCTTCTAATACCAGGTAGTGTGTAAATCACTTCTGAAGTTTAGAGGAATTGATTTGTGAAGGATTTCAGTCTTCAGGAAATGGACAAAAGTCTGATTGTTTATTGTCATTACCTTAAGAAAATAAAAGCACTCCAAAATGTAACTGCAGGTATTATTTTGAAATACATTTGTGAAACATAAGTGACAAATTTATGATTGAAAAATAAATATGCCAAGAGAAGTAGAAAGGAAATTAGCACTTGGTGAGCTTGTGTATACATGTAACTTACAAGTATGTGTTTCTCATCTATGGCCATTGTGTTGAGTTCGCTTGTATATTTCATATATGGTATATAAAATGTTCCTGCAGAAAAGTGTAAAATTCCTTGTTTTAAACCATAAAAGAAACAAAAAACAGGAAAGCAAATTTGACTGCAGCTCTCAGTTATCTTTAGTTCTCTGAAATCTCTTTTCTAGAATTTTTACCTTGTCTGTGGATATTGTTGCCACTCCATGCAACCTTTTGTTTGTATGCCTCTAATGTTATTTGGAAAGGAAGGATTTTTAAGAATAAATTTATGGGATACTTATGCTGGGTTCTTTTTTTCCATAGTGTTGTTATCAATATTAAACAAAAAAGATAAAATAATTCCTATTTTTTTATTAAGAGACCTGTTAGTGTGACTAAAATATAGTTTAAGCTTTTTCAGCGAGTATATTACAAGCAGTGTATGTGTACGTTTTAAAGACTTATTTCTAAGTCTTTTTTGCACAAAGTCCATATTGAAATGCAAAAATTAATCACCATGTCTTATCATACTATAGTTTGTACCAGAAGACAATACAATTCCAGAGAACTTACAGAAAACAGGCCTGCGTGGCATACGTTTAAAAATTAAACAGAATAAATGCTTTGAATCTCCCTTCTCCCTGGATGTCTCTGCTAACCCCACCCATAGCCACACCAAACGGAGAGCAACTATTTTGAGGAGTGCTGCATTCCCAAGACCAACTTTCTGGCAGGGTGACACTGGGCCAGTCGGCGTTTCTCTGGGCTGTGGCAGCAGGAAGGCTGGGGGCTGCGGGGCCAGCTAACTAAAATAGTTCCCCGCCACGCTCCCCTTCTTCGGTTGAAGGCGATCTACTCACAAAGCATTTCGCTACTGCCTGGTTTGAAACTGCCAGGGAGATGTTGCTAATCTCTAAACTCCAATATGTTCAAGTATTTGTTTGCCTTTCAGACATAGGTCTCAGCACACTCGCTGTTTGCCTTTATGTGCTACATTGCACGCATATACAAAACCTCTCCAGAGTATCCGAGAGCTACATGGCAATTATGTAAGTGATGCATGAACTTAACGTAAAATACTGTAAAGCTACAGTAGAAACCGCTGTAAAATGGGAAACAGCAGATGCCCCTAGATACACTCTGTTGGAAAGTGAGTGTGTGTATGTGTGTGTGTTGTACAATAATGCTTGTATGGGTTTGTAAAAGTTTCTTATTTCGCATTTTTCATGGATCGCAGTGAAGTTGAAACCGAGCCTGGCCGACATAAGGAGGAAAGGCTTGTGTTTGTCTTTAATCTTTGTGCAGCACGGTTTAGACTCTGTCTGATCTGCGCATAGCAGAGCAAGGGGCTTGCCGTGCATTGCGTGCAGGCTCCTTGATTGTGGAGGGGAAAGGAGGGAAAAAAAAATGTGGCTGGAATCCAGGCGGGCGAGCGCGGTGCGGCGCAGGGCTCTGTTGATCATTATGTCTAGCCTTCAGGTGTCTCGGCTCACAGTGGGCGGCGGGTGGGGGAGGGGGAGATAACAGGAGGGCAGACAAAGAATAAAATGGTGTATTTAAAAAAAAAAATAATTAAAAAATCAAATCATATGTAAAGAATAAAAGTCGAATCCCTTCTTAAAAAAAGGCTTCTTTTAAGGTTTCTTTCCCTGCAGTGGGAGCAGGCAAACATCTGTCCAGGAAGATTTATTTAAGCCATAATTAGTAGCGTCTGGAGTCTTTCAACAATTTCTCCTTATTGCACTTAATTTTTTTTTTTTTAAAAAGAAGTCTGCTCATCTTTCACTTAGAAACTGTTTTCACTTCATGCTTTATTAGAGATCCAGCCCAGCCAGGACCGAGTCAGATTTCTATTGTCTTTTGCTTTTTCCCTTCTGATCGTAGTTTTCAGAATCTAACTTTTGGAAGGGGAGGGGGGTGGAAAGGAGCATGCAGGCAGGGAGGGGGGGAAAGATCTTATTAAAGGTCTTGTGAACATGCCCGGGGGGGTTGGGGGGGGGAACAAAAATACAAATCAGTGCTTCTTGTTATAGTTATCCATTTGGGTTCAATTTCTTTTCCGGAGAAGGAGGAGGGGAGGAAAAAAAAAAGCTCTGCTTTGTCTGTTGCTTCTGTTTGAGGGCTCTCATAAATCTTGCCCAGAAAGCAACTTGGGCTTAAGGAGATCTGGCCAGCAAAGCTCTGGGAAGCAAATGCAGTGTCTCTTGCTATGAATATTCTCTTCTTTCTGCCTCCTTCGTCCCCACTGCCCCCTCCACCCCGACCTTCTGATGTTATGCTGTGAAGAGCCCCACACCCTTTCCCACCCCACCAGGAATCCAAGTGAATGCAAGCTGCAATCTAGAGGTAGTTAAAGTTGCTTATCACAAAGCCTCTCCTAGTGCTGAGCGAGTCCAGATATTGCACTAGTTGTGTTTTCTCAGTCCAGCCATAACCCTTTTCTAACACTCCCCTCCGTTGGCTCGCCTCTCCCCCTCCCCCCGTGGAAGGAGTGGGATGGGAACCTTGCTCGACTTCATTGTTCCGAATCTAAGAGCTATTTGCCCCAAAGTGTCTTCGCTGTCTTTCATAGCTAATTATAATAACTGTCAGATGTCTGGAAAGTCTGGGCTGCCCTTGCTGGCGGAGTTAAAGTTTGCCTTTATTTTTTCCCCTTGGGGACAGATCAGGCCTGATTAGACACAGAGTACAAATAAAAGTGAACAACGTACATGTGTAGGGCTTTTTGTCTTTGTTTTTCTTTATGAACAAAGCAGTATGCAGGCTATGTCAGGAAGCAGTGTGGCGTGCAGCGTGCATGCAGGCACTGCCCTGGAGGATAACTCTTTTCTTTTTTTTTTTCTCCTTTTTTTTTTCCCTTTATTGAAGCATGTGAGAAATATTTCTGAATTCAAATAGCACTCTAGATACTCGTTCATCTCACAAGAAAAAGTAACCCTCAATTCAGTGCACGTAACATTTTGACAATTTTAAGAGATTTGTTTTTTCTGGGTGAAAATAAAAATAAATAGACTGCGTACTCACAGTTTTGTTGTGCTGTGCAGGTCGCTGTCTCCTTCTGCAGAGCCAAGGAGGATAGGAGGATGTCAAGGGTGCAGAATCCCAGTTTAATTCAGGAGAAATGTACAAATGTGCTTCCTGAAGACGCCTGGAAGTCAGCCACTTGTGCTCAGACATCCCATTGCTGCTCTGCACGCTATACTATCTGCAGTTCTGAATTGAACTAAATACTGCCCATGTGAGAGACAGGGGAAACACAGTCATGTGGGACACACAAATCCACTCTATTGGCTCCGGAGGCACAACTTCAGCATTCTTGCATTTCCACCATTGGTTAACAGTTCAAGCTGAAACAGTCTAGGTCCTCCTAGTGAGTCCGTTTTCCCTTTATGTGTGGAAGAATGACTGTAGGATTTTACAGTGGCAGGATTAGTTAAGAAAGGGACTGAAGTCATCCCTTTGACTGAAGCTGGTGGGTGGGGATTGGAAGCTGTGCTTTTCTCAAGTCGACGTTTTTCCTTTTTTTGCCTGCGCTCTGTGTGTCAGGAAATGCTTGCAGTTAACTTGGGCAGCACAGAGCAACTGAAGTGACTTTCTTCAGGTTCAGGGTAGGAACTTGACTTCTAGAGTAGCACAGTGTTACACACCATACAATGATTTTTGTGGGAATAACTCTATTCTGGCTGGCTAAAACGTGGTTATTTTCTCTTTTCTAGATTTTTTTTTTTTAAGACCAGAAAGGACTATATCAGAATCGCTTAACTTTGAGCTTTTGCATGACATAGACAAATGAATCCAGCAGTCCCAAACCTAGACTAACAATTCAAGTGACAACAGAAAAAAGAATTTACGGAACTGTTGGATCTCTGGGGAATATTATGATGTGGTCCTAATAATATTTTGAAAGAAACAATGAACTCCATAAAATCTGTAATTGCTGATATTTGTTCGAGACTAATGAAGCTGTAAAGATTAAATAGGAGGGAAGAAAATTGCCTATTCCCTATTTTGGTGTTCTGTCATTTGCCTGATTTAGTTATGCCAGCGTGAGCAGTAATTTGAAACGGTACTCAGTCATGTGTGACATACTTCTCCAATTAACCCTTATTAAAAAGACCTTTCCCAAATCCCACATGCATATTTTCCTAGAACCACAGAAAGCAGAGATATGGTGGATTTGTCAGGGTTTGTCTCTGTCCTCTCTGGGCAGGTTTATTTCCTCTTCTATGTTTCCAGGGCTTTGTCTACTGTAGCTCTAAATACCCTCAACGTGTGGCTCCTGTGTTGGTGGACTATTGAACTTTGGGCCTAATTTAGCAGTTGAAGGGCTTAACTATACTTGGAAATTTACCAGGATAATTATTCTGGAATAGTAAATTCATGATATACCCATGGTGTACACAAGGACAAACGCTGACAGACTGCACTGTTGGCGTTTCTACCAACTACATGCTCCTATTCAGCAGCTTGTCCCTGGCTTTTGGGAGTCCAGGCATCATTTTTTTTCTACCAGTCAAGTTTGTTCAGACCACCTTAAAACAATGCTTCTTCCTCTTTGGACTTCACTCTCTTAGGCTATTTATAGACTTTTATCATCACCTCACTGACCACCCTTGTCATCGCTTAGCTGAGCACCATATTCCAGGTGTGGCTGAGTAACATATGGGAATCTTCCTCCATAGTCTGTGTCCTGGTATCACTGCAGCAAATCAATATGCGTTTGCTTTTGATGTATGAGCAGGAAAAAATATATTTGAAAAATGTACTTACGCACCTAAGAGGATTTGAAAGAAGAAGAATACACTATTTGCTGTGCTCTGAGTTAAGAAGGTGGCCTTGCAAGGCTGCCTTTGCTTGTAAAAACTAAGAAGGTACATTGAGCTTATTTTTCTATACCAGGCTCACTTAAAAATCATGTTTAGAAATAATATATAAAGAGTGGAGTGGCTCAGTTGTGGAGGTTTTTTAAATCTTCGTGAATAAAGGTAATTGTTTAATTGGGATAAAATAAGGCTACAGCAGTAGCATCAAAACTTTCTCTCCTCCCTCCAAAAATGTTTTCAGCTCCACTGGGCTTTCCACATCTGGACTCCAGAACACTGAGGGGAGAGAACTGAAAACCCTGGGAGACATTTCCTTTTTTTCGCAGCGCTGGTGGTCTTCATCATTTTGGTTACTCTTTTTGCTGTTGTTTAATTCAATTAAAGTGGGAAGAAATACTAGTAAAAGAAAGCTTACTCCAGAGAGCAGTAAACTCTTGGGTTTTAAGACCAGTACACGGTCTTGTCTTAGATGCATCTTTTTCATGAATGTCAGTTTCTGATTTTAAAATGTTGAAAAGCTATTTAAAGAGAGGGACTTAACATCTGAATTCATTTAGTAATGTTTAGCTCTTTCCTCAAAAAAATCATGAATGTATTTCAGGAAAATCTGGGGAATCTGGAGTCAACAATTATTCACCTGCACTTGAGTCATGAAACTGAGACTTAGGTGATACAAGCAGACATTTTTGTGACTCTTATAGTATTTCAGAGACCAAATTAATTCTTATTACCACTATTGTCTGCAGAGAGAGAAGTAAGTGCGTCTTTATACGTGCTCATGTATTTCAATAGGCATCTTATTTTCCATGTTGGTCCCATTGAAAAGAGATAAAATGAAGACAGGCTAAATCATGTTCACTCTCCTTGAATAATCAAGTGCTGCTTTCTCCATGATTGGTTACTAGAGAAGAATTCCTAACTGTAAGAGAAAAAGTATGAGAACATCACAAAATTACCACAGTGTGGAAAATAACTTTACTTGCAAATTCTGTCATTGTGATGATGCTTTGATTGTGAGACAAGATGTTGCTGTATGAAACAGGGCTTTCAGAGTCTGAAGACCTTACATTTACTGCTATGTGGTCCTCTGTGACTCCTTCCATTGGCAGAACGGGCTTTTATGTCTGGTTTGGGGTTTGTTTTTGGGGGGGTTTAGGCTCTTTTCCCCAATCTAGCAATGACTGGTAAAGACACTTAACTCCTGCCTAGTAGAGGTCCTGTTCCTAAGAAATTTTTATTGTCCCTTGGCCAAGAACTCTAGGAAAGAAAAGAAATTACTGAAGCAAGTTAGAAATGATAGTCACTAAAATAGCTCTTTTTCATTCTTTGGAATTATTAGAGAGCAGATGGTGTGAGGGGGAAAATGTAGGATGGACTTGTTCCTCTTGTATGGGGTACATTCCCAGGCAACTTTACAAAACAGCCAGTGATTATTTTTTTTTTCTTGCACAGAAGTAATTTCAATGCCTGGGGGGGGGGTAGAGGGAGTGGGGAGGGAGAAGGAGATTTGTACCTTGGCTGCTTTTTAGCAATGCAAAAGGCAAAAACCAAAGAGAGAAATTTCTTTCAGAAATGCTTAAAATAAAGGCACTTAAGCAGTATTCTAGTTGATATGTTGTATTATGTAAATGGATACTTCTGAAAACATTTTAACTGTTTCCTTAGAAAATAAAAGAGATTTCTGTTGTGTATATGATGTAGACATGTTACCCAGTGCTTTTAAACCTTTCCATTTTTCTGTGAGAAATGATTGAACTTTACAGACTGTGTATTTGCTTGCAACTTTGCCAGAGAATTCTTGCTGTTCCATACACCTTTGCTTTTTATAATTCAGCAGTAGGTGGTATCTGCTAAAGTTTATATCTTGTATTAGTCACTGCTAGTAAAATCCCTCAGTGTCGGTAATGTATAAGAAAAGAAGTTGTTAAAAAAACCCAGAGGATACTGAAGAAGCTGGGGAAAGGCAGAAAAGCAGCAAAGTCCCTGAGAATCTTTGAGGGCAGGCAAGTGGACACAGGACACCTGAAAGCTATTTTACAGAGAACTACCAGAGCCTGGAAACATGCAAATCACTTGCATTGTGTGCATATATTCTGGAAATGGTTTCATAACCTAGTTAAGAACAGCCCTAAGCTAACACAAGGAGTTTTCCAAATGCATCTGGTACAGGAGGGCTGTGAAGGAATGTTTGCTCTCATCTCCTGCACCAGAAGGGGTGAAACTTGCTGAAGAGCTGTCTGAGCAAGTCATCTGTGGTGTACACAAACCAGCTGGCCAGGTTGCAGTATCTGTTCAAAACTCAGCGCTAAACCAGCTACGAGAGAGAAAATTAACTTGATCCCAGCTGAAACCAGGGCAGATTTTATGTACAGAAAAATCACTAGCCAAGCTGTTAATATCATAACTGATGTGGCACTGTTTTGGGCTTATGTTTTGGTTTTTTTCTCCAACCCAGTCTTTTCTCATTCCTGTGTCTTCTGTAGCTATTTATGTAGATCAAGTGAATGAAACCACATGAGATACTGGGAAGATTTTCAGCAGGCAGAGGAAGCTGTTATCCCATTACTAGTGAAAGTCAGGGGAACTTATTCCTGTTTTCACTGCTGGCTTTCCTTCTGCTTATGGTCAGGTTTTGGTGGATAGCTTAGATAATTGAGCTGAAATTTAACCACTACAAAAAACATCCCGGATTCAGTAGGTCCTTGACCTCTCTATACTGAAATCCATACATACTTTGAGCTATTAGTTGTTTCGTATATATAAACCTGATTTTTGTTATGGGGACTGTTGGTAAGGAATTCAGATATCATCATCTCATTCAGCTGAAGTGATAACAGGGAAAAATCCAGGATTTTCAGCTAATTGATTCTAATTTTTTTACAAGGGTTATACAACGAAAAAAATAATCTATTAATAACCTTATTTGTAGGAGAAAATTTCTAGATAAAACAGAACATTATGTAAACAGTGGGTGAGTAACTGCAATATTTTTCAAATTAAATTGAGTAATAGAAATGTTTTAAAGCTGGACTATATTTAGAGTGCCATAGAATTATGATGACCAGAAAGATTTGTCCAACAAAGGTAGAACTGACCATGCTTTTAAACTGATATGCCTCAAGTTTAAAATAAAAAAAAAAATTCCTGTTACCATTAAGGTACCATTGAAGTGAAAGATATGTGAACAATTTTGATATCACATGTGCCTGTTCCAGAAAGTCTGGTAATCTCTGTTTTCTTTTCCTGGGTGATTTGCATCAATTTATGTTCAATCTTCCCACTTTAATCTTTTCTTTGGCCACTTTTCCCCCTAACTCTTTGCAGGTTAAGCGAAGTATTTTCCCTAAAATAGAGAGGCTTAAAACTCAGCTGTCCCAACTTTTACTAAAAAAAAAAAAACCCAAACCAAACAAAACCCAACAACAACAAAACCAAACCAAAACACAACTCTAAAGACCTGAAAAAACCAGAAAACCCCAACTTTAAAGGGACAGTCTGACATGGTGATCACAAGAGTTCTTTTCAGACTACTCTTAAAAGGCAACATAGGTTAGTATAGTCAGACTACTCTTAAAGGGCTACTTCTGGTGAGTTTTGTCATCCCCAATTAGTCCATAGTAATATATAATGTATTTTATCTATGATCTGTCACACTACCATTTCCTTACAGAATTCTGCAACTGGCATGTGGTATTCTAATTTCCTTCTGCAGTAAGATATTCTATTGGTTTTAAAATCTGAAACATCAAAACTTCATGTAATCCACTGTTTACTGCAGGATGATAGTACTTAGCAACTCGTGTTTCAAGCGTAGCAGTCACTTGATATAAAATTCATATGTGGTCTAATTTTGAAATTAGCTTATTGACCATATTCATTGGGATAAATCATCTCTCTTTTCACAGAGAAAAAAGGTGGATGTTTAATTATTACACATTTTATATAAAAGTAGAGTATTCTCTCCATTGTCCCATCTCTACAGCACTGTCTTCAACAGAAGTGCAGTAGTATTGAGGTTAAAGCACAATGAGGAAACAAGTCATTAGTAGTTGCAACTTCTTTTTCAGAAAAAATACATTAAAGCTAAAATACATTATAACTTTTTTCAAAATAATACACTTTTTGGGGACCAATACACTAAATCTTGGAGATTATATTTCTTCTTTTCCAATAATTTTGTTCTAAAGAGATCTCTGATTTTTTGATTCATTATTCTTGTATGACATCTCAGTCTTTTAGAGATTAAGATAGTAGGTAATTTGCTCCACTTCTGTTTCAGTTTGGTGTGGTCCTAAATTCAAGATAGTTTCCAAAGGAATTTGTTGCTTGTGGTTGTTTTGTTTTTAAACCATCTGCCCTCCACATTTTACTCCTTAATGATTTCTTTTTTTTTTCCTCAAGGGAAGTTAATACTGCATAGAAGTGGTACTAATACTGTAGCTTTCCTTCCAAGAAGCAGACCTGTTACTTTAAGGATGTGCGTTTTTCTTCTGGTAGCTTATGAAAAATTAAATTAAAAGGATTTAATAATTTAGGCAGCATAGTTTAGTGGCTGAATGTTGAAGAACAGAGGAGTTTGAATTTGCAAGCAAAACACTAGACATTTCAGAGAATATAGTTCAATATTGCCTTCAGGCACTGATCCCTGCTAGGTGCATGCAAGAGATGCACCTAGAGATGTTTTCAGAAACAGCTTATTATATAGTTGAATAGAACTGCTACTCTAGTAATGACTTATCTTTAATTATATATAGTATTATATATTCTGTATTGATTAATGAATGTCTTGCACACTAAAGACCAAAGAATTGCTTTACCAAGAGGGTTTTGATCTTGGTTAAAGAACCAGGTGTAGGCAGAGGGGAGGGGAGCAAGGAAGCAGAGATGGGAAGTCAATGCAAACTGCACTTGCTCAGATAATTGCAGTTAACCAAAGCACGTTCACATATTTGTCTGATCCTTGTGGGGAAATAAAACCCTACCCTGAGCCCTTCCAAATGTCCTCCTGCTTTAAGTAACCTCTGTCGTGGTTGATTGTTAGGTTTTTTGGTTGGCTGGTTGTTTTTTTAATAGGGCCATCATAATGGTATCTAAATATCCTATGACTATGTCCCTTACTGTTTCCTTTGTTCCTTCCCACTGTTTAATTACGGTCCTCATTTGTGGCATCTAAACTGGCTGCTTCTTGCTTGAGGGACCTTGACTGAGATCCTGACCTTAGAGAAATCAAGGAGGAGAGTGGGTTTCAGTGTCTTAAGTGGCACCAGAATTTCACCCCTGCCTTTATTCAGGACACCTCTGGACAAAAGGGAACAAGTAAGAATGAAGTGCTTGAGTATTAAGCCAATTATCTCTTTTAATTAGGACATGTATAGAGAACTCTTAAACTGAAGAAAGGGTGAAATCTGCTGAATAAATTATTCAGAGTAAATAGTCCACCCAGCTCTAGTTCTGACAGAGATAAAGCTGCAGTGGCATCAAAGTGTCTGCTCTTACAGGGTGCTGCTCTGACACAGATGTCAAATGACAAATCAACATGAGGTGAACAGATGAGTCTTATTCCCCGCCTTGCTCAGCTGGAGAGATTGCTAAGGGTGGTCAAATAGACTCCAGCGATGCTCTTAGAGCATCGTTTAGCTGTAAAAGATAAATAAAACTGGCCAGGAGGTAACTTCTGTAATGCCTTAAATCTGCTTTGCAGATATTACAAAGGGTAGACTACAAATAACGTGGGAGCTTTTTACCACAGCATGGAGGGAGGGAAATCAGTCAGTCCTTGTGGACACATCCTCTAAGACTGAGAAGAGATTTGAACAGTTAAAATATATTTTTCTACTGGTGAAATGGGTGTTGTTAAAAAGGAGTGTAGCTGTGTTTCTTTGTGTACTGACTTTACCTCCGTATTCTTTTCTGGTGAGATATCTTTGTGCCTAGGTGACAGTGATGGAAGTGACTGAAGATATTCTGTTTCAAACCCTGTTCTGAGACAATGTTCTGACCCTTCAAGGTTTTTTGCAAAATGCCATGAAAAATCATAGTTTCCTTTGGGCTTCTGTTACTCTGTACCACCTGCTGAGTAGCTATATCTTCTTAGCCTGTTTTCCATAAAATGGAGTGCTTAATCAGGGAAAACCAAAACCACTGGACAAAAGGCAGTTTAAATGCTTCCTCAGGACAGGATGTAGGAAAGGCTCTTACTCATAATATTCATCATTCGTGTAGGACTTAGGTAGAACTATTTAAGTGTATGCTGGGAAAACAGTCGTGTCTACGTGCAGAACCTGACGTGGCAGCTGGGGGACATGGAGTCAGGCAGCAGTAGCTCCAGCTTCATAGCCACAGAGAGGAAATCAGAGAATTCAGATTGGATGCCTCTCTAGACATCAAGCTGTCATTCATGCATTTTTAAATGGTATAACACTGATAAAAGGTGATTTTGGCTGAAATAATCCTTGCGGCACTAGATTTTACTTTGGGTAATAAAACAGACTGCTATAAAAAAAATATTTATTTTAAAAAAAAAAATCCCAACACAAAACAGAACCAAAAATAAAAACAAGTACTTTTTTCCTGCCCCTTTCTGAGAGACAGTACCACCTTTTGCAGTCTTTGTCCTGAATGGAACATTTTGAGCCTTAATTTAAAATCAGTATAATTTTCCATCAGTTTGTGGCAGTCTTTTAGATGTTGCAACGAAGTTGAAATGCAGTTTACAGTCCTTTGACATAGTGGAAATCCCTATTTTGCAGTGACACATTTTCACAAAGATGATGATTAATGTATACCAAATCTTGGTTAAATATCTGCAGTTTTTAATGCTAAATTTTCTATAAAACTGTATCTTCCACAAAAGTAGAAGATTAATTTTATTATACTGTTTAAAAACTGTATATCATAAACAAACAATTCATGTAGAAATATGTGCTTGTTCCTTTGAGAGAGGTGAATAGATAAACTGTCCAAGGTACAGGGAAATAGAGCATGGATAATGCGGGTTTGAGATATTCTGTTGCTTAAGTGATGCATTAAATCAATATTCTGCAAAGCTTTTTCTTGTTAAGTTATTTACTTGGCTGCTGTCACAATTCACCATTTAGGTCATCATCTTTTCAAAAAAAATATATTTTCTTGTGGCCTAATTTAACTTTATCTAAATAGTTTAATTCCTTAAGTAGTGAAACTTCAAATGCAGAAATTGTAGTTTGTTTTAATGCTGATATTTACACTGAAATCCCTTAGTTACTGGTTAATAGGCTGAGGAAAGAATTGACTTTCAAGTGAATTGCTAGTTTATCTGCATGAAAATCTATTAGAACAAATGAATACCAGAATAAATAAAAACTGATGTTAATATGTTAGTAAAAAGGGGAAATCCCTTAATGAAGTTCTAGAAAGAGAACGCTGAAAAGACAAATGATTGTTCTTCACCTATTTTCATGCAAACATGTATCTACATAAATGGAATCTCAGAAGTCACTTCTTCTCTACAGTTGAAATAAGAATTCAAAATTCATTATGGAGCTACTCAGTGCCCTGTGGTAACAGGAGCCGAAAGGTGTGCGCTCAGGAATGATGCGAGGGTACCTCAGGGAACCTTCATCCTCCCACCCTTCAGATGGCTGAGTAACAGCTGCAGAACTTCAGCACCCGGGAGGGATTTCGTTTGTCAAAAAATATAGGCAGATACTGGACCATGAATCATTTCTGTTGTGTTAAGATTTTACTGAACTTCAGATAACAAAATCATTTTACACTAAGCAATCTACACAATTATTTCTTCCCTTTAATCAAGATTCAAAAGGGTAAGATCACTCACTTCCCTTTGTAAACTGTCTTAATGGTCTATCATCTATACAGTGCAGTCTGCGCGATACGTTTACATAACGTGTAATTAGTCACAGTGTCTGCACAGACGTGTGGCTAAGTCTGCACTTTAGCTTTAGATGGTTTTGTATTTTTTTGAAGAATTTTGGAAGGAATTATAATTTTGTGACAGCCACAGGACTGTGCTGGTTTTTGGTCTTGTGTTTTTTTTTTCTCTTTCTAAGCAGCTTCTTTTAATTTTCAGCTAGACTAAGAAAACAGGGTTTTCAAAGAGTATTTCTTCATCCTTGTTGGGGTATTCTAGAATTAGGAGTATTCAGATAGTAATGAAAACAGTCAAGTAAATGTAGGGGGTTTGGGTGAAGGAGACTACAAAGATTAGGATGAATTATTTAAGAAAGCAGAAGAATAAAAATAGGTCACGAGGGGAAAAAAAACCAACCCTGCAAAGTACTGAAGCTTGCAGAGGAGAGAGATTGCCTGGGTTTCTTGTGCCTCTCAAAAGGGATGACAGAGGTCTTCAACCTAATCTGAAGATAGAAAAATAAAATTATTTCATTAGGAAGTGCTTTTTAACACAACATGTGATAATTGTGGAATTCACTGACAATATTTATTAAGGCTAGACCTGTTTCTTAGTTACTATATTGACACAGACTGATTTGATGCCATTCTATTTTTTTTCTACATTTTCTCTATCAACCCCATCAAGTTTTATTAATTTGTTTGCATGATGTCTTTTCTTACACACTTTTTCCAGTTTATGGGAGCTGAATGCAAAACAGAACATCTACTGTCCTGCCTTTAATTTGTTTTTCTTCATTTGGTAGAAGCTTTTATAGAAAATACATAGGGCAGCATAGTTATATTTCACCAGTCCTCTGAAAGGTTGTTAGGAGAAAATTCAGAGACGATTCCCTGACATGCTCTGAAAAAATAAGGTGGGTCTTGTTAAAGTTCCTTAGATAAAAATGTTTTTTTCCATGTATCATTAGCCTAAAGAAAGCTGCTACTATTTTAATTCTTCTTGTCAGCTGAAAAGAGAAACAAATGTCCTTGGAATCTGATTAATAGTATTTCATCTATGTAAGCCATTGCACTTGGTGGAAGAAGTAATGGTGAAAGAAATTGAAATTGTCTGGAGTTAATTAAGCTGGTTTTCAGATTAATAAGGTAATGAAGAAATATTTACATAAATATTACGTAATGCAAGTGGCAAGACCTTCTTTTCAAATAGGAAATAAAAGACAACCAACATTTTGTAGTCTGTTAACGATTTTGTGGAAATATTGTATTGTGTTTTTATTGAGGGCTGCTGTACGTAATGAAACATGTAGCCTGGCTGTCAAAAGCAGTGGAAACCCCATTTCCTGACTAGACAAAACACCTAAACTGCATGAAGCAATAGGCTTTGTAATCAAAGTAGTTGTAGAGTAGGTAGTATGGCTACTCCAAAAATACAAGCAAACATAAAGCTTTTAGTATGTTCTTAGTGGGCTAAAAGCACAAGAGGATGCTAGGATGCTATCACTGACATGGAACAAAATACACCAAGAAAAAAAATCAACCATGGAATAGCTGAACTGATGAGAACAAGAAGTTCCAACGAACCAAAAATTCACTAAATCCAAAAATGTAAAGTTCTGACCCCCGTTGACCTCAACAAGTTGTTAATTAGCAGAGGATTAACACCCTTTTCATCTGGTGGCAATCACTAGAAAATAATGTGCATGCATCACAGAACTTTAGGGTCTAACAAAAGATTAAACACAAAGATTCTGTGGATTATAAAAGTGGATTCTGAAAGGGCCACTACACTGTCCAGTTTGCAATTTTAAACAAATGATCAATACCTTAGAAAATAAAATATTTTGGGAAGAACAGCAACTAGAATTTAAACATCATTAAAAAACTTCTATCACTTTTTTTTCTGAATTCAGTGTCTTTAATGTTAATAATTTACAGCAAGACTTATTTGAGAAAAAATTTGGCACATTAAAAAAATCTCATATTTATTATGAGGTAGCCAATAAGGTAATATTTTTTCTTAATGTTATAGAAGGGCCTTAGAAACTTTTATTCCTGTTTTAAATGACTACGGAGCACTAGGCTATTCAGTATATAAAATCCTGACTTGAGGTGAATACTGTAAACCTAGTAGAGAAGTCAAAGCCAGAATCTCCCTATTCTTTCCATTATGGCTCTGTTTTGGGCTCGCAAAGGCTCTTTGAGGGTCTAACTGTGTTTTATATCAGAGGAGGAGTACCCTCAGCTCTTTGGGTGCTGGCATGCCTCGGGGACACTATGCTGCTCTGAGCTGGTGCCAGGAGGGGGGCAGCAGCAGGAGATAGAGCCCCGGGCTCAAAACTGCCATCCGTGCAGCTTCCACGGCCCCGCTGCTCTGCAGCTCCAGCCGTGTCAGGGGTTGGGCTGGGAGCCCCTTGGTACAGCTGTGACGTGAGAGGGAACGAACTGAGGAGCCAGAGGCAGTGTCAGCTGGATCCCAGCAGTTGCAAGCTTAGATCACAATGCATTTCTGTTTAGGCTGTCAGGGATCAAAAACCCATCAGCCAAACGCAAGCAGATATAAACCATCTTTGAGCCTTTTACAATGGCCACAACTTGGTAACTGTGTTTCCAGTAGATTTGAATGCAATGCATATTCCAATCAAAGATGGATTTCTTTCTCTAAAAGGGTTGGTTGCTGCTTAATTCTGAAAGTGTGGCTAACGTTCTGAATGTACCTGCTGCGAAACAGAACTGCTTTCCTTTCAAGATGCGGGCAGTACCGCGTTTACTTCTGTGCTAGGATTGTGACTTTCATTCTGGTTTGGAGCCCTGCGGCCAGGTGGGTGTTGGAGAGCTGCCTGTGCTGCTGTGCAGGGGACCAGCAGCTGCAGAGGGAGGGCTGTGTCCCTCCTGGGTCGCTCGGTGTCACCAGCCTGTGCTGACAGCAAGGCTGCACACCTCAAGGAAGTGAAGAAGGTGAAGAAACAGAAACTGTAAATGTAGCAGAGAAGCGTGGGGCTTTCACTCTTAAAATTGCCAATGTCAGAAACTTCTGCAAGTCAGCTGTGCTCTGGGGAAATTTATGCACAGCCCAGGCCTCACCCAAGCTTATGATTTATGGCACGAAGCAGTGGGTCGATGAGCACTTTTCTCTTGTTATTAAGACCCTCTTTCATTTCCCCAGCTAACACAACTATTTCAGCCATCGAAACAACGAAACTCTTGGTTTGCCTAATAATTTGTTGGTAGTGAGTTCTGCAGGTTAGTTATGTTGTAAAACTGTATCTCTTGGTAACTAAAAGGGGTAACTTTTGCATCATCAGTTTTATTGAAGTACAGTGTTTGCTGTTTTATAGGCTGATAAATGTCTAGTAGAGCATGTCTTGCTGTTTACTTTTATTTCACTCATTCATTTATTAGTTTCATTTGTTGTGTTCTTCTTTCAAGTCTTCACAATGGACAGGTTAGGGAGTAATTTGTATTGTGAAAAGGGAGTAATGATGATCCCAACTGATATTTTCAGTGCTGTGTTCATAGTTGCACACTTCAGAAGGAGCCCATGATTTTACTTTCATATTTAAGGTCAGTCTTGCAGGACTGACAACTGAGAAATGTATTTTTTTAGACAAACTGAGTGAATCAGACCTGGAAGTTTCTGAGAGATAATGAACAGGAAGCTGTGCAACTTTTAGACTAATTTCTCAATAGAGCCACATTTCAAGCACAAAGACATTCTTTCTGCTCTGAATATGATTTCCTAATACTTGTGGTAGATTCTGTATTTGCAAGGGAATTTTACGTTATTATCTGTACTCCAATACTGACCAGGACATGTTCTATTGGAGTGTCTGGCTTATCTTTCTCACCTGTTCAACTATTGAATAAAAATTTGAAGCCACCTGTTGGAGCATAGTTCTGCAAAAATATGTTATTTTATGTTGCTTAGTTAATTCCCTGACTTTTGAAACATATCCTGATTCAGCTTCAAATGTATATGTTATTAGTAAAAAGAAAAGATCTAATAGTGTATAATCATGTATTTTAAAAAGTATTGGTAGCCCAAGTAACCCAGTACAAAATGAGGCAGTAATTTAGCTGTTCTTTTTTCAGGTAGTTAGGAAGATAATACAGGAAGAGTTCATATATATCAATCAAAAGCATTACTGTGTGTGATTCTCCACTATGGTTGCTTCAGGATTCTGATGAAATACTGCCTGTCAGTTATCCATCTTCCTAATTAGATAAACGTTTCAACCAAAATTATTGGAGGGTCAGATTTAAACTGTGCTTCCAGAAAAGCTCACATAAGCAACTTTCTGCAAGTCTTCATGCCAGCAGACTTGGTTATTTGAATACTGTTGGAAAACAAGTCAATTCAAATGAGTACGTGTGAAAGGTGTTGCTCTTTCAGATTTAGGAACTGAGCCTAGAGACGTATTTTGTGTTAGGCCTTCAGCTGAGCAGCTGTAACTGTTTCCAGCAAAATCTGTATTAGCCTATGATAGATTAAGCCTTTCTCTTTTTTTATCTGAGAAAATGATTCAGTAAATACCTTAAACTACTCAACTCGTGCCTCACTTCAAGGCAGCATTACCCTTTTCAGTAGAAATATGTAGGTTGGGATAGGAGAGGTGGGACTTTTCATATGATTTCCTACCACTTATACTCTTAAGTCTAGTTGATGCTTCATCAGAGTTCTCATACTTTTCTCTGGACTTGATAAAATCAGATTATTTTTGCTCTTCAACGGTCACAAACAGAATATGTTGTTGACAATAACTAAAACTCAGGAGTGTTATCGAAAGATAATCAAAGCCAATGTATGAATTCTTAAAAGACTCACGTTCCTGGAACTAAATCACTGTTTCAGTGCTTACTCTTGGTTTTCAATCCTTTCTGTTAACAATCTCAAATGAAGTTGGCTGCAGTAACTAAAACCCACAGGTTCTGTGGTACACCTTACTTGTATTGCTTAGAATAAAGATGGTAGCTACAAATACGCTCATAGGTTCTGCTGGCATCCCTTTTTTCCTTGAACACTAGATCAGATATGGCAGGCATCTGAAACAGCATGTGCTGAGGGGGTGTGAAATGCTTTCCATCTCCAGAAAGAAAACAGTGTAAAAGCATTAGTACATGTATGGTAAATAATCCTATGAAATTGTGAGCCTCTTGTAAAACTGTCCTGCAGAATTCAAAGTTGAAGTTACTATGAAATGTAGATTCAGTTCAATTAGAAGACCAGGGGAATCGATTCTTGAAGGCTTTCAAAATTTTGCATTCTCTTTCTCTGTAAGGGAGTATGGAGGGAGTAAAGCAGGTGATTGCCTTGTTTTTCTGAAGTTGAGCTTGTTACAGAAAGCTTAGTGCATCAATAGAAATAAGAGTCTGGGGAAGACATTGGCCTAACATAATTCTACTCTTCTACTGCACTTCCTAGTTCCAAACTTAGCTGCTGCTTATCACATGGTGGGAGCTATTCTTGTTTTTATTTTCCTTAATACTGTTCATGTTCAAAGGTAGGTTAGCGCTGCACATCCCATTTATCACAAACTCAGTATGGAAAAGCCATATGGTGATCAAGGCTGGGAATTATGCCCCAAGTTTCACACTAAATGCACTTATATGGTCTTATGGCTACTTACACTTGGTGCCCATCTGTTAGGATGGCAGGGGGCCCACTGCTAAGTTGGCCAGACAGTTGCCCTTGAGGATAGTTGCCAGACAATGTTTGAGCTTCAGTGGGCAACCTAGCAATGGAAAAACCATCGGTTTTGCTCAAACTGCCTCTTTATACCAACGGTGGCTTCTTACACATGGTTGTAATTTCTACTTCAAAGAGAAAATATATGAAATAAAAATGTGACAATGATGATTTCTGTCCCTTGCAGCGGTACAGGTTATATGTTGCAGTGAACAGATGTAAAAGTCATCAAGAAGAAATGCTTCAAGTCAGACTGCAGTAGGTTAAAATTACTGAGTGTTCAGTATATGGGATAGTTCACATCAAATAGGAAACAAGAAAGCAGTCTGATGTAATACATCTGTGGCAAAACTAAAAATGCAAGTTCTAAATGTGCTCCAGGGGTTTAGCACTTGGCTTCAGAGAGAAAAGCTTGCGTGGTTCAAGCTGGTATCCACCATTCAGAAGGTGTGATGATCTTTGCTAATTTCAACCAACCAAACATATTTTTCTTTGTTATAAAGCTAAGGAATTAAAGTATGATTTGAGGGTGGGGGGAGGAGGGGAACCCTTAAAGCTTGGCAGTCCTGCAATCTAAAGCAGTGCAAGACTGTGTATGAAAATAAAGGCAAGAAGAGAAAGACAATAAGGAATAAAGGTGTACATAATATAGCAAATTAATTTCACAGGATATAAAAGTAGAGGAGATTAAGTTGAAAAAAAGAGGAAGAATGAATTGAGCAGCATAGAGGAGGCATCAGAAGCAGGGAGAGGCAAAAGAGCAAGCAGGTTTATTTACATTAAGAAAAAATACCTTGTAGTCAAAGTCTTAGGTATGGACCACGAATTGACTACACTGAAGATAAAAGCAGATAGTTAAGACTCCAGGAAGTAGGAGGAAAATATAAGCAGGAAAAAACATTCAAAGAAAAAAAAGCTTTAATGTGAATGGGAGCTGTGAAAAAACAAGAAATAAGTAGCAACTGAAGTTCAGCTCTTCCATTGAGTTGTGTGGGTTAGGCCTTAGTAGGTCTGAAGCCTTGATTGCCTAAGAATGTGGCTGAAAAGAGAAAAAAATTCTGCTGCTCTTAAGGTCCTTTCTGGGTCTGGACAGCTCTCTTGCATCAAAAGGGTCTGCTCTGAGTGTCATCTCTACATATGCAGATGCTGGTTTATTTATCACTTCCTGTATCTGTAACATTCCAGGAGGCTTTAAGTTTTATGTTCTCATTCAAAAAAACCAAGTTCAGCAGAAGTAGTTGTCACTGAAAAATACTGGTAACTTGACATTAAAACTCACAGGAATACAACGATTTTGATGGAGACTGTACTGGTGATCTTTGTGTCTGGATGGACAAATCTAATTAAGAACATGGTTTGGTGATCAGAACACTTGCTTATGATGGAGAAAGTGGAATGCCAGGTCGTCTTGTACCTGATTCATTCCAGGAAATGTTGTTTTCCTACACATCCAGCAAGTGTCCTGTCTGGTGGGATTTTCTGGAGGAAATGGTCACCTTCTCCATTGCCTTGTGTTCATCTTGAAAGGGATCACTGGAACGGAATGTGCTTAAAAACATAAAAACTTCCAGGGTCACAGGATGAAGGAGCCATTTTCTGCTAAGCTTTAAAGACAAAAAGGAAATCAGGAACTCTAGGATGTGCTGCTCCATCCCAAAGTGTCCAGTAGGTTCCAGTAGATGAAACTGATTGTAGATATGTTGTCAAAACTCCCACTGGATAACACGGAGCAAAGCCTAATTTTTGAGATGAAGACGTTAGCTGGCATCTTGAACTTTTCCAGTCTGAAATGTGACAATATATATTGTTGAAATGTTTGACTAAAGAAATGCTTGAATCTGAATTCTTGGTAGTGAATCTGTCGACTTTTCTGCTCTAACATTCATTTAATAAATAGATATTTTCTAAAACAGTCATGCAAGACACTCAGTATTGTGTGCTCCAGGAGATTAGGTCAAACATGCAAAATGAGAAGGGAACTACTGATGCAAGATTCTACTTAGAATGATATTTTTGGGAGGACCTTTCATTCTGTAAATAAGTTTGTCTGCATTGTCTTGGTTTTCTTGCATTCTGTAGTGATCATAAGATGAAGAGGTTCAAACCAAGGTTCTATTCTTCAATATGTTTTTTGACAGTGTAACATACATAAAGAGAAACTACCGAGATTCATATTTACTTTCTGGGGATCTTTTCAGGTGTGAACAGAAATGTGAATTTAATTTTTGAGCTTTGCCCAAAATCTAAGATTAAACACATGAGAGCCTAGCTTGCAGATCATTCTGGACCTGAGTTCCAGCAAAACAATTTCATCATTTAAGTTTCCCTGAAATAGATGAAACCCAGTACCTATTAGTAACCAGATGTAATATAAGCAAAATACTTTCAGTTTTAACAGATGGGCCTTTCAAAACCAACTGTATGAAACTAGTTTATTTTGAGTGTTTTGTTCCTGGAGGGACAGCATTTTATTTAATCATCATAGCTCTTATTTGCATATTGTGTTTCATTTGTTTCATGACCACATTAATTAGAAGAAAAGACTATCTTGTTGTACATGACATTTTAGTTCCTGAATGAACAAGGACATGAGCTTTAGGCAAGTTGCATTAATTTGGTCTGTATAGAAATTAATAACAAGTGTACTTCAAACTTCCCCCTCAAAAATGATAATTTGAATATTAGAAAAGGCCATTCCTGACCTGTGGCCAAGAGATTATTTTGTTGGTTTATCCACAGGAAAATATTTTATGTTGATAATCCATTACATGAGTGATTTCTGAAAAATGAACAGAGCATACTGTTCTCACAAAGGCTTGATAACATATTTGTGTCCTAGATGCTTGGTTATGACCTGAGAGGCTACTCTTGATCTGGGAAAGGAAATGTCAAACGTCCATTTCTAGAAAAGTTCTGGGTATAAAATGTGTACTTCCTAATGAAAATCTCCAGTGCTAGATTGTGGATCATGTAATGACAAAAGGAAAAGTTAAGGATAAATGGTGATGTAATTATCAATTTTTAGGTCAGAAGAGACTATACCAAATTTAATCCAGTATAAAGCTTCTGAAAATTCTTCCAAAATGATCTTTTGGAAGGACATCCAGTCCTGAAGTTAGGGTATAATGAAGGAGTCATAGTTACTGCACTAGCAAAATATAATGTCATAGGGAGATGTACTAATGCTTGAAGAGGACATTCAGATGAGTAGTAGAAAAGAAAAAAAAAATCTGCTTAAAACTAGAAACTTCATCATCTGTACCTCATTGCTGGGAGGTGGACTTCTAAATCTTAGAAATTTTATTAGGCACTCTTGATAAGTGAAGCATGCTCAGAGAGCATAGCTTCAATGAGAAGCCTCAAGTAGTCTGTAAAGCCATGTTGACACAAATATTTTTCTTTGAAGATATTGCAGTCGTGTGCTTTCCATTGGAGAAGAAAATCCTTTTTCCACTCCACCTTCCCTGGAGTGCTTTGTGTTTGCAGACTGCATACCTTTCAAGATCAAGGAAGACTATAGTTGTTTTTTAACTGTGGCTTTCTGATTGTTTGGCTGCAACTAGAACTAACTATCCTGTCCTAAACTTCACAAGGTTGTCATTTTTAGAAATTTTACATTTTAGGAAAAAATGTTATCTTTAAAGGCATTATGATTAGTTGATAAAAAAATTAACAGTGTTTAGAAGCTATTTTTATCCTAGATCTGATTTTGACATGGGAACATTTTGTAGCATCTTTCAAAGCTTTTATTTACAATATCTTTTTTTCTGCCAGGTACTTTTACAGGTATTTAAGAAATTCAACTATATTCCTACAGTGATAAAGTCATTCACAGAACCACCTCAGAAAACAATTATTTCATTTTGACTTGGACTTTTCTTTTACATTTTCTTTTTTTTCCTATATTTACTTATAAATATATATTATATATTTATATATAAATACTTA
>VZTU01032856.1:336-15719 GCA_013400835.1 Zapornia atra | reverse complement strand
CCGCACGGGACAGGCGGGAGAGCGCTGTCTCGCAGGGGAGCTAGTGGCTGCGAGCGGCCTCCCCGTTCCGGGACCGTGGCGTGGAAGGAAAGCTGCGCTATCGGTGCTCTTCTTGAGCAGCAGCGAGCTTATCGGCAGCCTGTGTAAGCGGCACCTGCCTTTTTTAAGTGCTGTATTTCAAAGCTTTTAAAACCACCAGACATAAACACTACTCCACTCGCCTTTTCCTTTATATACTTCCATATTCGTGCAGACTGAGCTATGTTTGCTGGATGTAGGCCTCCACACCCAAGTAATCTTCCTTCACAGAAACTAAAGATCTAGAGGTGCAGTCTCACAAGTAGATTGGACTTCTAATGCTACTCTGACTGCACTATTAACACACGCTGCACCAGGTTGGTTCATGCAAAGACTGTTTTTACCACACGAGAATATATCGCATTGCAAGTATTTGTATTGGTCTCTGTTCCTTTACCTCTTACCCCTCTGACTGGGGTCCCATGAAAGAAAATTCCATGACTTTTTAAAGTACTGTTGAGACGTGGTTTTTGCACCATGCAACACAGTGATATTTTTTTAAAGAATTTGTTCTTGTTGCAGTTTGATGCAAGCCCAGTTCAAATGAGTTACCAAACCCAAATAATTAACTTTTAAATTATTCCAGCTTATTTCAGTAAAGGAAATAAAAGTCTCTCATTATTTGTCAACTGAGCAATGATCCAGTATTTGTAAATCACACTTCCATATTTAGTTGGTTTACTTAACAATTACTGTTTCGTTCTTTGCACATGGACTTCTCTTAGCAAGCCTGCAGTATTATAGCTCATATCTCTCTGACAAAACAAGCAAGATCCACTTCTGGCCTTCTTTTAAAGTAATAAAGGTATTAGACAAATTTCCTATTGACATAAATAGGCATTTATGCCCAAGTACACATGACACTTCTTTATTTTTTTAACATAAAATTCTAACTATAATAGTTCAGGGTTCTTAAGAATTATGGATTCCAAACTAGCTTTCTGCTTTAGGCCTTGTTCTAGAATCTAGTTAGCTAATTTTTTTCTTTTTTGTTTTTTTTTTTACTTAAGTGTATCAACTTTTCCTTCTTCCCATTTCTCCATCCCTCCTTCAAATTTCTACTCCTTTCCAGATAGAAAATGTCTGATCTCTAACACATACTTCAATTACTATTAAGTAACTGCATTTCATTACAGCATTTGACACGTTGCAGGAGAGGATTCTCCACTGTCCTGGTATCTCCTCAGTAAACTGCAACCCTTTCTTGCTGGTACTAGTTCTGCCTTTCCAGTGTCTAAGGCAAAGACCGCAGCTTCCAACGCCTCCGACGTTTCAAAGCAACGCACAGGAAAAAGAGATGACTTGGGGCTTCCTTCCCGCTGTCGGCCCTATTACCGCTCTTATACTCCGCAGCGGCTGCCCGGGCTGTCCTCCCCCGCCATTACGCGATGACGTGGCAGGCAGCTGTAGCACGCTTCTCAGGCCTAACGGTGCCCAGCAGTAGCACCGAGTCTGCTCCCTGCCGGCAGCTTTCCTCTGCCCCGAGGCCGCGCAAGGCAGGGGAAACCAGCGCACCGCAAACTACGCACGCGCCCCAGGCCAAGCACCGCCCAGGAGAAAATGGCGACCACCCCGCCCGCCGCCTCCGGGCGCTCACGTGAGCACTCACGTGTGGTGGAGGGGGCGGGGCGGCTTCCGGAAGCTCTCGGCGGCCGTTGCGGGTTGTGGCGAGCCGGGCCGGGCCGGGCCGAGCCGAGCTCCGGGCGGGCTGGCGTGGGCGCGGGATGGAGGTGATCAGAAGCAGTGAGTGATCGGTCCCTGCGCGCCGCGCTCGGGTGGCACCTCGCGGAAGCGGCGGGAGGTTCTGAGCCGGCGGCGCGGTGGACGTTCTGGCTTCCCTCGCTCCGGCTGGTAGCGGGATTCGGCCTCAGCCTCTCCTTCGGGGCGAAGGAGGTCCTCGCTTCTCCCCGCTCCCGTGAGGGATAGCCCTGAGGTGGGGCGGGCGGGGCGGCAGGCCCCACCGGCTCCACCGGCCCTGCGCGCTGGCGGGTGCGGCCCGGGTCGCCTCTGTCCACCTGAGGGGCGGCGGGCTGCATTAGGAAGTGGTTGGTAGCAGCCTCAGGTGCATTTTACTCTACCCGCAGATTTTAAGGATAACCTAAACAAAGTGTATGAAGCCGTTGAAGAGTCAGACTTCCTGGCCATTGATGGGGAGTTTTCAGGTACAGTCCTGCCTGTTTTGTGATTGTGACCTGCTGGCCGTACCTGCGCGGGCTCCTGGCTGCCCAAGCTTGCCAGTGTAACATCACAGCGTAGTTTTGAAAAGGTGAAGTGACCACAAAATGATTAAACCATTGACATGTGCCCTAGTGAGGTTTTGGTCAAATAGAGGTACGAGTGATACTTGTGGTGCTTCAGTTCCCTGCTCCTTAACCTTTTAATGTGTTAATTGATTTTAAGCTGCAGATCAGGAAATAATAAAAACTTATGCATAGAATGAAATTAAAATACTGGGATACACAAGGGAGGGCCAGCAAATGTTAGAACAGCGAAAGCCAGCAGTTAGAGCTTTAATGTTTGTAAAACTCAGAGGGTCTATGCATTGGAAAGATGCCTTAGTATTTTAGCTTTGGGATATGAAGTTTAGTCAAACATGAAACATAAATGTGATCAATACAGTTGTTGGTATGTATAGATTGCTTAAGGTGGTTAAGTCATTTGATAAATCTGTGGACAGCACTCTTTATTTTGAACAGCCATTGTGTTGTAAAGACCTGTACATGTTGTTACTGGTAGAACTTAACCACATTAGTTTCATGTTGAGCACTAACCAGAGCGGTAGAGCTTTACTGCTAGCACACTGCTGTTGAACCAGGTGGCTTTTACACTAATACATGCTATACATACTTTTATGCTGTAGAAAAACTTTCTCAACTGAAATAATTTTAACATGTACTTTAAGTGAAAATGTTGCCTTTCTTTGCTGTGTCTAACTTTGAAAAGGCAAAACATGTTCAACTTTTTTAGGCATCAGTGATGGGCCATCTGTTAGTGCATTAACCAATGGCTTTGACACTCCAGAAGAAAGGTATCAGAAACTTAAAAAGGTAAAGTGTTTCATGTGACTAAAATGAAAATGCTGGAAAAAGAACTACTTAATTCAGAATGCAGATGACATAGGGCAGTATGACAGAGGTATGTAAAATTGAGCAGATGTGGATTGCATTAAATTTGCAGAAGTCATGGTAAGGGCAGACAGACATGATTCCTCACGCAAGAGTTAGTAGATGTGTAGTAGAGGATGTTGAGAGTGTTAAAATTTACCAGTTCAAAGGAGGGTAATAGAAATTGAATGTCAGAGAAAGTACATGAGGACTAGAGGCCTTCCAAAGCTACCTTCCCCTGCCAGCATGTACTGACCCTAGCAAAACTCATATGCCAGCTGCCAAGCTGCCACCATTACCTCTGCCTCTCTGTAGCTGCATGCAATGCGCAGTGTAACATCACAGTGTAGTTTTGAAAAGGTGAAGCGACCACATTGAAAGACTCATTCCTCCTGAGGGCCAAACACTCATTTTAAACAGAAAGAACAGTGGGAAATGGAGGTAAATATTTATTGTGGGTACACTTGAGTTATCTTTAAATGTGTACAATTTTTATTCTCATGCAAAGTTTTCCTTTCCTTTGCAGCATTCCATGGATTTTTTGCTCTTTCAGTTTGGCCTTTGCACTTTTAAATATGATCACACAGAAGAAAAGTATGTTATTCTCTTACTCTTAATTGAGGAATTTATGAGGAAATATTGATGAGCTGTATTGACATGTAACTCCTCTTTTTCACAGGTATATAATGAAGTCATTTAATTTCTATATTTTTCCAAAACCCTTTAACAGAAGTTCGCCAGATGTCAAGTTTGTCTGTCAGGTTAGTAGAAAAATAAGTTTGGTTTTGTTTGGTTAAGGTATACCAGCAGCAAACTTCTGGAAAATAGTTCCAGAAAAGCTCTGTATCACAGCAGAAGATGAAGTGATTGGTTCTTTTAGCAGCTTAGAAGGCAGAAAAACATAAATTCCTGGGTTTGGTGTTTTTTGGGTGGATTTTTTGGCTTTTTTGTTTTGGTTTTTTTTCCTTACAGAAGAAATAGGCATCAATTGAGAGCAGTCCCTAAAAATGAGCTTTAAGGGAATATCTTTGACTTTATTTTTTAAATCTTGTTACACGTTACTTTTTGTGGTTTCTGGAATTTGAGATAATGTTCCAAACCCAGGCCAAAGAACATGGCTTTGAGTGGTGTATCGCATCTCCTATCATGCACCAGCCTCTGGGAAAATTGAACGATACAATGCACTGTTGAAGACTACACTTGAGAGCAGTGGGTGGTGGGACCCTCAAACACTGGGCTACACATGCAGCAAAACCCGTATACACAAGCAAAGCAAGACAAGGAATTAATTCATGACTTCTTAGGGACACAGACTCGGTTGCTCTTGACTTTGGACTTCATATAATTTCTTTAAAAGTTAAAAAATAAATTTTATCTTTATTGACACAGATACTCTTGACAATTGTAAAACTTTTCTTTTGTTGCAGAGCTCAAGTATAGATTTTTTAGCAAACCAAGGATTTGATTTTAATAAAGTTTTTCGCAACGGTGAGTTGGTTTCTTTTGCTTTTTCTTTCAATGTCTGCAGGATTTATGATGATAGCTATTTTCTGCAGCAAGAAAAAGGCAGTCATTTGTGATACTCACAACACGTAATGAAGTTCTTAAAACTATTCCTATCAATCTACAGTTGTGCTGATAGTTACTCCTTTCAAAAAATTATAGAATCATTGCGTTTTTTTGGTTGGAAAAGACCTGGTGACTTGGTGCACCACTAAGCTATGTCCCTAAGCACTACATCTACACATGTTTCAAATACCTCGAGGGATGGTGACTCAACCACTTCCCTGAGCAGCCCGTTCCAGTGCTTGACAATACTTTTGGTGATGATGTTTTTCCTAACATCCAGTCTAAACCTCCCCAGCACAACTTGAAGCCATTTCTTCTTGTCCTATTGCTTGTTACTTGGGATTCGTTCTCTAGATTCAACAGAACAGAATTCCTACTTAGATAAGTACCCAGTTGTTTGGTGCTTAAACATAAATAGACTAACAAGTTATGTAGCTGTGTAATGGATCAGTAGTAACATTTTAGAAAAGATAGCAGTGCATTGTGATAGGTGCTGCTGCAGTCTGTTATTAAAGCGATGCAGATAGCAGGGAAGAGAGCAGTTAAATATTTTTGTTACTGTGTTCTGCAGTTGTCAGGCCTATGCCCCGTGCAGATGAGGCATGTAGCTATTAATAGTCCAGTGGTACCAGCTAAATCTGGCATGTGCTGGAAGGAAGCCTGTGTAGACATACAAAGATTGGGGTCTGGAATAGGTGACTGAAATGGAAGGGTATGTTTTCAGCTGTCAGGGTTGTAACACTGGCAAATGTTTAGTTAGTAGTACATTTTGCTAAATCATCCGTTTCTAATTTGTCTTTAATTATGATGAGCTTTCAAATTTTGTTTTTGATGGGGTATTGGGTGTTTTTTTGTGTGTTTGTTTTGTTTTTAGGAATTCCTTATTTAAATCAGGAAGAAGAAAGACAGCTAAGGGAACAGTATGATGAAAAACGTTCTCAGGCCAATGGTGCAGGATCTCTGTCATATGTTTCTCCCAGTGCCACAAAATGTCCTGTAACAATTCCTGAAGATCAGAAAAAATTCATTGAGAAAGTAGTGTAAGTCAAATTGTTTAATAATCTCTGATGTTGTTGAAACTAAAACATAAATGATAGTGGCATGTTTGTGTGTTGAAGTTATTTTTCTTACCAGTGTAAAATAGTTTTTTTCTTATGTTTTCTTGTCTTTTGGGGAGAGCTGTAAATACTGTAAAAAGAAAAGAATAGATATAGAATCACATAATCTGCTTCTTTCAGGGAACAGATAGAAGACTTATTAAAAAATGAAGAAAATGAAAGTTTGGACCTGGAGCCATGTACAGGGTTAGTTTCTGAAAGTATCTTAAAAATAATAGTTACTTTGGCTATATAGAATTAAGGGAGTGACAAAGAAGAATAATGTCTTTACTTGGGGTTAACTGTAGTAGAATCTACAGATCAAATCTACTTCACTAATTTCTGACACTTAAGAAAATGTGTAAATTTTTATGGGTGTCGTACTCTGCTTTATGACCCATAACTTCTGTGTGTAGTGACAATGTATTTAAGTATAGCCAAGAAGCATCTTGCATATGTGAGCCTCCTTTAGCTGTTTCTAAGTGCTCCATAAGCCTTAAATATGTATTTTATAAGCAGAGTTCTCAAATCTATTGAACTATCAGTTATAGTTGCCACTGTGTATTAAAACTGTTTTCAGGGGGTGTCCTTCCCCAAGTTTATTTAGCTTTAGAGTACAGATGTTTGGAGAGTACACTTATTTAAAAAATAAAACTTTAAAAAATTTAGAAATACTAGATGGCTGTGAGGCTGGGGATAACACCACTGTATCTATAGTCAGTATTCATGATTACAGAGTATTTGCTTATGAGAAGGTATATGGATAATGGTGTTAAATGCCTTTATAGCTTCACAACTGGACATTAGAATTCAGCAAAAGCCTCCCAGGCCTATAGGTTCTGGTAGCAGGGACTTAAGCTTTAAAAATCTTTCTACAGTTGAATATGGAGTGTCTTTAACTGAATGTTACTGCTTTGCAACACTTTTGTAAGAGGAGAATTAATAAATACAGTTGCTTTTGATTTTTAGATTTCAGAGGAAATTAATTTATCAGACCTTGAGCTGGAAGTAAGTAACTGGTAATACTGCTTTACTGTATATTTTTAGTATTTCTGGTAAGAGATCTGAGTAAGATCTGGTCTACTCCACCTCATAGGTGATTCACTAAGACCCTTTCTTTTATCTTTAGGAAAAGACTTTAAATGTTCTGAAGATAAATTATATTAAACTGGTTTGTGATGTTTCATTTGAATATTCTAAAGCTTAATATTTAATCATTCCTTTCTAAAATTTGTGAATAGAACCACACAGCACAGGATTATGTAACAAACACACCACTTCACAGTTGGTTTGTTGGGGGTTTTTTTGTAGTGAATAAAAAGTGCATGTGCTTAGATTGTGAGCTTTACTTGAAAAACTCCTAATTCTTTAGGAGGTACTGGTATGTTCCTAGTTTTCTGTTAGATGCCAGGTATAAGTATTTCTGATTATTTCAAAGTCCTAATTCTAGTAGTAATTTTCTTCTCCTTTCTTGGCTTCCTTTATCCCTCATCATTGCTGAAATAGATCCTGTAAGGCCTTAGGAGAAAAATGTAAAGCTGTATGGATGAGATTTTCATTGTTCTGACTGCACTAGTAAATAGTGGAAAATTCAGGGGAAGTCTTTTTTTTTGTACGTTTAATTACTTCAGTGTTACAATAGTATATGGCACTTTGTTACATCCACTTCCAGTGTGACAAAGCTTTTCTCTAGAAAATGGAATCTCGAAGTGAGCTTGAGATCTGAGAGGGATGTTTTCAAGAATTTTTCTGTGTGAATTTTTAAATATATTGATACAGTATCTCTAGCTTCCAGTAGCACATAGTTTGTCTGACACTTCCTCTTGCATCTTCAGTAGATGGAAGAGTGTGTTCATGAGTTGTAATTTTTTTAACATTCACTGTGTTGCTTTATGTGTATACAGCAGTGTACACTGTGCATGTATGTTGGTGAGAGAAAGCAAAATTGTGAAGCTAGCTTGAAGATAATTCAGGCAGAAAACAGTGAGGTTATTGATTACCCATGTGTTTTGAACTCTTGACAGGTCATTTTTCTCTATTGAAGTGTTCTGTTATGCAATGTTTTTTTGATGCATCCCAGGTGTGTGACATAAAACAGCTTAAAAGTGAGGCATAGGTTCAAAATTGTGTAGGAAGTCAGGATGATGAGGACACAATAGTATTCTAGTATGTGTCCTCTACTACTTTTAGTAATAGCTAGAGGATGAAGGAAAAATGCCGCTTCTGTGGTGATTATATGATTGTATTTAGTTTGTTGTAATCAAAAGATCTGAGTATATGTACTTGATGAGCATTGAGAAACAATATTCTTTGACTTTACTATTGGTTGCATGCTCTGTGTCTCTGTGTGTGGTAGTACTGTGGTAGTGAAATGTGCTTGTGGCACAGTGATGCAACTCTGTAGCAGAGATAACAACATTTGTATTAATATTTCCTACTAGAGCTTACAGCTGCCAGGAAGTTCAGGGTTGTTAATATATCATTAGAATAAGTGACATATTAAAGTCATGCTGTCACCAAATAAACTGCCTTGTGACTGCGAGTAAATAGGAGCTTTCTCACCCTTTTCAGTTTTGCATTCCTTGAAAGCAAAATTTCCAGATTGTGATGAAATGTCTGGATGATATTTACTTAATATCACTAAAATCAGATGCTGTAATTCCACAGGTACAGGACAGGAAACTGTATAAGAAAATGTATTTTAGTGGTAGTTACTGTTTGGTAAGGCAAGGAGACCAATTTAACTAGCCTATTGCTTTAAATATTCCATGATACCAAAGTAAGAAGGAACTTTTATTAGTTCTTTTGCACTTATGACTTACAGTAGTCATGTAACATGGAATTAATGAATCAGTGTTGTGGTTTCAATACACTAAATTCCAAACTAATAACTACTGATATTTAATTTTCATTTGTTTTGATGTAGGTATCCAAAAGGTATCCATGTTGAAACTCTGGAGTCAGATAAGGTAACTAGGCATGTTACTGCCAGGACCGTTTGTTCATTTTAAAGGAAATTTTATTTCTCAATTTTACCAGTTCTTCTGACATTCAAAACTAACTTGAGTTTTGTGAAACATTTCAAATGGAATAGGTGCTGGAACAGGCTGCCCAGAGAAGTAGTGGATGCCCCGTCCCTGGAAGTGTTCAAGGCCAGGTTGGATGGGGCCCTGGGCAACCTTGTGTAGATCCAGACCTGGAGGTTGGTGTCCCTGCCTGTGGCAGGGGGGTTGGAGCTCTATGATCCATGGGATCCCTTCCAACCCAGACCATTCTATGATTCTATGAATACAGTGGACTAGTTCCTCAGCATTAACTATGGCCAACACATGAAGTGTAAGGATGTATTTCTGTGGCTTAGTAGTACTATTTTTTAGGATACTAAAAGGTATTTTATGATACAGTGGATCTGATGTTCAGTATTGGTGAAAAGTTAGTCTGTTGGTAAAAAGTGTGTCTTGATCTTTGAGGGGTAATAGTGGCATCACATGCTGTGCCCTCACTTCCCAGCACAAATCTCTCCTTCAAAAGATATTTGCAATCCGTGGGTTACAAGGAAGTGGTGATAAACTTTCCTCTGAAGTAAAAAGTTGATTTAGTAACAGTTAAGTTTGATGGACAAATCTAATACAGAGTTCTAAACTAGGCTTTTGGGAGCAGGTGGTAAAGGTGGTGCTTATAATGGAAAGTCAGGTTGCCAAGTAACAGCTGCTGCAGTATGACTTAATTTTATTTACAATGTAAATTTACAGAAACTTCTTAGATACTAATTTCTTAGTGTCATTCCACAAACTACACATTTTTTTATTTTAGAAGGAGAGATACATTGTTATTAGTAAGGTAAATGAAGAAGAACGAAAAAGAAGAGAACAGCAGAAGCAAGCAAGAGAACAGGTAAATAATTTCTATTTCATTAGTGCAGGTGAAAGAGGGTGGAGGAGAATTAGGTCTCTCTGGAGCCTTCTGTTCTCAAGGCTTTACAAGCCCAACTCTCACAGCCTGTCTTCGTAGGAGAGGTGCTCCTCTTTTTGCTTTGCTTGCGCATGCAGGTTTAGCTTTTCTTACTAAACTGTCGTTACATTGATCCACAAGTCTTTCTACCTTTCTCTGAACTACTTTGAATTTGTATTTGTCCTCACTGCACCCCAGGAAAGGGGAGTGAGCAAAAGCAGAGCGCATGCTTGGTTTCTTGGCCATCACGATAGCTTGTGACTTGTCCTAGTTTACAGTGAACCAGAGCTACACATAAAACTGGAATTCTGTCAGCAGCATCCTCCTTTGACACCGTGTATCTTCCAAATATGGACAGTTCCACTGTGGTCTGTTCTTGGTTCTGTTTGAGAAACAGTTGAGTCAAGCTGGTGTGTCTGTCAATGCCCAGGTACAGTTTTGACAGTATTTCTATTGTATGTTTCGCTGATGTCCGAATCTTTGCTTACAGGAAGAATTGAATGATGCAGTGGGATTTTCCAGAGTTGTTCATGCCATTGCTAATTCTGTAAGTTAACATGATTTTTAATATACCTTTGGTTGTTTAAAAAAAATAAATCTTGCTCTTACATTTTGAGTGATAAGATGAAATGCAAGTTTAAGTGCCTTTTTTTTTTTTTTTAAAGTTGATGTTGCTTCATGTTTTACAATGGCTGAGTATAGTAGGTTAAGTAAGTTCTTCAACTAATGACCTGAACGACTTCATTATCTGTCAGAGTCAAGAATACCAATTTCTCAGGGCTCTTAACAAGGTTCTTTTAAGTAATTAAGCTTTGAGGGCTTTTTTTTCCTCTGTCCCAACAAGATTGTTGTTTACTGTTCAGGGTTTGTTTTGGTTTTTTTTCTGGCAGTTAAAGCCTTAGTCAGAGGAGGTCATCTGGTTCTTTTCTGCTTATATAGTTAAAATAGACTATAGTTTTACATCTGTCCCCTTCAGCCCAATTGTTTTCATGTAGTCAGTCTGCTGTGTTGGAATAAAACCACACTTAGGAATATTGTTTTCTCTAGCAAATGGATGATACAGGGAAGCAGAAAAGGTTGTCATATCAAAGGAATCACAGTTAACATTTAAAAAATTTCTTGTACTTTTTCAAGAAGGAACTTGCTTGTCCAACATCTGGGATGAAAGTTTCTCACTATGAGAAGCTAGATCATGCCCCTAATAACTGTTGAATATTACAACTGTAAGGAATATATTGTGAGTTACTGTACAAGTTCTAATTTAAAAGTGGACTAAGAAATCACTTTGATTTTAAATAGAATATGTGTGGAAACAAAGTTGTAGGTAGCTATACTAGTGCATCTTCTTAGCATCTCAAGCTGCTGTTGAAGGCTGTGAATAACTGGTTAGGAGTAGAGGAAAAAGGAGTGTCTTCTGAGAGAATGGAGAAGTCTGTGGGTCAGGTGGAGGGCAGATGGGGAGATGTGATTTGGTTTTGTTCCCGACTGCCCTTGGCCTGTATCTGGGATAGGGCAGTATGTGAAAAGCAGCTTGCCATGGCCAGGACTGGAAGCATAACTGACATTTAATGTACTTTTCACAGGGCAAACTTGTTATTGGGCACAATATGCTACTGGATGTTATGCATACCATACACCAGTTCTATTGTCCTCTACCTGATGTAAGTAATCTTCTGATAATTCAGATAATGAAAGAAATGCTTTTGTCTTCAGATAAGACAAACTTCCAATCTTTCTTGTGAAAAGAAGCATATGACAGTCTATGAAGAGCAACAGAGAAGAATTTTAAAAAGAACCCTTGTTACTTTTGGGCTATTGCCTTATTTTCTTACATCTCCACGGGGAAAGCATAGTTGGTTTGAATTCTCCTTTACGTTTTAAAAACATTCAAATAAACATTGGAATTTCTGTCAGTCCTTCAGAAAATGCTTGGATAATGACGTATAAATTTATCTGACTGAGTTAAGATACTGCTTTGGAGCATTCAGCATTCAGTGTGGCATTTCCCCTCCTGTAGTTTACAAAGTGTGAATACATCTTTTCATATAATATAGTACAGTTAATAAAATGATAATTCTTGCAGTAGGATAGTGTTCATTGGGGTGACGAGATGGAATGAGTATTTGGAGGGAGCATACTTTCATGACTGCAGTAGGGCAGACTTAAGTGTTATAATGTTATTGCAGTTGTAAACTGTTGAGTTAAACTAAGCAGTGTATTCACACTGAGGACATTGAAGCAGCCAAAGGTCTCATTGGAAGGATGGCCCATGTAATGGTTTTGTTACTCAGCAGTACTCAGAGGCTTGTGGGTTTTACAGCAAAGACCTCATTCTGAGATGCAAGAAAGAACACCAACTGTATTAAATGCTGGGAACATTTAAGTAGAACTGTTAAGACAGCTGGAATTAGAGGTAGTTTAGGTTATATGATAGGATAGCTTATTGGAGGTAATAGAACATTTCTCTGACAAATCATAGACAAATCAGAAATAATTGGTCTGTAATTCTCTGCAGTTGCAGGTAGTATTTATGGTAATGCTGACAAATACATCTCTTATGAGGTGAGAATTCAGTTACTGTATGTCAATTTTAGAAGCTGATTGGATTATTTTTGCTACTGCTATTTATCATCATGAGAATAATAAACAGTTAACTTATTTGAATTTTGTCTTCTGGTTAAATGTCAAATTAGGACCTAAGTGAGTTCAAGGAAGTAACATCATGTGTCTTTCCCCGGTAAGTTCTTAGTTCAAACTTTCATCTGTTGTAGTATTGGTTTAGTAAGCTGATACTGTTTGTCCTAGCCCTGTAGCCTAGCTGTTACTGAAAATAAAATTGGTAACAAGTTAGTTTTTAAAGCATTCTGTAGTATCTCATTTTCAGAAAACCAGTGCTATTGTTCTACTTGGCAAAAGATACAACTCTGCTACTCCATTCATTTTAGCATAATGCTTGGTATTTTTATTCTGTACTACATTTGGAACAAGATTTATTGCTATTGCTTACTTGCTGTCCTTTTTCATGCTGAACAAAGCCATGGCGTGTTTTGGCTACTTAAACATCTCAGAGTTATTTTTTCAGTAGGGTAAAATTGCTGTTTCCCAGCTGATACACAAAAACATTTTTGAGGATTTGGCAAAATGGATGTTCTTTCATTTCAATTTATTTAGCTCTTACTTTTTTTCTAGGCTATTGGATACTAAACTGATGGCAAGTACACAACCATTTAAGGTAAATTAATATAATGTTGTACAATCCTTTCAAGATACAAGTTGGCATTAAGTGTGTATTGAAACAAATATTTTCTTTTCAGAGAAAAATGTCTTAACAGTTTTGTGATGCTCCTTTTTATAAAAGCATGATTTTTCGAAACCCCTTATCTTAAACATAGAAAATTTTTTGAGTACTACTTTTGTCCAAGTGACTTTTAAGGTAACTTAGCAGCTTTGAATTCCAAAATATCTACAATTTTTGCTACTTAAAATGTGATTAGCAGATATTTTTTTTTGACTTGTAAATTAGCACAAAACTGCATGTCTCCTCAGAAGAGATGAAGAAAAAAATATTAATGAACAAATAGGACCAGGAAACGCTTATATACTAAAAGCTTTAGAATATTGTGAATGCTGACTTGCCGTTTAGAAAAAGATGCTTGAACATCATCATTAGATTCTACTGTGGCCTGCTGTTCAGTGTGTAGTCAGCAGGAGAAGAAAAAAAAAGTTCTCCCTTTAAAACTCATGCTGTAAGAGTTTTATACTTCCAAAGAAGTACTGAGATAAGTGATTACGCTCCCTTGCTTTCCTGTCTGCCTTTGGAATTAATTAATTAAAACACATGCTGATGAAGGAGCATCTATCTTTCTGCCTACATCTCTGACTTTAGAGCGTTGTGTAACAGAAAATCTTCTGGTAATATTTCCTAAGTACATTTTAAAGTTTATCTGGTCTACTGCTATAGTAAGAATAGAGGCTTTTGTTTTCTGAAAACTAATAATTCCATGCAGGTTTTATGTTTGGTACAGTTATATCGGTATTTTTAATTTTTATGGTGGATGCAGCCTTGTTGCTAACTGTAAAAAAAAACCTGTCTTGATGTAAAACCAAAGGAAATCTGGTCCTCCAGAATTTCAGACAACTTTCTTAAAGATTGAGCAAGATCTTTTGTTTTTTCTTGGTATTGATTCTGCATGTGTTTTCCATTGTACCAATTGACAAAGTATATTTGATTAAGAACCACAAGAAGTTTTGTCTAAAGAAATTAATATTTTGTAGTAATATTTTTTCCGCATTTTATACATGCAAATATAAATTCAGTAATGCAACTTAGCTAACTGAATGGTAGAAGCAACTTGCTGATTCTCAGGTTTCTTTTGCTGTCTTGTATTACTTTAAATCAGCAGTATTTACAGTTACAAAACTACTAAAAAAACCCCCAAACACATCAGCAAGCACACTTCAATACTCTCACATTAAGTGTCTTCAACAGTTATGATCAATATTTAGGATATTTTGCCTTCTTGTTTGTACTGCTGTTTCCCCTGCCACATGTACCATGCATGGAACCAGCTTCAAATAGAAGCATTACTTTGGCATAGTTAATCATCAAGAATTCTGAAAAGTATTGATAAATGCTTGTGACTCGTGATGTTGTAGGTGGGGCAAGTTAACTTTTTAAAACTTGTCTCCACAGACTTCTCTGGTGTATTAGTTTGAAATGAGGCTATGTATAAATCCTTAGAGAACACAAGGTGGCAGCGGTAAATACTCATTTTATCCTATTTGATTTCAGTTTCCAGGGAAAATGTGCTTGGCATTGGCAGGTAATGATGTCTTTTCTTGCAGGAGATCATTAATAATACATCCCTTGCAGAACTGGAAAAGCGTTTGAAAGAGGTTCCATTCAGCCCTCCTAAAGTTGGTAAGAATATATCAGAATGTTAATACTCCATTTTGCCTAAGTAGGTCTGTGGATTAATAGCTTTTTAATAGGAAGGAGTTTCCATCCTAGAAACCTATTCTTATTTAAAAATACAAAACAGACCTGCTTTCTTCAGAACTTCTGAAAACCTTATAAACTTAACCAAATGATACTATGTTCTGACAAAATAAATCTGTGGATAAGTATATAGGGCTTCCTTTAACTTATGTGATAACATGGTTACAGCTAATTTTTTCTTCTTAGAAAGTGCAGAAGGATTTCCCAGTTATGATACAGCTTCTGAACAACTTCATGAAGCAGGATATGATGCATACATTACTGGGCTGTGCTTCATCTCCATGGCTAATTTCCTAGGTATCTGTGTAGTCTTTATCAAACCTTCTCCTTTGTGCTATCTGTAGCTCCTTTTATATACTGAATTTCTTCTTCGTTCATCAGGTTCATTCCTCAGTCCTCCGAAAAACCATGTGTCTGCTAGATCAAAACTCATCGAACCTTTTTTTAACAAGTAAGTTGTTGTATTAAGAGACCTGCTAAAACATAGAAATATAATGCTAGTCTTAAAATATGTATCTCTAGAGCCTCAGAATCATTGGAAAATTGCATTTTCCTTTACGGTTCAGTTTTGATTTGCTTTCTAGT
>VZTU01032855.1:0-10264 GCA_013400835.1 Zapornia atra | reverse complement strand
GCAAGACTCTACACTTGCTTTATCAAACCTCATCTGGTTTGATGAGCCCAGCTCTCCAGCCTGTAAATGTAATGGTCTGCTCTTTTATAGTAGTCACTGTTGCTGCTGTCACTTCCACACAAGAATTATCTCCTGCCACTACAAAATCCAGTTGAGTAGTAAGCCACAGTGTGGTTATGAAGACCTAGCTTTTAAATAAGGAGTCCCCTGGTTATTCATGTACAGCATGTAACAACAACTCATACATGTTCTCATGCACAAATAGTGCAAAGACTTTGGGAGTAGCATGGCCATCACAGACTTGTAGCAGAAGCTAAGGCTTCTGTTACAGCTTGGAAACCCTTCTCTCTCTCTAGACCTCAAATTTCAGGCTGCACTTCCTCTGCCTTGATAATAGGCTCTCTCCATGATTTACTAACACTGCTAGGCCCCTACCCAGAGTCTACTGTATCCTACTGTGCCTAAAATCCTTGCAGTTGTTTCTTTGTTACCTGTTGAGGTATTGGTACAATAGCCTGGACTCCATCTGGGTCTACTGATCTTTGTCCTTCTTTTAATATGAATGCTAAATATTTTTACTTCTTGAGATGCAGCTGAAGCTTAGGAAGAGATGCATGATGACCTTTTTGTGTTTGTTTTCTTTTGGGGTGTTGGTTTTTGGGTTTGTTTTTTTTGCTAAAGCAGTACATAGACAAACAGTACCTTTTAAACAATCTTAGAATGTCTTGCTGGCAAGTAACAAATAGTTGACATATTGTACAATAGATGATTCTCCTGGTAACTCTGTATCTGAATTTCCTAGTCTTCATGGGAAAAAAATGTAGGAGGCCCTGCAAACCCTTGTGGGGAGATGCATGCAGGGTAGCTGTTGTCCTTCCCACGTTAACACAAACAAAAACTGCCTGTTGTTGTCGTAACAGGATGCTAAGGAAGGTGGCAGTTGAATCAATCACAGTAAAATATTTTGTCCAATGTGGTATTGCAAAAGTATAGTGGAAAGATCAGACATCACAGGGTGAGGAGCCACTACATGCTGATGAATTGCCCACAGATTTTGTACAAAGGGTTATCCTGGATCCCCATCCTCATCTAGTCAGTTCTTTTTACAGGTAGGACAGGTGTATTAAAAGGTGACACACATCTTTAAAAAAATTCTTGAGCTAAATTTCAGTCTGTTTGCTTTTTTTGATTTTCTTTCCTGCTTCCTGGAGAATGGGATACTGTTGCTTGGCCAGTGGGGCTCTTCCCTTTAATTTAATGTTTACTGGTTGAGCTGAAACGAGCAGTTTTACACCCATGCTGGCTTTACTCCACAGCTCTGTTGGTATGGACTTCAGGACTTCTTGTATTTTCAGCTCATTACTCAAAACTTGTTAGTGATCACACTGCTCCCTATGATTTTTAACCCTCCATAGGTGACAGGAGTAATTCTGTATCTGAAGTCTGCAAGAGATCTCTTCCTAAAAAGTATGCTGGGGAATCCTCTGCTAACATGAATCTTCCCCATATGCTCTTATTTCCTGTTCTAACATTTAAGGCTCTACACAGTCCCTCTTTTCTTGGTCTGTGACTCCGTATATTAAAATGTTGTCTGTTGACATCGATTCTTTTGGAGTAAAATTTAAAAGAGACAAAGTAGCTCCTGTATTTCACCAGAAATTCAACTTCATGATCTGCTACTTTTGTATTCTACATATTCCTGCTGATCTGCATGAGTTTCCCATGTACTGAAAATCTCCAGCTCCCTTAATCCTTTATAATTCACCAAGTCTCCTTCCTTGAGTCATTGCACAATTTCAGGGCAGACCGTTCATGTTATTAATTTCCTCCTCTTCAGAGTTTTCATGGATGAAGAAGGTATTCTCATGATGTATGTCCCAAATCTCCACAATAACAACATTCTTTTCCTCCATATTTCTGTGTTTCCCTTTCTGTATTAGTCTTGGGCCAAATCTCATACCTTGCTTTCCTCTTCCTCTGCCCCTGCCTCTTGTAAGCTTTTTCCAAAGCAGCTGCAAACAAACCTTCTTTATCTCTGTCATTTGCTCTGCTCTCTGCATTTCCTCTTGACCATCATATATACAAACATCACCACACATAAAATTTTCTGCAAATCTCCTTGCCAGCCTAGCATGTGATCCTTAAAATAGTTGCAGATGTCAGAGGCAGCTTGGTTCACAAACACAGTTACTGCCAATTCATTAATAAAATTCTGGAGTCATTCTGCAGTATAGCAACAAAGACTGTTCCAGTCTTCCCCACTGAGCTGCTGGGGTGTTCCTCTGGCCTCTGTCAACATTTCTGCACTTGAGTTGGATTTGCTCTTGTAGCCTTGCAAACTCGAATCACATTTATCAGATTTCTAACCACTGTTTGGCAATTATCTATCTGTTTGATCCTAATTGGAACTATAATAATCCACTTGAGGCCAGGCAGTCTGGATTTTTTTCCCCTGCCTATAGGGTTAATTCCACATGTACACATTCACACACACACACACACCCCCATCCACCACTGGCCCCCCTCCCATCACTTCATGCCGCTGCTGGCTGCATTGCAAGAGGATTATGGATAACATTAGAAACTACAGGGTAAAGCCCAGCAGAACCACTAAGTGATACAGAGGGGGAGCATAGGATGGTGCAGAGCCAGCTCTGTAGACACCTCATTTAAGTTTGTCACAATCCCTCAAGGTTTTCATACTCATTTACGACCACCCTCTTCGCTGGTGGCTGTGTGCCAGATTACCTGATGCATGCCCATAATGCATTTACTGGGATTTTAATATTCTAATTTAGATTTTAGAGAGTGTAGCCACTTCTTTCTTTCAGCTGAAGGATCCTTCACGGAGCTTTAGCCCTGCTCCTTGAAGTACTGGCCTGTCTTCCTTACAGGATGCGATCGTGTGGTTTATGACAAACTTGCTTTACCATAAATTCTGTGCAAATTTTGTAATACCTTAGCTAAGGGCATCCCCTTTCCTGTGCCAGGTGTATTCCCATCACCTTTCTCTGAGAGAGGCTATCGCCCTCTTTGACTGTGTGCACTTCACGTGGATCAGGCAGCAGACCACAAACAGCTGCAGCAGGTATTTTCACCACATCTGCTCAGGGAAACAACGCTCGCCCTTCAGCACCTCTCACTGCGAAGGTCCCAAGTGAACTCACCTGCTGTTGGCAGTTGGATGATTGGAGGTGGGGGGATCTGGAAGTGATGCTCCACTGGGTTGCCAAACTGTTCAGGAAACTTCTTTGCCATAGGTTTCCCTCAGCAGAGTTTCAGGCTCTTAAGTTCCATGAGATAATTTATTTGGGTGGTACAGTGGTTGTAACAGCTTGAGTTGGGTGCCTCTGCAAACAACCCCTGAACAGAGAAGTTTCTGGGCAATTATACCCTTACAATCTAAGTTCCCCTCCCCTCATGTGGCAGTTCAGACCAATAGTAATATTAGGGTCTTCACACTCTTCATTGGGTCCTTTCTTTGTCTCTAGACTGTCTGCTTCGCTTCTTATCATGAGGTTGCTGCCTCTGCTGATGATTGTAGCCTCCTTCTCTTCAAAATTAAAACTGCTCTGGGGCCTTCTTTTACGTGAATAGGGCAGGGTTCAGCAAAAGTTCAATATATCTAGGTGAAGTAATTTCTTGTGGCCTACATTTCTGGCAAATTTAGCCACTTAGGCTAACTTAGCCTATGTCAGCACTTGCACTAAGCTTGACTAGTATTTCCCAACAGATAAATCAGAACTATCTACCAAAGTTGTCCTATAACTCCCCTTTGTTTTTCAGCAGCTAGGAAAGGCTTTTCACCTTAGAATGTGTATGAGTTGGGTTCATACAAACTTGGAGTTGTAGTGGATAGAGTATGAAAGTATGGTAGTAGGGCAAAGGAAAGACTAAAGGCTGGTGGAGTAAAGAAGAGTGTGTTCTCTGTCAATCTGAGTTGTGACCAGAAGAAGCTTTATTCTTAGCTCTGGGAGGATACTTGAGGTCACTTGAAGGCAACTGCCCTGTGTCTGATGGCAGCAATGTGAGAACCACCTACAAAAGAGAACTAATGAGTTGACGGTTTTCACTTGTGCTTTTTCTCTGAGGTGTGTCAACTTTTCAAAGCATGTAAATGAACATAGGTATGTTGAGGGATGTATCTCTGGTTGCTACAATTGTGTTCCCTACATACTTAATTCTTTGTGCTTCATTCTTCTAGAGTTTGTCCTGAAATGTGTTTCACTGTGACTGCTACTTAATTCTATTTATTATAAAATGTTGACACTTTTCAAAGAGTGACCAGCCAAATAAAGAGTAAATATATTTATTCTACTACAAAAAAGCTCTTTTCCAATCTAACACATAAACTTCATTTAATGTAGGTTGTTGTATCCAGAACAGTATTTTTTCTAGGATGGTTGACTTACTCTTAGACTCTTTTTCCTACAGACAGCTCTTTTAAATCTGCTTGACTTTTTTATTTGCAGTTTAATGAGAATTCTAAACCATGAGATCCAGTGGTCTACAAAGTCTTCAAGATGATTCCTGAGTGCCTCATTCTTTAGAAGACAGACCCTTGCATGTCACAAGATCCAAATGCTGGCCTTCAAGTTAAAGGAGACTGTGGTGGCAGAAGTAGCAAAATTAGGGCACTGTTTATTGCCCCAGTTTGTTTACATTTGTCCTTCATATTTGGTGGTGTAATAGCAGACTTTAAGTACTTTAATGAAGTACAGTTTAATGAAAGACGCTGACCAGGATTAGATGGTACAAGTTTAGTGTATTATGACTGGGAGGAATGTCCAAAGCTGAGACAAGTGTCTTATCTCATCAACTTGTTTGCCTGGATTGATCACTCGGTGTGAAGGATTCTAGCCATTAGTACAGTATGTACTGAAGATCCCCGTGTAAGGAGCAATGCTGCTGTATAGGTATGCTTTTATACATAGCAAGATAGGGAGTTAATAAGCTTGTTCCTTTACTGCCAGGAAACTACTGCAATTTTAATGTTCTCATTGCAGTTAAAATTGTTCTGCATTAAAATGCAAGACAAGCTTTTTGTTTCCATTGGTATTTTATGTAATGCTGGTTGTGTGTTTAAGGACTTCACAGCCCTTAAAGCTCAGAACGTGCTTCTGCTGTTAGCCTTGTATTTTAATTTTAGGAGCTGACATGGTTAAGGGACTAACTTCTGCCAGCCTTGTTTTATTTTTCCCTAACAGAGGAAAAGGAAAAAGTACACAGTTACTCCACACATATTAAGATTTTGCATGAGAAATAGTAATTGTTTTCATTCTGTGCTCATGTTTTTGCTCACAGAGGAGGAATTACTCAGCAATTTGTCCATATTCAATGAAACGTGTGTGAAGTGGCAAAGGAAAACTGGAAGAACAGGAGTGCAGGGGACATACACAGTAAGTGAAACAGTATTTGAGACTGGGACAGCTTTGTCCTCTTAATTCTGGTGAGTAAGCAGTGGGGATTTGTTTCGTGGCGTTGGTTTGTATGGTAATTGGTCTCACTATTCCCAGTGAACAGCCTAGAAACCCAATGGTGTCTAGGTTAGGAAAGAAAGAAATCCCTGCCCTAAGGTTAAGTGAAAAACTCAAAAGCTGTTGGGGTCCCATTTCAGTAAATCAGTTAAACATCTGCTTGAAACTGTAAGAAATGTTTCAGCACAAGTTTATGTTTTAGTGGAATTCCGTTGTAGAGCTTAAGGTCACATTGACATAGAAAACATTGCAAAACTTGGGCTCTGTCCCTATCCGTGATGCAAGCATTTCAAGTAAACATTGTATCACTTGCAGATACTGGATGTAACTTGTTTTAGAAATGCAAAGGATATTGAAATACTGGGTCTTGCACAAGAGATTCAACCATATTTGAGCATTTTAGAACTTCTTTTTCATGGGAGTCGAAAGCAGCCTTGATAACAACTTTTATTCTATTGTATACAGATGGCAAAAAAAGTAAAGGCACAAATATTCATAAACAAGTAGTTCAGCCAGTGTTATCAGAAGCCAAAACAAAGTGATAAGGATTCTCATGTTTTGAAAACTACAACATTCCAAGAAAGGTTGCTTTTTTGAGTATGTACAAAAAGGGAAAATGAAAATATGTTTCAAGGTTGGATGATAGTTTTGGCAAACAACTTTTCTCCCCGTGTTATAAATTTTTTAGCTTGAGTGCTTTTACTGAGCACTGATAATATGGAAAAATACCAAGTTCCCTACTACTACAGACAGTCCAAAAAAAAGTGGCTTTGATGTACCCACTGGTAGGTCTGTGCATGTGTTTTAGCTGGCTTTCAGCTATCTGCAAGACATTTCAGAGTAGGCAAAGCTGAGAATGCTGTAGGTGTAGTGTGCACGCAGTGAAGATCAGGACTGCCTCGATCCAGCTCACCTATATAAGTTTTCCCTGTCCTTTCGTGTCATGCAAACAACAGGTTTCTTTTTCACTGCACTTGTCTTTAGTTTTGCACCCAGTCTTGCTGGTTATCTATAGGGTGGGGGAAAGGGGGAATAAAAAAAAGAAAGCAGCAAGCAGATGTAGTTCCCATCTGTGTGCTGTAAACAAGAAAGAATATTTATTTACACCTTTTTTCTGTTGGAGGTGTTTGTAGGGTCCATGTTACAGATTTCTTCTATTTGTTGCAGAAATATATGAAAAAATATTATTAACAGCTAGAAGAAATTAAAGGTGTCATTTACCAAGCCATCTTCTTGCTCCAAAACTGTCACATATGTATTTTCTTCATTGAGCTTACAGTCTAAAACAGGTGTAACCCTAGGTTCTTGAGGCTTACATGAGCTCGCCTTTGGAATTCTGGAGAGCCACAACCAATTGCACCATCATTTTTTAATCCCTCAATAGTTTCACATACTGGGCCAAAGATGGGATGAGAAGACTTTCTCAGAAGATGCAAAATTTAACATCACTACAAGTGAAGATAATACAAAGGTGTGTTTAGATCTCAGCTCTGGCAGTAACTACGTGGTGAATATTACTACCATCTCTTCCACAAACATGACTGTCTCAGTTACAGTAGCAGTTCAAACAAAGGGTAGGTTGTGTTTTATATTCTCTGTTCTAGAGAAAAAACTTGCTGTGCTGCATAGTTCAGTGTTTGGAATCTAGCAGGCAGGATAGCAGGCTGTATCCTAGACTGTGTAATTCTTTATGCTGATTACAACAGTGTAGCCACCGTCTGCATCTTCTTCTGAAAAATGGTTTTGTTTTGCTCTCTGTGGCCATTGATTCTACCAGCAGAGCAGTGGCAGGAAGATTCAGCAAACTTGCCTCTTCTGGATTGATTTTACGAAGCAGGATTGGTGCTGTGGCATTCCAGGATTGGTGTAGTGGCATCTCTGGCTACATGCCAGAGTTCTGGTCCGCGGTACAGTGCTTACTGGCTTCCGTTTCTTGCCTTGAAAACTGATTCTCTGCCCGTGGGAGAATTCCCTGTTGCTGAGCTGTGTGGTACTAATCCAAGCGATGTGAGAGTTACAGATAATGTTCCTATGTTGAGCAGTGGTGAGCAGTGTTATGGCAGCTTTTTCAGTATTTGTAGAGAAGGTGTGTTCTAATAGCAGGTTTCTGTGGTATTTTGGACATGGCAATGTTAAGCTTGCATGACATGCTATTTCTGATGAGACAGACCGTGAGAAATAATTGCCTTTGCAATGCACAAAAATGCTTTTTCCTAAGGGACAGCAACTGTGACAAATTGTTCTATGACAGCATTATTTCCATAAGAAGTTCTGAACCCCATAATCTGTCATTATAACCTCCCTAGGTTTGGACAAATAAATTTTACCTTGATTTTCTGAATACCATGTTTGGGTAAAAGCATGGCAAATATTCACGTTTAATTTATTGTTTGTTCATTCAAAAAGAAATGAGATTCTACCTCCTCAGGAGGGAATAAGTAATGTTGGTTATTTTTCTTTTAACTTTCAGCTGCTCATATTCAATTGAGTTGAGAAAGGTGAAGTTTTTGTAGTAAGTTGTTAACTTTTTTGTCTCTGCAGTAAAGGAAGCTTTCAATAATGTATTAATTTTTAACGATACCTGCTTGAAATGGAGGAGAAACGTCAGGGGAGCTGATGTGGAAGACAGATACTCAGTAAGTGAAAACAATTTATATCAATCACTTATGTGAAAAAAACCCTCTAATATTTCAAACACTCACTGCTAGCAGAGTTCCTCGTTCTAATAACGTGTCTCATAATAACATGGGGAGTAAGTTTGCACAGCAACCTTCAGAGAAGAAATCCCTGTGCTCTTTTGTAGTCTCACGCTTTTTGCTTCTTTCTCCCCCCTCCGCCCCCTCCCGTTGGCTCTATTTTGCTTCCTCATCTGTACTTTCAGTTTTGCCACGCTCAGACCTCAGACTCCACTCTGACTGTGATACGCCTTCAATCTTCCCCCATCCTACTAGGCTGTTTCTACATGAACTCTCTGCGCGGACTCCTGACCACCTGCTGTTGTCTCAAATCTCTGTGGCAAAGAGATTATCTAAAGGCATAGGATCTATTCAAAGGAAAAGTAGCACATGACTAAAAACCAGCAACCATTTCAGTTTTCACTAACAGAGGAGTGATCTGGAGAAGCCCAAGGTTAATGACTTCGTGATCGTTTGGGACATCAACAACAAAACAAACACACACAAAATCCTACTGAAACAAACAAAAAACCCCATGAGTCTGTAAATTTGCCTGGACACAGCTGTCTGTAGGCAGATCCTGGAGAGTACTTGGCATTTTGACATAGGTCAAAATGACTTGATTTTGACTTGATCCTTGGGGTGAAACCAGAGAGATGTTCACATGAGCTTACTTTCAGAACTCATCACTTTGCACCATAAGGGTACTACAATGAAAGTGTGCTGTTCCTGGAAGCCTAGATGTTGGTGGGAAATTACAGTGCTAATAAAATAGAGGGTGGTCTATGAGGAGGAGGAATGAAAGGACTAGGACAATGTCAGAGCTGATCAAGAGGGACTGTACTTCCTGTCAAATTTTGGAAGTGTTTGAATTTCAATAACGTTTTTGGCACTCAATGCAGTGATGTGTTTTTGTGCTGTTTCTTCTGATTTAGAACATGCAATGACTGAATGCAAGTGATCTATTAAAACATTGGCATTTCCATGCTGTGATTGTTTGGTTACAGTTTCATGTACAAGGCCAGCGTTGGTATCAGAAGGAGTTCTTTCATGAAATGACCTTCGACCTTACTACACATAACCAGGCTCCAGAAGTTTGTTTTGATTTGCAGCCAGGCACCAATTACTCTGTTAATATTTCCATGGTAGCTCTGAATTTTTCACTGCTCGTTTCCATGACAACACAAATCACAGGTAGGTCCTGCCATTTATTTTATCTATTTAGGAAAGCACCTCTTGGGTGCAAGAGGCTTAAGTGAAACAGCATTGTTGACCTCAGTGTGCTCTCTCCATGCTTAAAATCGTTCATTGCTGTTTGTTTTCACAGATTTTATAGGGTTGACAGTTCCAGCAGCAGAGGGAGGAAAGAAATGGGAGTTCAGTGTTTTGGAGTGTCACTTTGGCACAGCAGGGGAAAGCTAGTTTGGTGGGTTAGATGCAAGGTTGTCTAGAGGAGCTGGGTTAAAAACCGTGCCCACCTAGAGGCAAAGCCATTACTTCTGTATGAGTTCTTTTCACAGCTAACTGGAGGTAGTAGTACAACTGCACTTCATGTCACTGTCAGGTATCGCTGTAGTCTGCAAGGATCCAAAGTAGAGTCCTGCAGGTACCTCAGATACCTTAGTGTCTGACTGGTAGAATACAAACTGAGGCTTTTGAGAAGGTCCTGTAGGAAAGGTCTCAGCCTCACTGTTTAGCAAGATGTTCGTATGGCACTAAAATGCAGTGATTCAAAACACGTGTCATTTTTAGCTCGTTTTGTTTCAAAGAGTTTTGCACCATTCCTATACAGTGGGATTTTCAGTATTAGGTTATTACTGTTCTACTGTGAAGTGCAGTACAGTATTTGATGCTGGGTATCATTCTCCCCGTGGGGGTCACAAATTGGAACGGGTAAGAACCCTGAAAGTCCTCTGAGTGGCTGTAGCTCTGTTCAGCCACCAGATGGAACCAGTTCTCTTCTTATGAAGAACTGGGGATTCGTGGGGCTTTTGAAATGGATAGTTTTTTTAGAAGTATTTTTAACAGTAAATCTGCGGGTTTTAAGCTTTATGAATGGCAAAACACCTCTTATTTCCTAAAGCTACTGTTTATGCTATACAACGACCTGGA
>VZTU01032846.1:151890-163198 GCA_013400835.1 Zapornia atra | reverse complement strand
GAGCGGCTTCCCGCCCCGCCTTGGAGGGGCCAGTCCGCCTCGAAGGGAGCGGCGTGTCCCGCGAACCGGGGCTCACCCCACGGCCGCCGACCGGCTCCCGCTGGCCGTGACACGCTCCCTCGCCAGGCGGTCGCCCTGGGCTCAGGGGTTGGGAGCAGGGCTGCGGCGTGAAGCGCTCCTGGAGCACTCCTGCTGCCTGCAGTATTCCCTGAGGGCTCCTCCGAGCATAGCTGCTCTGCTCGGGGCTGTGGGACAGACCAGACTCCTGCCAGCCAGCCAGCCACTGGCTCTGGATCTGCTGGTAAACCTGCTAGAAGGGGTTCAGGCAAAGCTAAGTCTTACTGTAGGTATCCAAAAAATACCTGATACAATCCAATTCACAAAGAAGGGCAAAGTGGACTTCACGTGAGGAACCCCATGCACTTTTACAGCCGTATTTAATCACACCAGGTGTTACCAGACAGCAGGAGATGGGGAGCCCAAAGAGGCAGCCAAGGAGTACAGGAGACTGGGAGTGGGCAAGGAGATACTGATCGGATGCTATACCAGGTGCATACTGAATTGTGGTTAGATTGGCAGGTATACCTGGCCAGTGTCCCACAAGGAATATAAACAGGTACAGCTACCTGCAGACTTGACAATATCTATGGGATCATATATAGATATCTCTACAAACATGCACACACACATGTACCTGAAGGGAGCTTATAAGCAGGAGGGGATTGATTCAACTTTTTAAAAGGGCAGATAATGGCAGGACAAGGGGGATGGATTAAAGCTAAAGGAGGGAAGGGTTAGATTAGATATTAGGGGGAAGTTTTTTACAGAAAGAGTGGTGAGGGGCTGGAACAGGCTGCCCAGAGAGGGGGTGGATGCCCCATCCCTGGGGGTGTTCAAGGCCAGGTTGGCTGGGGCCCTGGGCAACCTTGTGTAGCTCCAGGCCTGGAGGTTGGTGTCCCTGCCTGTGGCAGGGGGGTTGGAGCTCTGTGACCCTTGGGGTCCCTTCCAACACAGACCATTCTATGATTCTATGAGCAGGAAGCAGCTCTTATATACAATAATATAAGCTTTTACATACAGTAAGAGCTCGGTAAGGGCCCTGCAGAGCACGGTGCTGCTGCAGCAGCGTGTCTCACAGTAACCAGAACGTTTTCCACACCACAAAGTAATTCAGCATTTTACAAAATGTTCTTATGTCTTCCTTATTTAGGGTATCGATGGTGTTGGGACAAAGTACCATCTGGAACTGGTGCTGGAAGACATCCCTGACAAAGTAAGTTCAGATCTGTGTAATGCATGCGTTCTGCCAGCAGACGTTGGCACTACTGATGTGTGGTACTAAAGGCATTGCTCTGTGCTGGTGACCCTAGCTGAGGCCACTGAACACACCAGTTAACAATCCTAACTGGTATCCATTTCAGGTACATTTATACCAGAGATCAGGCCAAAAAGAAAAACTCAATTTTACCAAAAGGGACCCCCCATTTCTTACACCATAAAAGCCCTGAACACACGGTACCTACTGCTCTGACAGGAGAAAACTCTGAAGGGAAGACAGGGGCTGACAAGGACATTTCAGTGTCACTCAGGTTCAAACTGAAGTTATTTGAACCCATGGCTCCCACCTGAACAGCACAAGTGACGTTCCCCACCACAGACACTGCCCACTATCACCACAGAGACACAAACTGCCCTTAGAGTACAGCCACAGAAACCCCCCAGTTTAACCTTGCCTTCAATAATCCCAAATCTCTGTGGGACAGGCTCAGAGAACAGCAACCAAGTTAAGAAAAAGAATCTTACAATTGCAAATTACCAATATTATGCACGTATTTCATCCAATATTAACACCCACAATTAACTCTGTAACAGGACAGAACTGTTAACTGTACTGCTGAGGTTCTTTATCACCTGGGCAACAAAACCACTGCTCCAGATGTGCAATTCACCATTGAAGGAGAACTGAAGAATGCAGATAAAGCAGATGATGTATTCTACAACCGAATCAAGAGCCTGGAAAAAGAGCTTGTGGCAGAAAACATACCAGGTACAAAGAAGGGGTTTGGGTGAGAAGGGAGTTTTTGAGACAATGTCCTCCACGGCCAGAAGCAAAGTTGAGCTTAACTAGCAGCAGGGCACCATCCCTGTGGGAGCCCCCTCTCTGCAAGCCAGGACCAAGGGGGATCAGGCCACAGAGCTGGCATCCCTTGCTCTCATTCAGGGTGGCGTGTCAATCACAGCACCACCAAATTTATTCCAAAACCCAGAACCAATACCTGACTTGCATGTGACTGTTCCTGAAAACCACCTGCTACTGTTACCTCTCCCTTTACCAGCATCCTGCTCACTGTCTGCAGTTGTTCTTGGTACAGCAGGACAAAGGCCAACGGGTGCAAACTGGAGCAGAGGAAGTTCCATGGGAATATGAGGAGGAACTTTTTCCCTGTGAGGGTGATGGAGCCCTGAGACAGGCTGCCCAGAGAGGTTGGGGAGTGTTCCTGTGGGGTTTAGTCTGGGTGACCCTGCTCTGGCAGGGTGGTTGGACTAGATGAGTTTTTGAAGTTCCTTCCAACTCCTAACACACTGTGATTCTATGACTAGGGTCTGCTCTTCCTGCAGACCCTGAAGGCCTTACAGAATATACATTAAGAGAAGGATGCAGGACAACTGCCCCCGTGGTGACGCAGCTGCTATTCAGAGAGTATACAGAAAGTCTCTGGCAGTCAGGGAACATAAGCAAGTGACTTCAGCAAGGAACCCACTGTTAGGTGAGGAGGTTCTGTTAACAGCTGCAACTCTGTGAATCTTGCTATTTTTGTTTGCCAGACAGCCATGGCAACGTGCCCCCAGAAATGGAGCCCATCCGCCTGCTGGCGTGGGCCGCCTCTGGCTATGTGATATGGCAGAACTCCACTGAAAACACCAAGTTCCAGCTTGCCCAGATTAAACATGTGAAGCAAGTGGTAAGTTACCATCAGTGCCCTGCAACAACACCCATATTTAGGGGCTAAGCAGCTGTGTGTGCACTGGAGTACAGCTGGAGCTAAGCTGTTAAAACCCTCGACTGTGCCTGAACTTCTTGGTCCAGTTTGTTTTTAAGCCAGTGTTTGGGTTTTGTTTCACCTACCCCTTTCCTCCAGCAAGCCAGGAACGCTTGAGCCTTTTATTTAGACCACCCCTTCCCTTCATAAGATTTCCTTATAGAAGCTGCCTTGGCACCAGCAGTGTCATGAGCTTATTTAGTGAAGAAAATTGACTCTTCCACCTGGAGGTCATGGTGTTGGTTGCAGTTTTGTGTCACTGTCCTGCCTTTCCCCTGAGCAGAAGCCCAGCTGATGGTATTCCTGCACCTCCACACACCTGTCTCTTGCTCTACACACTGCCATGGAGCAATCAGAGTAATGCTGCTCGACATCCCAGCATTAGCCCTGTCCAGACAAAGAGCAATGGGCTGCACCTCAAAGCCAATGAAACACCAGCTGCATTGCTTTGGCTTTTGTTTGCAGTCCCCCAGTCTCCATCCATTTGCTAGTTCACCTCAAAATGCCCATCAAGAAACAGAATCCTGATTTCATTCCACTCTCAATATTCATTCTTCCCAACTTACAATTATTTTTGGAGGGGGTGGGGGTAGAAGGACAGAAAAACCCAAATAACTTTTTGAGACATTCAGATTGCAGCAGCTCTCAATTCTTTTTTAAATGACTCAGTTAACAGCAACACTTCAGGGACAGCTTTCTACCTGCTCTGAAAAACTCAGTCAACTGGAGCAAAGCTCTTGGTCTTATATTAGCATGATGAGCATTGGTTAAGTTAATGGAAGGAAACTGGGTTTGGGAAGACACATCACAAGGCAGAAAGGGTACAGACTACTTCAGGATAAGTATGTTCTCTGTTCACTTCTTTCTGAGTGGTTACAAGTAACATGTTTATCCTGATCTGCCTAAGCTACAGAACAAGACTGGGAAATCTCACTATAGCTATTTTAATTAATAGGGTCATTAGCTGCTCTTATCCACAGACCTTGCAGAATTCTTGCCTGGAAAGGAACATGTCTGCAGAAGAGTTGTTATCAGAGCAAAGTTTTCAGCTTTGTTTTTAAATTAAGAGAATTCTATAGATTCTCCCAGTTCCTCTCTGTTCTACTTGGGGAAAATATACTGTGAGTTAGTTATGAATAACTCCTGAAGGGATGGTCAGCTTTAAATCTAAGGAAACTGAGTGTGTGAGCTCGGATAAAGGAGCAGGACTTTGTATTTAGAAAACCAAAGGTATCAGGAGTCCTCTGAAGAGGCTTTGAGAGCCCGAACGTCTGGCCACTGAGGACAGCCCGTGGATGCCCGTGAGGTTCTGGGGATGAAGGGAATGTGGAAGCTCATTCTGGGAGCAGGATTTGTTAAGGCTTTGCTCCCTCTGTTGGCTACACGAACGCAGTTCACAGACGCTGCAGGGCTGTGCAGGTGGAGACTTTAAAACCCCCTTTAGCAAACCAGATGAATTTAAGGACAAGGCAGAAGACTATTTAACTAAACCAGCTGTCATCTCTCTTCAGTTAATTTTGTTCCTTTTCTTTTCCCTGAGAAAGAGGTACACAAAGAGAGTCCATTCCAATGGCCAGCATGTACTCTGCTGCTCACTCAATCACTGATAACCTGTTATCCACTATCAGGCCTCTGGAGCATGTCCCAAGTCCTTTGCTATCAACAATTTTATTCAGGGTTATTTGCTTTAAATCAACACCTAGTAGAATCAGGTGTTCCCTTCCCAAACATGTTGCTGAACCTGAGCTCTACCTACCCTCTTTCAGGGAGATTGGCAGCTCTTGAGTTTCACATTGTGTCTCTCACAGAAAGACAGAACAGTGTCTCTTGGTTTGTTACACCATGACTAAGCTCCACCTGCTTTACTTGTTAACACCTGCTGCCAGTTTCATCTGAAATGTATTGGAGAATTTTTAAACTAACCAAAGAGAACAGACTCACTGCTTTTAAGGTGGGGAAAAGCCCCAAATTCAGCCCTTTCCATCTTGTCTTTCCAGAAAAGAAGCGATGAGTATCTGGAATTTGACTACACCATTCTACTCCATGAAATGGTGTCCCAGGTAAAGCCTTATTTCTAAAACAAAAAACCAAACCCATTTTTTAAGACTGTCAACTGCTCTGGTGCCTGCAGGTCAGTCAGCAAACAGGGTGAGGTTGGGGAATGGCTGTCTGTCTCAGCGTTACCAGCTTCTGCCCCTGGTGCAGGCAGGAGACAACAGCCTCCAACTTGTGTCAACAGACAGTAATTTTCAGCTATTTCTGGGCAGCCTTGGGAATGGCAGAGGTTCAATACACCAGCCATTCACAGCTCTCTCCTCTTGGGAGATACTACTGCCAAACTGGCCAGGGATAAGGGAAAGGAGCAGCTGCCAGCATCCTGGTCCACTTCCAGCTGGAGCTGCAAAGTGCTTTGAGGCTAGAGAGCAGCAGTGGACCAATACACAGGGGCATCCTCCACCCCAGGAGGTCTCAAAAGAAAGCAGCTGAAACTTTGGTTCCCAGAACAGTATTTACATGCTGTTATTCTCCATCCTAAATTTGTGATCTGAGCAAGTGTTTCCATAAGAAAAATGCAGACAATTTGAGTATTAAACCAGCAGCTTTCCTTTGTGCAACCTCCTGTAATAAACTGTCTACTGACAACAAGGAGAGATCTCACTCCCACTTCTAACTCTGCTGCTTCCTACCCCTCTGCACTCTCAGTTGAGTTCAGGTATCTGTAGTGGTTTTAGTTTCTAAGCTTTTTATGAAGAAAAACTAAGGAATAGTAGCTTAACTCCTTACAGGACAGAAGCACAGGTTGTTCATTGCACTCCACTTAGTGAAGGGCAAGTGGCCCAGAATACCAACAGTAAGAGGGGTGATCCGACAGAGACATGCCTGAGCTGCAGAACTTGCCTAGATGAAAGACAAGTGTAACTGTGGCAGCACAGAGTGCAACACAGGCTGAAAAAAGCTTGTAGAACCTGGGATCAGCAGGACTGTGTGTTATAGCACTCACCCTGTGCTGTTACTGGTCCTCGATTGACCCCCCCTGTAACGAGCCCGGGTACAGCTGTGCTGCAGCGGTCAGTTCCCGTTCCGTATCGTTCAAAGGAAACACCTTCCCACTTCCTACACTTCATTTTCCACCCACAGGAGATCATTCCCTGGCAAATGACAGTTCTCTGGCACCCACGGCACGGTGTTCAAGTAACACAGGACAGCCAACAGCCAAAACACACGCCGGAATGACAGACCACCTGATACAGCGACGGAAGAGGCTCAAGCGTTTGAAGGGAGGGCAGACTAGTTGATGAGGGTGGATATGCAATCAAGGTACAAATCAAAACGCCTGTCCTCAATTAAACTTTTCCTGTACATTGTGCTTTGATAATCCAGAAGGCACTTGGTCTGCTATGTAATCAAATTACATTTTTTAAACGAATTAACCCCCCTCCCTCTCTGATGCCAGAGTAATACTTACTGCACAGGTGTGATGATGTTCTCCCTGAAGGCAACTTTTGGCTTCCCCATGGTACAAGGGCACCCATATTCCCTTTCCATTCGCTGCAGGAAAAACACAAAACAAAACCAAACCAGAATGAAAGAGAGTTGTTCCACTGGAACTATGCATTGGAGATGATTTTGTTTACAGATCTTGCTGAATTGAGCAAGTTAATCAGGGTTAACCAGTGCTTTGGTTTGGGGTTGGATTGATTTTCGGGGTCTTGGTGGGGGGTTTGTTGTTTTGTTTAGATGTTACATGTTGTTTACTGTCAGTCTGCAGTCTCTCTTGTTGAGGGGCTATAATTTTACATGCAGGAAAGGGGAAGGGCATTAATTTCTTAAGTTGAAGTTTTTCAAGATAAAAGACATCTTTTCTTCACTCTGTTGATATTTCAGACACCTTTAATGCATTAGATTAAAATATAGTCATCAACTTGAAATAAAATAAATCAGTGTAACTATTCCCTCCTGCCTGCATCATCTCTTATTATGGAATGATACACTAAAAACACAGAAAGAGACTATTTCTCTCTCCAGTAGGAAATGGCTAACAGTGAAATTCAGTATAAGCAAAGGCTGCTCAAGCAAAAGCATCGTGCTTAATTTGTTAATAAGTGTTAATTTTGGATTTGAACTAAACCCTAAAAATATTCCAGGCAGAAGTTTCCTTTAAACAGACTACAAGCCTTCAAAACAGAAGCCCTGGAGGGACAGCACGTTCAAGAGCTGCCTGTGAAGTTCAGTTCTTCCCTAAGCAGCTAGCCTTGTTCACATCAATGCCACAGTGCTTCCTGCTTGGAAGACCTCAAAGCAGCTGTCACACCATTACCTTGATTTACACTGAAGCCAGTGGAGTTGTACAAACACCTGGTAAACCTGGTGTGTGCTTAGGCACCCAACCACAAAATCAGGTGTAAAGGCTGGTGGCATCAGCCCAACCACAGCCAGAAAGGAAGGAGGATTCTTGGTTGGGAAGGCTGTCAGAAGCAGAGTCTGAGGAATCTGCTTTCCAAATTACCTGGGCATAGATTTCCAAGTGTAGTTCTCCCATTCCTGAAACAATGGTCTCTTTGCTCTCATCATCAAAGTGGGTTCTGAAAGTGGGATCTTCCCTTGTGAAGCGGCTCAGGCCTTTGGAAAACTTGTCAAAGTCATTCTGAAAAAACCAATTACACACCAAAGAAAACATGAACTCAACACCCAGAAGCCACACAACAAGGAGGGCTCCAATGTTCCTGTCAATTGCTCAGCACTTCTCTCCTGTGGTTATTTTCTGAAGCACAGCTGTGCATTTACACCCGTGTTTATCCCCACACCAGTTATTTCAAGTCCACTTCTACCCAGGTCAAAGACAGATGTCTTCTTTCAGCAAAGTGATACCATCTAAGAGAGTCACACACCAAGTTACTTGAATGTTATCCTCCTAAGTGCTCTGGCTAGAACATTTAAAGCACTGCTCATTTTAGTCTGTGGCCTGTATTTAACTGCTCATCTACATGAAACTGCAAAAGCAGGAGAGGAAAAGGAACTCAACCAGGAAGAGGAACTCAACCAGGAAGAGGAACTCAACCAGGAAGAGGCTGCTTCACAGGCTCTTACCTTGTTTGCAGGCTTCATCGCTATGGAAATGACAGGGTCAGGGATGTGAATTGATTCCTGCAGTGAAGGAAAAGATCATACAAATGAGTTCCACTACACCTGGTGATGTTATTTCTCCAGAAGAGCTTAGTCACCACAACTCCAGGCTGCAAACAGTGGGGACTGTTTTGCTTATCTAGCTTGTATCTGACATCACAGAGTAACAAATTCATGTAACTCCCCTGAGGATTACAAGGCTGCACTGTAACACGTGCCATACTGCCAACTACAGTATTTCCAACACTGTTTCCTAGCTGTAAGATGGTATCTGGATTTTACACTAGTTAAAAACACCCTGCTTCCTATCAGATTTTGTAAAAATATATATATATATAAATAAAATAGATCTGTTTAAATAAATATACTGAAACATTGCTTAGTACTTTTGGGTACAGCATCCACTTCTAACAGTTTGCTAACACTGAAGTAACATGTTTGATGTCAAGAGTCTCTCATGAGACTCAACAGACCTCTCTCTCATCACACACATACCATACTCCTACATATTTGGGCTCCTAGAGGCGTAACAAGTAATCACAAAAAATACTTGTGGTTGCCTATGCATCAAAAAAACCAACCCACTTCCACTGAACAAATGATGAGAGCCTTCTACAACACAGTCCTGGTGAGTTCCAACACATGAGGTGGATGGGTGAAAAGGTGTATTCACCATGGAAATGTCAGTACTAGTTTTGTCAGTGAACCAACTACAGAATTTCCAGCACTGTTTCCTAGCTGTAAGATGGCATCTGGATTTTACACTACTTAAAAGACCCTGCTTCCTATCAGATTTTGTAAAAATATGTATATAAATAAAATAGATCTGTTTAAATAAATATACAGAAACATTGCTTAGTACTTTTGGGTACAGCATCCACTTCTAACAGTTTGCTAACACTGAAGTAACATACTTGATGTCAAGAGTAGTAAACAGACATGTCTCTCACACACACATACCATACTCCTATAAATTTGGGCTCCTGGAGGTGTAACAAGTAATCACAAAAAATACTTGTGGTTGCCTATACATCAAAAAAACCCAAAACAACCCACTTCAACTGAACAAATGATGAGAGCCTTCTACAACACAGTCCTGGTGAGTTCCAACACATGAGGTGGATGGGTGAAAAGGTGTATTCACCATGGAAATGTCAGTACTAGTTTTGTCAGTGAACCAACTACAGAATTTCCAGCACTGTTTCCTAGCTGTAAGATGGCATCTGGATTTTACACTAGTTAAAAGACCCTGCTTCCTATCAGATTTTGTAAAAATATATACATAAGTAAAATAGATCTGTTTAAATAAATATACAGAAACATTGCTTAGTACTTTTGGGTACAGCATCCACTTCTAACAGTTTGCTAACACTGAAGTAACATACTTGATGTCAAGAGTAGTAAACAGACATGTCTCTCACACACACATACCATACTCCTATAAATTTGGGCTCCTGGAGGTGTAACAAGTAATCACAAAAAATACTTGTGGTTGCCTATACATCAAAAAAAAAAAAACCAACCCACTTCAACTGAACAACAGATGATGACAGCCTTCTACAACACAGTCCTGGTGAGTTCCAACATATGAGGTGGATGGGTGAAAAGGTGTACTCACCATGGAAATGTCAGTACTGGTTTTGTCAGTGAACGTGTCCCCACTAGCACAGTCGATTCCAAACAGTGCACAGATGTCTCCTGCATAAACTTCACTGACATCCTTAGGAGAGAAAAGCTTACTGTTTAGAGAACACTGAAAGGTGTATCACAAACTACACCTGGTTTTAAGAAGATCCATAAACACTGTGTTTAAAAGCTTGAAATTAAGCTCCTTTGGAAATTCCAGCTCTGTAAATCTTCTAATTCTTTATTCAAAGCACACAGAGGGGACCTCAGCCTGGATGCTAACTTATTCTAGCTGGAGCACGTGAAGCAAGCGACATGTTTCACTGCTACACAGTCCAGGAATCTTCAACAGGACAGGGAAGCACCTGCAGCAATTTGAGAATCCAGTTTTAGTTTAGGAATTGTATTCAGTAATCATGTGGAAAACGACATTTCTTTGTGTTTTGATAAATCTTGTTTCCGCTCTCCCAGACATGTAATACAGGGATAAAGCCAGCTTTCTGTAGCTACTGCCTCAAAGATGTTTTACAACTTCTTGGGCAAAGAGTCTTCCACTTCAGCTCAAAGAATAGAATCATAGAATGGCATGGGTTGGAAGGGACCCCAAGGATCACAGAGTCCCAACCCCCCTGCCACAGGCAGGGCCACCAACCTCCAAGCCTGGAGCTACACAAGGTTGTCCAGTGCCCCATCCAACCTGGCCTTGAACACTTCCAGGGATGGGGCACCCACCCTCTCTCTGGGCAGCCTGTTCCAGCCCCTCATCACTCTCTCTGGAAAGAACTTCCCCCTAATATCTAATCTAACCCTTCCTTCCTTCAGTTTTAACCCGTTCCCCCTTGTCCTGCCATTGTGTACCCTTTGAAAAAGTTGAATCCCCTCCTGTTTGTATGCTCCCTACACTAGAGATCATCCCAGTTCCTTGTAGAGTTCTATTAAATGCTACAGACAAGTATGAATTAACAACAAAAGCAGCAATCCAGCATATTGCATTGTTCAGACAGCTGAAAAGCAAGGAGCTTGTTCAGTAAGAGTGGCCCCTAAGGCAACCCCAGCCCCTACCCCTCGTGCTCACCTCCATGTTGTCTGAGTGCATGCGGACCAGCCTCTGCACACGCACCCTCTTCCCAGTCCTGGTGTTGTAGATGTAATCAGATTTCTTCAGCATCCCCTGGTAAACTCTGATATAGGTTAACTGCCCAAACCGGCCAGCCTGGAAGGAAAATTCATGAAGGAACAATCAGATCCAGTCACTCTGGGAATCCACTGTTCAAAGCATGGCCTGCACTGGCTGGCTCAGTGTTTCTGTTCTGAGTTTCCACACTAGACATGTAATGTAAGCTTGCTGTAATGCAGCCTCAGCTTCCCCTTGGTGCTGCAACCTGGCATCTCCTCACAGTGTTCTTTACTTCACCAATTCTACCAGTCCAAAACCTTGCCAGGCTGGAAAGATGGGCCCAGGTGAACCTAATGAGGTTCAACACTGCCAAGGGTCAGGGGCTGCACTTGGGCTGGAA
>VZTU01032846.1:125025-142010 GCA_013400835.1 Zapornia atra | reverse complement strand
GGGAAGCGGCCGGGCCGGGCCGCACCCACCTCCCCGGCAGCGGGGCCGCGCCGCCTCCTGCCGGGCCAGGGCGGGGAATCGCTGCCAGCGCCCGGAAAGGGCGAGACAAACCCGCTCCCAGCGCCCGCCCCGGCGCAGGACACTGCCGGCCCGGAGACAGGCGGCAGCGGGGCTCCCGGAGAAGGAGCTCGGCCGGCTCCAGCCCGAGCCGCGCTCCCCTCCAGCGAGCAGCTTTCCACCGTGAGGCGCGGCCGGGGCCGCACCGGCAGTACTACCGGGGAAGGAGGGCTCCAGGCAGCCTTAAGTCAGTAACGGGTCAGGCGCGGCGCAGAGTAAGCCAAGGCACAGCTGTAAGTAATAAATGGCTTTAATAAAGGATTACAGGTGCAGTTTCTCTCGCCTGACGCTTCAGAGCATTGCCTTGCATATCTGGGTGGTGTGTCATGATTAGCCTCTTTGCTCGATGCTTTCCAAACCAGAGTAGGTGCTTGGGTTACTGATTACACACATGTACCTTCACCTCCCTAAAGCACAGACAGAGGTGGTCAGATTAACTGTCCTCTGTTAAACAGCATCTTTCCAATGCTGCTTCTAAAGTCACAACATGAAAAATGCTGTTTATTGCTGGGAAATTCGAGTGACATACCCAGAAAATACCTCCACGGCCTTACATTCTCAATGACACCACCTGCAAAAAATCAGCATTCTCTTCAGGCCATGGAAGACACAGCCCTGGAGTTGTGCTCTGTCTTTTTAAGGTGAGCCAAAGCATCCTTATGGTTCTGACTGTCCGAGGCTGCTACCCCCTTATCGCCCCTTCACCTTGGCTGCCCCTCGAGTGGTTCAACAGCACAACCTTACTGTCACTGGCAATCTCCTCCCATCAAGGGGAGAGGCCATGGCATTGAACAAGCAGAGAAACAGTTGCCTTTGCTTTGTCAGAGGTCAGTGAAAGTACTCCTGGTTATTTCTGCACGTGAATAAACACAGAATTAAATAATCCAGGGAATCAGCAGGAAGAGAGGATTGAAAGGCCACTTCCTTTTCATCCCCCAAAATATTAATCTTAACTTACTTAACCCTATTTTATCATATAAATACCACCTTTTTAAGGCTCACTGTAACATTTTAGCCTTGAATTATACTCTACAGTGCTAATGCTCTAACTTTATAGTCTAAGAGAAGTTATTTATGCTACAACACGGGGCAATTCCACATAACAAAACCAGCTACAAACCTAGTGCTTCTGATACAGAGACCTTTCCTGTTCACAGTCCCACCCCTGGCTTTCCTCTAAAGCAGCAGATTCTTCAACAGAACAAGAACAACATCAAGGGAGATCCAACAGTAGATTTTGGATGATTCTACACCCACTAAAAGAGAACATGAGGGAATACAGACATACCTTTTCTCAGCTGAGAGGGGAGCGGTTCCTTCTACACAGGGATCTTACCTTTGCAGAAGCAAGGAAATGGGGTAATCCCACCTTACCCAGTTAAACACTGCCTGCTTCTCCCACATATTTTTCTGATGAGTAACTCATAGTTACAGCTGATTTTCAGAGGACACAGACACAGTGGTATTATTACAGAATAACTCAAAAGCTACTACAGAGAACCTTCAAGAATGAAAAATAAGAGGCCACCTCCAAAGTGCACAAAGGCTCTGAAATACAAGCCTGATGCTTAGGCACAGAAAGTAGGAGGTGCAAGTAGGACACAAGCCCAGCTTAGGAACTTAACAACACCAACAGACTAACTTTTTATTTATTTAAAGTATTTGTCACTTCAGTACTTTCCTCTCACATTTCTTTGTGTTAAATCCAGGTGAATCTGGGGATTCTGTAACAATTGACAATCTGATTTTAAAGATCTATATAGTGGTGATAGTGCATTCAATCTAGAGAATTAATAATTATTTCAGCCACACAAAATAAAAAAGAGAATTTACTGTCTGTGCAAGTTAAGAGTGGGGGAACAAAGAGTTTCATTGCCAGACAATGAAAAATCTGGGACTGGTAACAGAAAAATCTTGCAGATCAGCATGGGGTTTTAAAACAGAATTAGTGGGAATCCATTAAAGTGCTTTTAAGTGGAAAGTTGTTGGGTTTTAAATTTACTGAAACAAGATGGTTTAACCAGGGATGCAAAGTTTTACAGAACACTGAGCTGTCAAACAGTCGGAGTAACAAGGCACACTAATGCTTCCTAAAACAAGACACAGAGATTGGTCATATATACGTGGATACTTATATGAACATAAGCAATGCAGCACCATTATCTGCTCTGAAGAGTCTCCATTCGAATGGAGAAGGGAAGCAATTTATTTTTTGCTGCTTTTGACAGGGATGTGGTTTCCTTTCACACTGAGATTCCCTGCAGAAACTCTGGGCTCCCTGGATCCGGTGAGTGCAAGTGGTTTCTCCCTGAAACAAAAAACCAGCAACAATCACAACCACCGTACAGTATGAGGGTGGGGGAACACATATCTTGTTCATTACTTATGTGGAGGTACAGTTCTTTCAATTGCAAGACTAAAGTGACTGTGACTCTCCCCCTCCAAAGCTGCTTCCACTGTGACCACCATGGAATTGGAGCGCCTCTTGCACACATGATAAGAAACAGCTTAGTTTGAAAACTGAAACTGAAGGCTAAACAGCCTCTGCAGTAAACCTCTAGAGCTGAAGAGGTGCCAGAGGGAAAGTGCTTGGTGTAGTTTACAGTAGTTTCCTTCTGCAGCCTTCTCTGCCAAACATGCAGCTGATAAAGGCGTCACAGTGAGACGACCACACCTAAAGCTTGGCAGGCAGCAGTCTGTGCACGGGACCTCCTGCGTTCACAGATAAAGCCCTGGTTCCCACACAGGCCTGATCTGAAGATTAGAAGAGGTCTCATCTGAAATCTAACCCTGAAGAGAGGGGGCATGTCTGTCTCCAACCACACAAATGATGTCCTTTCTTTTACCCAAGAGAACAGATCAACTCAGTCCTCAATAAGGGTTCTACCTTAACACAACCAACCCAGTTTAGTGACCACAGGGCAGCTACAACACTTGTCCTGCCTTACACCGTTCCCTGTGGCATGTGGAGAAAAGGAGCCATGCTATTTCTCCTCAGACTGCCAGTAAGTGTCCTCTGTTTACAAACAGATTGCTTCAGAACCGAGCTATTCACCCTGCTGCTAGTATTTCCTTATTCCAGTAGGAAACTTATTTTTTACCTTCTTAACCCACTGTCCTTGGGTATGTGATGACTACTCCTGTATTTTGGAGCTTCTAAAGTGCCTCTGGTTCTAGATGGATTGAACCTCATAATCTCTTTCTGCCACTCTTCATTGAAGGTCTGGGCCTCAGCTGAAAAACAACATTGACATTTTATTTGACATCAACAAAAAACAAGATGGGGAAAGGGCTTTATAAAACTTGGGGTCCATGACTCTCCACGTGGCCTGCAAATTATTTCTGTAAAAGACAACAAAAAGCTTTCTGCCAGTAGGTTTGTGTTTGGGAGATCTGAAAGTCCCTGTGTTGTCCCTGCACATTTTAACCACACATCTCTGAAAGATGTATTTCTTACTAGCCACAAACACACAGCAAATGATAAAATTCTGTTAGAACTTTGAAACCATAAAATACCACTCAAAGGACTTTCAGATATGAGCAGCCATTGTACAAACGGTACCAAGTGCATTATAACATGACATTTTCAAGCCTAACTGGTAACTCTTAACTTAGGTTGTCCAGATTTCTATCATTAAGGAAACCTGAGCTGCAGATTTCCAGACTGTCTGAAAAGAACAGTCCCCTTAAGATGCCTCAAGCTGGAACTTCAAAATCAGTATGTGAACCAAATGAGTAAAGCCCATTAGAGCCCTGCATAAAAGGACATACTTTCATCCAGGTTGATGAATTCCTGGTTCATTTCTTCATCTCCAGTCTTGCTGTTCTTTGATTTTTTAATGACATGAGCACGATCATGAATATGATGACCAATAGCCATTTTTTCCAGTCCGCTTTCAGAATCCTTAAGTGCTTTTCTTGTCTCCTTAACCTGCACAAGAAAAGGAATAAGTATCCTTCCAACCAAGAAAAAAAAAAGCAAAGAAGCTTTTTTTTTTTTTAAAAAAACCTTTTTTTCTTCCCCAAAGGTGTTCTATCTTCTGAAAAAAAGTTAGGTTTTACAGGCTTTTCTAACTGTCCCATTGACTGTGTTGGTTGAAAATACAGCCACAAAGCACAAATTAAATCTACACTATTTTTGCCAACAGACAGGCAAATTCACTGAGAACACCTAAAGCTTCCCAAGCAACTAACGTGCACACTGGATATTAATTGCTGGGGAAGAAAAAAATCCCCTTAGTCTAAATATACTACGTGCAGACAAGTCTTCAACATCCTCCTTGACAACAGAATGAAGAGCAGCCGATGCCAATATTCTCAGCCTGAAGGGACAACTAATTTCTAGGTTGTCATGTTGACTGGCTTGAAACCCAGGCAACCACTTATCACTGTGTTCATAGGTATATTATTAGAACCTTTTTGATAACTGAGTGTCTGCTTGAACTTGAACACATCCCCCAGCCAAGCGTGTCCAAGGGCCTTTACTGCTCACATATAGTCTTTCAGGGACCTCACTTCAGGGTTCAAATTCAAATTTCTTAGCAGAATTAGACACAACAGCTGCAAGGAAGTCAGGGAAAGGGCATCTCCATCCACAGCGTTACGTAAGCAGTTAGAAGGGCTTGAGTAGCAGGGAGGATCTGAACCCGTGCTCTGCAGACACACACTGCCTCTTGCTGTCTCACATTTTAGATAGAATTTTAAATTTACTAAAGGAGGATTAATTATAGCAAAGAGGAAGACTTTGGAGGATTCCTTAAAGGATCAGCTGGCCTGGCACTGGATTTTTCCAGTCTTTGATAGGCATACAATTTATTTAGACATATTCTTAGAAGCATACAAATTACAAAGAAGAAAACAGCACTGCAGCCTAAGAAGCCTTTAATATAGAGCAGCATTTAAACAGACATATATTTTTCTAAATTATAAGAGTAACTGTCTCCAGTGAAAAGAACCTGAAGGAAACTGTGGTTTGGTCTAGAACTTGGGTTCCATAATTACAGACCACCTCCTTGTCAGCACTACTTACACCTCCTGGAGCTGTGCGTGTCTGGGCTGAAGCTTGGAAAACTTTTGGTGGTTCATCCCCTACTTTGGAGTAGGTCATCACAGAGGAGGAGCTGAAGGTGTGTGCATCTGGATGGATGGACAGGTCGTCCTGCAAGCAAGGCAGATGTATTAATAAAAATTAAAACTTGTGGAGAATAGGTAATTCTTCCATTCTGAGACTAACTTAGTATGAAAAAGAATAGCCCTCTGAAAAATGAGCCCTCAGTGTTGGCATCCCAGATGCAGCCTGTTGGGAAGAGACCTCTTGTCCTACCCTTGTCCAGCCACAGGTCTCCCCAGAGCAGGAAACACAACAAGGACAGGCAGCAGTAGCAACTGCTCCAGTGTTTGCCCTGGCACAGGTCAGTAATGAAGATGTTACAGGTTACATCAGTCTTGCCATATACAATAAGGTGTGGAGAGAGTTCAGGTGAACTAGGACTTGAGCAACAACAGTTACAAGCCACTTTACAGCACCAATAAAACACCATAAATACACCCTGACACTTAATAACAGGCATCAGTGTTATCTTCAAAGACTGAGGAGAAGCTGCAGCAGTGAAAATAAAATCTGAGTCTAGATGCAGGGTGGCATTTGGGTGTCTGCACTGTTGTTGGGCTTTAAGTGTGCAGCAACACTAAGCTGCTCCTTCACTTCAGGTGTCAGCTCTGGCAACAGCCAGACACCAGATAACTTACAGCAGTGCTAACCCCTAGGGAGTCAAGCCTACACTTAAAGTAGTGTTGTTAGCACATCATCAGTGACAGCATGATTATAACCACCATATAAACTCGTGGGAGGGGGTGGGGGTGGAGTTCTTACTATCTGCTTGAGCATAGTAACCTTTTTCCTGGAAGAGCTTTCTCAGTAATATTTTAAGCACCTCTCACTCTCCAATACAATTCTTTTTAGAATATAGTTTTTACACACACTTACAAACTTCCTTTGCATTTCCAGCATGCTGTTCCTCATGTTTGACATCATCCTGTCCATTGCAAAAAAAGGCTCACCAAAATCTGCATCCTGCTGGAAGGAAAGGCATTAAAATGAAAATTTTAAAAACAACAAAAAAACCCCCAAAACCCCCAAAATCTTCAGACCCTTCGAGTTCTCAGGCTGTTTTTCCCACATGCATTTTTTTAATGCAGATCAGACCATCAAAAAGGTTTTCAGAGAGACTCCCAATTCACAGACACAGACAAGCCAAAATGCATCTTTTCCAAGGAAAAACTGAGAGCTACTACAGGGAGCTAGATCGTTAGGCTGGGGATACCAGTGAGACAGAAGGGAAAGATTTGATAATCAACAGTAAGACAGAAGAAGATAATAAAATATCAAAACATGCTCATATTGTTGCCAATTTATAAGAACTATTTTCAGACACTTTCTAACCTAACTAGCTCCTGCTATAAAAGGCACTACGTGACCCTCCACGCCTTACAGTCCATCAAAGATGAAGTTACCTCTATTATGCCAATCCCTTCATCAAAAAAGAAGAAGTAATCAAACCACATCTTGGTATTTCATTAGTAGCTTCATTACTTGATGCTACAGATGTATTCATCAAAACATTCATTATTTTTACATGAAAACAGAAGAGCTGGTGTTGCACAAAGGATGGATGCTACGCCAGGTTTCTATGTGCAGAATTGTTATTCATGGGAACTGTAGCTGAGGGCATATAGTGACTGTGGTGATGGAAGCTCCTTCTGGAAGGAAAACAATGAAAAAAGAGATGGGGAGAAAGTAGAAGGGTTCACCCTTTCTCTACATGACCATCTGAGAAGACAGAAATGCTGTCCCAAATTATTATCCCCCTCAGGGCTCCAGTCCAGTGCAGCAGGTTAAAGATGATGATGATGATTTTCACTATGCCTTTCTTCTCCTGCTATGAGCTTCTCCTCAGGACCTGTTCAAACTCCTTCCTTGCCCACCTGGTTTCTGACTTGAGCAGCTCTGGGCAGAGGATGCTCATTAAAAGCGATCACCACACACTGGTTAGTGAGCTTCCAGACATGGGCACGTGTAGATGCTACCCAGGAGAGCAGCTGTGCCACCACCACAGAGGAAGGAGGTTGTGAGAGGAGTGGGGTAACAGGAGTAGGTCCACAGGTTAGGAGGCTGTGAGACAGGCAGAATGAAGAGCTCCCAGGGGCTCTGCAAAGCCCAGCAGCTTTGGCAAGAGGCAGGCTGGGGCATTGCATTTCACAGCCCTTTTGCACTACTAAGATGCTGCATGAAACACCAGGATGCAAATTACCATAGCAGCCCCCTCATGTTCCTCCAACTACTGGAAATACATGGAATAATATTTAAATAAACTCATTTAAATATGTATTTAAAAGCATAAAAATAAAAATAGCAGTTTAAAGTTAAAGCTAAGTAAAATTCAGGTATAGAAAAATCTTCCATTTGTTTCTTGAGCAGCAAGAAGTCTGAATCCCAGGGCATGAAATCATTGCAAGTGTCAGCAACTCCACAAAACTGCTTTCTACAGTTAGAAATCTGGATGTTAACTGATGACACAGCCATCAGCTGTACCTATGGAATTCCTTGCCATAGATTGGGGGAGTAAAAGTCTAGCTTGTGCAGTCAATGAAGAGAGACCATTGATTAGTTGATACACTTCTGTGTTCAGAAAGTCACCAATTTGTGCTTCTGCAGAAGATGATGAAGCAAGTATGAGTTTTCAGATCTAAATGTGTAAGACCCATGCTCATTTGTACCTGCTCTGCAAGCAAGACCCACTCAAGCTACGGGCTCTCAATCCCAGGAGGCTTTAAAGCCTTCCAAAGGAAGCAACACCTCCCCAGAGGGTTGTAACAATAAACTTGGTACTTTCTACAGATCTTGTACAAGATATACCAGATGCCAAACAAGCTACAGCTGAAAACCACTCCAAGCCCAGTTCCAGTGGAAATTCTGTCTCCAGAAGCTGGCCTGAGCTGTGACTTGTGCTACAGGTCTTGTTGGTATCACACCCAGGCACTGGCATCCATCCAGAGGCAGCACTCAGAGTCTCTCTCCAAGGATTATTTTGCTCATATCCAGCAGAGATGAAGCACCAAGGGATACATCACTGAGCAGAACAGCCAGAGGTTAAGTAGTAACTTGTCCAACCTTGGTACCAGTGTAACCTACCCCAGCATTTTTTGGTTAATAAAGGGGAAAAAGTTTTAAAAGATTTTGAATCATGTTGTTCCATCCATCTAAACACCAACAGAAGCAGTTTGCAAGCACACCCAGATCAGCCTCTGTCCATGCTTTAGTTATGCAGGCAGTATACACAGAGCAATGAGCTACAAAGATTATTCTCCTAGGATACTAACCACTCTACCAAAGCCTGTGAAGGGCATGAAGGAGAAGCTTGTTGCCTGGAAGAAAAAGGACCAGTGTCTTAGTTATTGTACCTGTTATCAGACCCAGAAGTATCCAGTGTGCAAGTGATATTAAATATTTCCTATCAAATAAAGACAGTAACTCAAGAGGTTCTTGGCAATATCATATCAAGCAGTCTTTGGGTATATAGAAATAATATATTTCTACTAATTATATTGCACTGCAATGGCTCTTATCATATTTAGTTTATTTTATTTATTTACTAATATTTATTTAGTTAATTTATTTATTTACTAGAAGCACATAGAACTAGAAGCTGAGAAATGTGTGTGTATGACACAGTGCTTCAGACATCACCTGCTCCTCTGAAAACTCCCCATTCTGCTCATGCAACAGAACTCTATCACTGAAGGCTGATTAAAAATCAACAAATCAATAGTCCCTTTAATGTAAATCTATGCAATTAAATTTCACAAGGCTGTCACACATTTTATAGCTTTAAAAAAAATAATCAGGTGTTTCAGCTGACTAGTTCACAAACACTCAAAGTATTACAAGAGATTAATGTAAATATAAAGGATATTTCTTCTCCAAAATATCCATACATCCTTTGCAATAAGCAAAACAGAGCCTAACTTGTCAGCAGTTTCAAAGGTCACTGCAAAGAAGTTCTGGGTAAATCTATCATCATATACAGAACCACCCAAAGACAAATCCCCCATGGGCAAGTTATATTCTTCTGCAGGGGTATAAATAGATGTAGCTATAAACACTGGCAAATACAGTTCCTGTTTGACCAACTGATATCAAATATCCCTATATGACAGGGCGATGAGATGCTGGAATACACATCAATGCTTCCAGGAAAATAAAAGACTAGGGAGTTATATAAAAGCCTACCTAAAGAAACATGGGTTAGAGAGAAGTACCAAATGCTCTGCAATGACTTTTAAGTACAAAAGGAAGGAAATATTCAATTCTTGGATACTTTTAGGAATTCCTTCAGACTGCAGTTCTCTCTAATATGTAGTGACAGAAAAGAATATCAAGTGCAAAAGAACATCCTTGGGAATAACAGAGTTGTTAGCTACAAAGACTTTATAAACTCTTCATTTTAGAATGCAGACAGAAATTTGTTAAATATTTGCCTACTACATGTGTGACAACCAGATATCCAAACAAAACCAAACACCAGCATCTCTTAAAATGTTTTACCTCGTTCTCCCTCCTTCCCTCCCCCACCAAAAGGCTAAAAAATGACACTGCAAACATGTTTGAGAAAGGAAAAGCCCTTTCAAATTTGGATGCCATACTGATGCACACTGAGACACTGCAACAAATTCTGTCCCTGCTAAAGCAGTTTTAGGCATGCTATAGTTCACTTGAACATAGAATTACAATACCAGTAATAAGCATGGATCATTTTAGTCAAGTGTATTTTACATGGTAGTAAAGGGATCCATCTTTTCCTACATAAAAATCTAATTATTTTTACAAGTTTGAGACTAGAAGGCTCAAATAATCAGTGCTGAGTCTTCTGTGACATCTGACAACTCGTAGGTGAAACATGAGGAACATTAAGATACTAGGAAGATTTTAGCAGGTGTGGAATTCTTTTGTGCTTATCAAAATAACACAGCAGTCTTGCACCTTTAACTCCCTCCTGCAACTCCAGATAAAGGTTTTCTATGCCTCACATTTCTCTATCACTGCCAAGCACAAGGGATGCAAACCCTTGTGGGATTATTAGGGTAAGGCTTAACATACTCCTTTCCTAAAGGAAGAAATAGTCTGATGTGGGTTTATGCATCTGCTGAACCAAGGCCTACAAATCTGCCTCAGCAGAGGAAAGATCACACCCTAATTAAACACAGCAACAGCTTTGAAACACACTGGCACCCTATGAGCAGGGAGGAAAGAATCCAACAGTTACCCTTTTGACTTGTAGGTGACAGCCCATGTTTCAGCAACGTTTATTAAGCTCTAGCTATCTAGGCTTGAACAGCCACCACCAAACCTGGCAAAGGGCCACAAGCCCTTGTGATCTGTCTTGTCTTCCAACTGGTTTTGTTTCTGGTTTGTTTGTTTTTTAAGAAAAAGTGTGATTCATAAAAGCAAGAGATCATTCACCTGCAAAACATTTAGCTTGCTGGTGAGAAAACAATCAACTTTCAAATCTATTTCCTTTCTAAATGCAGCAATTAGATGAGGTTTAGCTGCAGAGGCAGAAGATATAGTTGTCCTGCATGCCCAGAGAGCTGAAAACATACTTTATGTAAAACATAAAGGCTCAAATAATGAGTGCTGAGTCTTCTCTGACATCTGACAACTTGTAGGTGAAACCTGAGGAACATGAAGATACTGGAAAGATTTTAGCAGGTGTGGAATTCTTTTGTCCTTATCAAACTTTATTATTACTATTACTTATTGCCAACTTCTCCCTTTCAGGTGGCAATTTACAGAAATACTGGGTTTTGCATCAATTTCCCCCAGTCTTTAATTCTTACAGCTTTCTACCTAGAGGAAACATTAAGAATCAGACCAAATACAGAACGTGAAGCCTTTATTCACAGTTGCAAAGCTGAAGCAGGGTTCAAGTTATCTGTGTAGATACTATTTAGGTGGCTGAGACACAGGTTTGTGTTAAATCAAACTCACTTAAATAACTAGACCAAAGAGACTAAAGTGCAGAGTGAAGGTACAAACACATCAAGGCACCTTTTAAAGTCCAGTCAGCATGAAAAGCAACTAAGCATTTGGAGAAAGCTCGGTGGTTTTGACATTTTAAAAACCTTTCTACCAGAGAAACATTTAATCCCTAATATTTATTAAACCAGTTTGTATATTCAGTGTTCAGTACCATAGATGTTTTCCATCAGTCCTAACAGAACCGAGTTTGTCAGTGCTAAGTAATAAATGCTTAAACAACAGGCCATTAAGGAACTGAGAGGGATATTCATGTTTTGCTCAGCCATGAAACACTGACCAAGGTCACAAGAGTTGAACCAGGAAGGTTTCCAAGTTGAAAACCTTCTGTTTCCACCAGACCAAAGAGAGATGGAAGCACAGAGCCAGCTCCATTGCCAGCAAATGTAAATTCCCTGCAGCAAGCCCCAGAGATTAAGAAAATACTTACTCTGCGATTTCCTCTTAGAGCAACCTGAGAGTCCTGGCGTGCTCCTCGATCTACTGCTCTCTCCCCACCATCTGTCAGACTGAGAAATGGATCCCATCCAAAGGGATCAGAGAAGCTTCTCATCACCTGCCGCATGTGTTCATGGTGTGCAGCAAAGGGATCGCTGGAAGAGAGGCATTTGGCAGAGAAAGTCATCAGGTTTTATCCCAAGCTACACAAAATGGCTCTGAAATTTCAAAAAAACTCAGTTGTTTAAATCATTCCATAAGGGTTTTATTGAATTCACATTCTTTATTTTAATAGGAGCCAACTGGGTGACCTCCTGTTCCTCACAGACTCTCACTCCTTTCACTTGTCTTCCCATCTCACAGGTTGGTTGGGTGTTTCAGTTCTTCTGCCTTCTCAGCTGCCTTCGTTGCTCTCCTATGCTTGAGTCTCCACGTTGCTTTTTCTCTTCCCTCACCTTTCCCAACAATATTCCATCCTTTGCAGCCATCTTTCATGCTAGCCTATGTCTACTATCTGCCAGGAGCTATAAAACCCACCTTTACTTAGCACTACTTCTACATACAGCCTTCACAGTAAGATTTTTTCCCCCCTTTCTTCTGCTTCCATCTCCCAAAGCTTCGCACAGTACTACTCACTGAACTCATCATGTCCCACAAGATTCCTCCCCTTGACCCCAAACTTCTTTTGCCAGCCATTCCCATTCTACTTTTCATCCTCCTTGACCCAGACACTCAAAAAAAAAAAAAGTATTTATACTGTGGTCTAAAGCCAAGGGAGTGCCATCTCCTTTAGCCACCCACTATGGCACCTTTGCCCTCTGTAAACCATGTTCTCACACCCCTTTTTCTCTGCTTAGGAAGAATTGCTCTCCTCTTAGTTTTTCTCCTCTTTCTAAACACTCAACCTCTGATTGAAAAAGCCTACAGAGCCTCACTGGGAATCTCAAAGCAGGTAAAACACTGCTGAAGGAGCTCTCTGTTATTTAATTCCTTGCATTCCCTACTTGGAGAAGAACTAAAAGATTTCAAACTGAGGTCAAAAAATGAGCCAAATATGGTTTTGCCATAAGCACAATATATGATCAGTCTGTTGCCTGGCATCCAGGGCTACAGAATGACTGCTTCACACAGAAGTCACGCTTTGTTTCCTCCCTTCACCTCCAGTAATCTTCCCCCTTACCATTCAGCTGAAAGCCACTTCAGTAACACCAACAGTCACTCCCCAGGTATGTTTCCTTGGAGTTAATAGCAACTCATCCTCCTTCCTATCAATGGCCTGGCACTCCCCAGACACCTCACCCCAGGGACACTGCTGGCCTTTCCCTGTGACATCCCATGCCTGGGTGAAGAACAGCTTCAGCTTGTTCCCCTGATGTCTCCCATATCCAATTAGCCCTTCAAAGTCTCCCACACAGCTTCCATGTCCTCCCACCCTTTATCTCCAGTCCCACCAAAGCTAGTTTCCACACCACACAGCCACTTTGATCTCTTATACTCAGCACTGGGGAGGCTGCACCTCGAGTGCTGGGTCCAGTTCTGGGCTCCTCACTATCAGAAGGACATAGAGGTCCTGGAGCGAGTCCAGAGAAGGGCAACCAGGCTGGGGAAGGGGCTGGAGAGCAAATCCTCTGAGGAGCAGCTGAGGGAGCTGGGGGCGTTCAGCCTGGAGAAGAGGAGGCTGAGGGGAGACCGTCTCCCCACCTCCCCTGCCCTGCCAGGAGGGTGCAGAGAGGTGGGCGATGGTCTCTTCAGCCAGGGGACAGGAGATGGGACAAGGGGCAATGGGCTCAAGCTGCCCCAGGGCAGGGTCAGCTCAGATGGGAGGGCAAAGTTCTTCCCTGGCAGAGCTGTGGGGCTGTGGCCCAGGCTGCCCAGGGAGGGGGCTGAGTCCCCACCCCTGGGGGTGTTTAACAGAGGGGAGATGAGGTGCTCAGGGATCTGGTTTCGCACAGGACAGGGACGATTGGACTTGATGATCTTAAAGGTCTTTTCCAACCTGGTGATTCTGGGATCCTTCACTTTGTACTGTCTCCTGGTGCCAAAGTTGCACATTTGGTGAGTCATTTTTTTTTTCCATTTTAAGTGAAATATAAATTTACAAACCCAACACTGGATTCATTTTCAAATGAGATTTTTTTTGCCACACAACTGTCCCTTTAAGCTCTGCACATACTTAACCGCCCCCCCCAAGTGCAACCAGAGGAGCTTCACCACTGTCATTAAGCAGACCCTGATCTGCAGCTCACATGACTGCTGGCTCTAAGTTCAGCCCTAATGTGATAAGCAGCTCACACACATCCAGTGTCCCCTCACCCTGCACAGGATGAAGAACAGATGGAAAAAGTCCCTGCCCAAGCCAAGAGGAGGGAAGCACACAGGGGCTGCCACAGCACACACAGGCTTTTTCAAATCTATTTTGACACCACAAACTTCAGATGGGTTTGGCTGTCAAAACACACACACACATGAACTGTATTCCACCAGCAACTTACACCTAATTAACCTTCTCCCTACACCTTCCAGTTCAAAAGAAGTAGGAGACTCATAAGTTATCTACAACACATCATAATCAAGACAAGGTTGCATAGATTTAAGGTAGATAATAGAACTTGGTTGAATTTAGTGTGCATAACATGCTGCAATGCATCTCACCTGACCTAAAATAACCTTGAAATTGCCCCTTTTTGCCTTATTTCAATTTCTCTGGCAACTCCTCTTGTCTACTCACACTCCACTGGGTCTATTTGATGCATTCATACTGCATCCAGAGCTGAGGGGTTTGTTTGGGGGGGTGTTTAGGGTGGTTTTTTTAAAAAGAAAGGTCTAAGGAACAATTTAGAAATACAGCTTCTTACTATCAGAGACTGGGAGTAAGATATGTACTGGGGGATATATACTGTGGGGTGACATATTTAGGAACCAAAGTGAAGTCTCCCAATTCCCTAGGGATATTTTAGGGAGCCACTCATAAAAAGATCTAGTGTTGTCAAGCCTTGAAGAAATGGCTACAGTTTTGATAGGGCAAAGCCAAGGGAAAGTCCACAGAGGATTTGCCTGGTACACAAGGCTTCCAAGGAATTAAACCTACCACCTTGACATCTCTGATGACTAAAACTCAAAGCATGGCTCCAAGAAGAGTGTCACCCTTAAAAAAAAAACATATTTAGTAAGTCAAAGCAACAGGTGTAGAACACATTAAGTTACCACTGATCACATCAGACTTCAAATCTGGCTTTTTCTGGGGGGTGGGGAAAGATACTTTGGATGAGGAGGATGTGATTGCTACACACTTTGCACTATTATAGCATGAAGGCATGGGGAAGAACTAAGGGGGTCGTCTAAGGGGTTTGCACACAGAAGTTGTACCCTTCACATGTTAAGCACCATGTTATTTTAAAAATTAAGCTCTGAATGGAGGCAAATTACTTGTACAGCTGCTGTTCCACCACTCTGCAGTAACACAATTCTGGCTAACAAGTAGTTAGTCTGTCCTTCACCTGACACCCAGGTATTTGCAGGGTCAATAAGGGAAACAAAATCCTTCAGCCTCTAAGACTGTTAGCATCTCACACAAGTATAGTATGTATATATAGTATACTCATACATAAGTATGTATGCTACATGGAGAGTGAAGCATTAAAAATTAAAAGGCTGATGCTGCTAACACTCATGCAAGGGAGGGTTTGCACCAAGATAAACCTCACTTGGTAAGTTAAGAGTCAGGCTTAAGCTCCAAAGTTTAGGCTCTGTGTTCCAGCTGAAATCCTCTACAGTAAAAGCATGGCATTGTTACTTCAGAGTATGTTTCCTGTCAGTTGAAGAAAAGAATCAGTGTCCTGGGACAATAAATTCAGTTTATTACTTTGGAAACCAGTCCTTTGTACTACATACACCTTTGTTTAACTAGGAAGTTAGGTAAGGCTGAAGTCGCAGAATCACACTGGAGACAGCACCTGGCACCATCACCCCAAAGCTGTGCCTTGGTGATTTCAAAACAGAGGCCAGCCACACTTTAGAGAGGAGAAGGAGCTTCTGTGTTGCCTGGGCTATGAGGGATGACCCTCTGCTGGGCCCGGGCAGCACCCTGCCTGACTGACTGCTGCTTCCCCAGGACAGCTGCTCACGGAGGGAGACGTTACTTTTAACCCAGGCACTATTTCCAGTTTGGCAGTCAAAACCTCTCCTTGTGAGGCAACAGAAGCCTATTATGACACTATTTTGGAAGCTAATCTTATCTGAAGCAATAAGCTCATTTCCTTAACTATATGCAAAACAGATTTGCTGGGACAGTGCCAAGAAAATGAATCTCAGGATCCATCTCTCTTTCATCTCTTTCACACACACTCCCTTCCTCCACCTTCTGCAATCTTCCCTCCCACCCCAGTTTTAAACTGCATCAGTGGCCACAATAAAAATTAACAGTAAGAAGAGAGCAACTGATATTCCAAACACGACAAATTACTACAAACAAGAGTAAATTTCCATTATTATTTTAATGTCATGTGGAGGATTTGCATAGTGAACGTTTCTGCACAGCCTATTCTGTGTGTAATTCTGGAGCTGTTATAACAGCATGCTTATTCACAGAGCTGTAGGGGTTGGAAGGGACCTCCAGAGCCCATGGGGTGCAACCCCCTGCCAAAGCAGGGTCCCTAGGACAGGGCACACAGGGCGGTGTCCAGACGGGGCTGGAATCTCTCCAGAGAAGGAGACTCCACACCCCCTGAGCAGCCTGTCCCAGGGCTCCCTCACTTCCCACTGGGAAAAGGTTCTTCCACAAAGCCAAGCACACTACTCCATCTCACAGAGCTTTAGAAACTACCCACTACTTGGGAAGGTGCTTTGTCAGCCAAAGGGTAGATTCTCCTTTAAGAGGTGCAAAAGCGCCTCAGCAACAATACCCTGTAACTAGGACACAGTCAACAAACGCAGGAGGAGGCCTCTGGCCCCCGCCCTCCTCACAGCCCCCCAGCACTGTCCCTTACCTCTGCTCCTCGTTAAGCTCCACACAGCAAGCACCTGTCTTTAGAAAGGCTTCAGGCTCCTCCCCGTCCCAAATTTAAGCTACAAATTACAGTTTCAGGCAAAAAACATGAACCGGGGCACAGTACTTGAGCTGCTCTGGCTCTCCCAGCACTCCCCATGGGCAACAAACCGATGTGGGAGTCTGACAGACACAGACCCGCTCTGTCCGCCCCAGGCACCATGGCAGCGCTCCGGGCATCCACACGAATTAACCCCCCGGGTGCTTGCCGAGCTAAGGCACCGACCCTGCTCGGGCAATCGGTATGAGGGGGCAGTTTGCCTTCCTGCTGTCACACACGCCCCCCCCAAG
>VZTU01032846.1:94508-123575 GCA_013400835.1 Zapornia atra | reverse complement strand
TGGGGGGGGGGAAGGGAAAAAAGAGCTCTTTCCTCGGTGGGAAGAATGAGTCCCACAGCCATCTGTAAAGGAGAAACCCCTCAGCAAGCCCCATTGCTGGGCATGGTTGTCAAAGGGAGGTTTCAGTACAAGCATGGAGCAAATACATGAGGTGTGTTATCCAGGTTTCCTGAAGAGGGAGTGGGGGTGAAAATGTAGGGGTGTGTACAAGAACTGTCCTTATATATAAACTTCCTCTGATGGGCAGCGGTTTGAAAGAACCAGGGGTAGAGGAATCTCCCCTTCACCCTTCATAAAATGGGAGCATTGTGGGAAAAAAAAAACCCATTCATGTGTTTGGAAAAACTCTCCTGGTCTAGATGCCAGGTTTCTGAGTGCTGTGAGCCTGGGGGTTGTTCCCTCTCTTCCATCTCCTGTCAAGGAGCGGGTGAAGGCTCTTCCCTCCTCTCCTTATATCTCTTATATAGCAGTGTGCACTGGTGGCTAAGAGAGCCAAGGGGATCCTGGGATGCATCAGGAAGAGTGTGTCCAGCGGGTCGAAGGAGGTGATCCTCCCCCTCTGCTCTGCCTTGGTCAGGCCCCACCTGGAGTGTTGTGTCCAGTGCTGGGCTCCCTGGGATCAAAGGGACAGGGATCTCCTGGAGAGAGTCCAGAGGAGGCTGAGGAGATGCTGAAGGGCCTGGAGCATCTCCCCTGTGAGGAAAGGCTGAGTGAGCTGGGGCTGTTTAGTCTGGAGAAAAGAAGACTCAGGGGGGACCTAATTAGTGTTTATAAATATCTTAGACATGGGATGCAGGGGGAAATGGCCAGCCCCTTTTCAGTGTCTGTGGGGACAGGACAAGGGGCAATGGCTGTAAACTGGAGCATAGGAAGTTCCGCACCAACATGGGGAAGAACTTTTCCCCAGTGAGGGTGAGGGAGCCCTGGGACAGGCTGTCCAGGGGGTGTGGAGTCTCCTTCTCTGGAGAGATTCAAGTCTCGTCTGGACGCCAACCTGTGTAATATGAGCTGGGGAGCTGCTTTGGCAGGGGGGTTGGACCTGATGATCTCTCGAGGTCCCTTCCAACCCCTGTGATTCTGTGATTCTTTACACATCCCAGCCTTGAGGGGAAGGATAGAACGCGTGCCCTGGATAACCTGGCACGATTCGAGAGCATCGGATTATTTATATGGCAGTCGAGAAAGCAGATCCTCCGTTCCACTAAGATCCATCATGCTGCAGAAGCAGCTGTGCTGGTATTTGGCCCAAAGTGGAAAAACCGACATAAAAGATGAATGAACTGAGCCTGCAATATTTTTGAAAAATACCCGTAATCGGGTGAGCATTGATTTTGCTGTCTCCTGATGTAGACTTCTCTTTAGACCCTAGCGAGCGGTGATATTGCAGCCTTCAGATGCACTCCCCAAGTTTGAGCAGTTGTTACAGCGAAAACCTTTACGCTGACTGACTGGTGGGCAGGGAGGGATGACAGAAAAAAGGGTTACCCATTGATTATCCGGGTGAAGCCTGTGAATTGTTTGTACATTTCTGATGAAAGATTAGCAAATAAAACAAATCAGGCGGCGGTCGTGGCAGTGAACTCTGCCGCTCTGGGGCTTTTTATAACGAAATCTTGTGCCAGTTATGATGTTATCAAAGAACTTTGCTCCTTGCTCACAGGCAGGATTCAAGCCTGGTTTCAAACCGCGCACAACAGTACTACAAATGGAGTAATATCATCCTTAAGTCTTTCAATCCCACCGATCTGAAGGCTCTTTAAAACTCCTCTGAATAGCTTACTGAGACTACAGATGTAATATGCAGTGCTTTAGGCATATACAGCACTCATTTATTAATTACTTGTCATTATATTATGATTAACAGGCAGATGCCCCGGATCAATTTGGGGTTTGCTATTACAGCAGTTCATTAATAGCCCTAAGGAAAGTTTAGATTAGATATTAGGGGGATGTTTTTTCCAGAGAGAGTGGTGAGAGGCTGGAACAGGCTGCCCAGAGAGGGGGTGGGTGCCCCATCCCTAGGGGTGTTCAGGGCCAGGTTGGATGGGGCCCTGGGCAACCTTGTGTAGCTCCAGGCCTGGAGGTTGGTGGCCCTACCTGTGGCAGGGGGGTTGGAGCTCTATGATCCTTGGGGTCCCTTCCAACCCATGCCATTCTATGATTCTAACATGGTGTGCTAGAATGTTCACTTACCACTTGCTACCAGCCAGCAAGGTGAATTTTCTTTAACATAATGAGCGCATCAAGTAGAAAACCCTGTGAATTCTTATCCCCTGGAGCTTTATCCTCCCACAATGTCTCTTTTTTTTGTGGTTAACTTGTTTGCAGTCCTCTACCCAAACCTAACTATGCATTTGTTTCCTTTTATGCAGACTCCTGACTCCCCAAAGATGGAATTTCCAGGTCCAAGCAGACCCAGAGCTGGATCACTGTGCAGGTAGCTAAGCCCTACGAGTTCTAGGTATTGTGAATTTTTTTGGCTGCTGGTTGGAAGATGGGCCCTGTTAGAAGTGAGCTCATTATGAGAGGCTCACTAGCACACTAAAGTCAGTACTCTATTTGCACAGAGTGATATCTCTAATTGCTCGGGCCTTCTTATGGTTTGTGTCTGCTTGAGTTAGATTTCTTTTGTGTAGATAAAAAGACTTCTGTGAGAAATCACCTCAGTGCTACAGCGCTGTCAGTCTGGAGGGCATCTCCAATGAGATTAATGATGTCTCCCTTAATATAAGAAAACTTTGCATAAATGAGATTATGGTTTCTGCTGAAACCTGCCAACTCTTATTCATTTGCAGTAAATATTATCTTTAATTAAAAGTTTTAAGGTATCTTGTTCCTGAACTAATGAGATCTGCAGTGATTTCCCTTAGGAATTAATTTACCTTCTTAATTCTTATTCATTTTGGTGATATGACTATTTAAATCTGATTCAGACTTCAGAGCTGCGTTGAACATATTCATCTAGAACAAAAGGTCATTTTGCTCTATTGACGTTTTGTTGGTATTTATAATTCTCTGTTCTCTCTTGATTCCAAAGGTACATGTTTAGCCTCCTGCCCCCAAAACTTTCTCCTAACACTTCTGTTCATCTTAACTCTTCATGCTGAGCAGCTCTTTTCCACAGCTGTTTCCCTTTGGATTACATTTCCTATTCCATCCAGAGTACAAATCAATTACATCAAGGCTGAAAAAAGATCCTGATTGTGATCAACTTATTTAGAATAGGACAGCCATGTAAAATAAATTATGTGGGGAACATTCAGTGCAGTTCCTGAGGAAGAGAGGAATATTTCTGCCTTTCTATCTGGGTAGTCACCAGCTACAGTTTCTCTACAGGGATTATTTTTAACTGGTAGGGATGCTTAACACTTGGAGGTGAAAATTGCATTCCTGCACACGTTTAACTAGGCGACGTGCCAGCCAGCAACTGGTTGTGAGAATGAGAGCCAGAACCCATTTTAAGGCTGTGCACCAAAGGACAATATCACTAGCTAGATTTTAAAGCCATTTTAAGGCTGTGCACCAAAGGACAATATCACTAGCTAGATTTTAAAGTACCTAATTATGATAAATAAATTACACGCTGCCCTTACTTGAAAAATAAAAGCAGATCAAATTGAACAGTAACATTAAAAACAAACACCCAGTTTATGTAAACAAAGGACATGCTGAGAAAAAAAGCATAAATACTCCTTGGTTCATTATCAGGAGACTTTTCTATTGAAAACTACTCTGAATCCTGAGACATCCTTACAGTCTCTTCACAGCTGCTCAGAGATGCTGGGTCTGACACTGATGAAACATCACCTGGTTTGCAAGCGGGGTAATTAATTACCCTAATGAAGTACATGGAGCAGGGCAGGAGTAAAACTCTCTCTTGCTGTTGGCCAGAAGTCTTTTTCTTCTTGTCTCTGATGAAATACAGAATACCTCTTCACAAATACATCATCAGAGTTACATAGATAAGTCAAACCATGTTCTGTGTAAGATGCAAACTGGGGAAGACCAATTCCTGCTTTTCATAGGAAGAGAGTTTTGTCTTTTACTGAACTTACATAATTTTCCATTTTCCCACCCAAGAATTTGTGATAAAGACCCACTTCAGTGTACATTCAGACACTCTCTGGGCTCTGCATGTAATTAGGAAATGTCCTTAAAAGCTCCTGTTCTCTCTTTGCAGTTGATTGACCAATCAAACTAAAATGGACTAATTATTCTACATGAACAGCAGTAGAAACTCATGGCCACGGGAGATTCCTCACCCTGCCTTTGCACCACTGGAGGGTAAGAAACATGGGACCAGCTATATATAGAGTTACCTCTGCCTTCTACAAGCTGTTGATAACCTTCCATTTATAACTTACTTGCAGACCAACTTCCTCCCATCACACACAAATTAGAGGATTATCAATAATTTATGAACTAATAAATAATGCTTGCGTGCTGTTGTCAGGGCAACAAATGCCATTTAGCAAGAGAGATCCTCCTGGTGTGTCAAGTACATGTGAAGCCTTCTGTATCTGTACAGCTTCAGCCAAGTAACAGAATGAGAGGGCTGAAGCACATTGTGTCTGCTGCCTTATTTCCCAGTTACCCAGGCTGGGTGTTTCCAGCACAAGAGCTGAGTGCAACCCAGCCTGCTGCATCTTGTAACACAGAGTTATTCTCAAGACCTGCAGGATAAGCTTTTGGTTCTTTTAGAAAGTGTTTTGAAGGGTACTTTTTGAATTATCCATAGAAGTGATAATCCACTGAAGAATTTCTAAGGGTTTGGCTTTAATTACATCTCGTGGCAACAAACTGTTAGTCATATGAAACACCATTTCTTTTAATCGGCCCCAGTTTTGCAACCTGTCCCTCTCTCCCTTCTGTTCTTGTTGCTGTTTAGCAGAGTGAAAACTGAGCAATATAAATAAACATATTCTTAATAAAAACCCAACATAACCAAAACCCAGGTGAGACCTGGCCCAGGGGGGAGCGTTTCCCATCAATCCCAGGGTTTGATCCAGAAGTGATATTTGTTTAAATGGGCTTTGCTGTATGTACAGTACTGATTGGTTTATGAAAACCTCTGTCAGCACATGTTGAGGTGCTCAGGGATATGGCTTAGCATAGGACAGGAATGGTTGGACTCAATGATCTTAAAGGGCTTTTCCAACCTGGTGATTCTGTGGTGAGGGAGCAGAGGGAACTTTGTTCCTGAGTTACTCCAGTGATTTGCAGCTGTCTCTTTCTGCCATTCCCAATGGCCAAAGGACCAAAAAAATACATGTTGAAGATGCTGAACTTGAAGAGTCTTCTGTGAGATGATGTATTTCTTTCCTAAATCCTGGAAACTTCTCTCTGGCACTGGGAGGGAGAGGAAAAAATATGTGCTTGAATCTCAGCCCTGTGGCATCCACGATGTGGGAGGTTCTTTCTGATGCTTGGGGCAAAGCCACTTGGCTTCAATGCATCTGACCAGCAGCAATTACATGCAGGAGGTTGGGCAGACTCCTCCCCAGACCTGTGTACCAAGAGAAGAGACCCTGTTCTACCAGGTCATGTCACCACAGATAGGTAACAAACTGCTGGTGCTGGGAGTAAATGCAGCACATGGATTCCTGGAGCAAAACTTTTCATCAGGTTAATGGGGAAGATTGACAAAACTGAGCTCAGCATTTGGCCACAGCCTCAAGCTGCAAAATCACACACAAAAAAACCCCCAACAAACCCAAAATGTATAGCAACAGACACCAAGGCCATAAATCAGCTGGGCAGCAGGAGCTGCTTGACTTACCCAGTGCCTGCAAGCACTGATTTCCTTGGGGAAGCCCAAATCCTCTGCTTTGGATGGCTTGTGCCAGGTGAAGCCGAGTTTCTCCCCTCTTGGAAATGAGTGGCCACAGTTTGGGCAGCGCTGTGTTTGTTCTGGTGCCTGAACTCACTCAAAAGGTCTTGCTTGCCTTAAGCTGCTTGTCTCTAAACCTAAAACTGAGTTTTGCTGGTTGAGCAGGCAGTATTAAAGCCATCTTTCAATCAGTCCTGTAGAAAGCAAGCATGTTCAATGCAGAACTTACCACAAATCATGTTCATACAGCGCAGAAGCGATCACAGCACATGACTAGTTTCACAGGTAAAGCAAGAATTGTCAGTTTTAATTGTCAAGAAGAGTCTTCACTGTTCACCTAAAGAAAAGAAAAAATCCCAGCTCTTATTACACAATTACTTTTTAATTACATTTGCTGCAGCCCCTGACTTCCACGGGCATAGGAAAACCTTCTGCTGTTGACTCAACTATCGAGCACCCAGGCAGCAGGTAAAACCCAGGTCCTTTCTCCAAACTCTTTTGGGAGTAACAGCTGGCTAAGAGAGCTCTGGGTTCTCTGCCCAGCCCTGCCCTGTGCATTTCCCCACACTGCTGGGCAATGTCAGGAGCAAGGTTGAAGGTAATTTGAGAGGACTCAGACAATCAGCGCTCAATCCCCAGCCAGTTCTGTAAGGATCAGCAGTTACTATTTAAATTTAAAATGTATTGGCATAAATGAGGCAGCTTTACTTCTTACAGCTACGTTCCTTTACAGGTAGGCTTAGAGATGCAGTGCAATTTCCAGGGGCTTAAGCATATTTTCAGGGGAAGCTGACAGTGTTGGTACAAAGCTGGTTACATTCCAGCCATCAGAGCCTTTTCTAAAGGCCTTTTGTTAGAAATTGTCCATAAATGTCAGATAAAAGCACCCTTATACTGCAAGCAACTAGAGGCAGATGTGTAACAACATTTACATTAATATTTTATTTCTATATATATTCAACTCACACAGTCTCCCAGCTCTGTAACTTGTCTGAGTGCTGAACTAAGGCGACAACCATTTAGAACAAATAACACTCTGAAATTCAGCACCAAGGGAGCCAAAGGTGCAATTTGATGTTTTTACAAATGTTAGCTGCATTTAGTTCTCATTGGTAATAATAATTAATGAGATTTGCTTCTGCCTTCCTTCTAGAACTGCAACCTGGAAATCCAGCTGCTGCCTCCAGAGATGTGCAGACCTCCTGTGCCCAGAGGAAGGTGCTGCGTGTCCCCCCCATAAATACCAGCTTGCACTGGTGAGCAAGGGGCAGATGCTTGTACCCAGCTGATGCTGCTGACCAGAGAGGGTAAGAGTCTGCTTTTCCTTCCTCTGAACTCCCCCAGGACTGCACTGCACAGGCAGTAAATATTCAGAGCTTACCTTTTTGAGCAGTATTTTTTACTCGAAAAGGTGTAGATTTGCAACAGAAAATTAGGAGAGAACTGCACTGTCTTGTTGCCCTAACTCCAGCCCTGTTTAGGAAGTAAAAAGCCAGCTCCTTTCTACAGGCACCTCCTTTCTGTGGCCTTTCTAGACAGACACTGCTGTTCGGAGCCACGGCCGCGCTGGGACGGCAGGGACATCTAGTGGGAAGGAGATTTTTACAGTGGCAGCTCAGCAGAGATGACACCGTTTCAACTCCAACCTTCTCAGAATGGTGAGTCCAAAAACGATGCCCAGGGGCCGAAAGGCTCCTCCTGCCGTTACAGTCCCTGCAGCCCCCGTGCCTGTTGTACTCGGGGAGGAACACATCGGTAGCCAAGCAGCTGCTTTCCTCTCCAGCTGGATTTAAATCCTGGCATAACTGCCACCTTGTGAGGCACACACCTCTATGGGGAGGGGGAGAAAACAGTCGGGAAGCACAGCACAGCTCAGCGCTGGTGTTAGCACTGAGCTCCCTCCTTCCCTGAGCTTCAACTCCTGCTTCCTTCCAGAAAGGGGAGACATACCCACCACATCACACCTCACCCTGGAGTGGCAATTCCTGAGCGACTCAGTGTCTAAGTCTTGCTCCACAGCGTCACACAATCCAGCCCAGCCACTGTCACTCTTTTTTCCTAGGTCTTAGCAATGAAAGGAGACAAGGAGGGGAGGGAACAGTCAGGAAAAAATTAGGAAACACTGCACTAAGTCAAAATTACAAGTGGTGACTCCTTTACATTCTGGAGCAGTAACACTTCCAGTGCTGCTTTTTATTACTGAACAAGCTGAAGAAACATCACAGCCCAGTGTCAGATGTGGATTAAGTCATAGGTTCAAGCTGATCTCTCCTGAAACAGGTTTCTAGAGTTCAAGGATCTCCACTAAAAATAACCTCCTTCTTGTAACTTGACAAATGGCAGTCTGTAATCACTGAGAAGCTGGGGTTTGGGTTACTGATGGAAAACAGCCTTTGGGATCATCCAGTCCTGCTCCTATCAGAGCCACTGGAGCAGAAGTAGCAAAATTTGATCTCCTGGCTGGCATTGCTTTCTTACATACCAGTATTTTAGTAGCAAAAATCTTTTTAAAGTTGTAACAATAGTGGTAACTTACAAACTGAACACAGCTCTTTTTTCAAGCAATTACTGTAACAAAAAACAGTTGGGGAGATGCTCAAGAAATCACAAAGGGCTGGTGAACATTGAACCTAAAAGTTATCAAATCAGAATCAGCCTGCTTTGATTTTAATTGGCGGTGGCTGTTCAGCAGGCTAAGTGAAATGAGTTTGCTAATGTGATTTCTAGGGGTAGAGGTCTTTGCTGACTCTGAATGGCTCAAGTTACAGCATTATCTTTTCACTCCTACACACCATTCGTCTGGGTCAGATTTAAGGTAGTTTGGCATTAGAAGGAACTTCTTGTTAGAGCTGATGGCATCAGGCACCCCGTGGCAAGTGCTGAATGACAAAACCGTGTCACTGCTGTCTCTGAGGGCTGCACAACACACCTCACACCCCTGTTTTAGTCAGAGGAACAGCAAACTTTCTTTCCCTTTCTTCATTGGGAATCCATTCACTTTCACCAGGAGCACAGAGCATAGTGGAAAATACTCACAAAATAACCCCTCCTCTCCATAGGCAAGAGTCCTAAAAGCTACACTTGGGAGCATGAGAAGGCTCTAGAAGCAAAGAAACAAAGAAAGCAGGGCTATTATCATTCCATCATTCTTTTTTGGATCAGGCTAAGCGTGGGTAGAGAGGCATCTTCCCAGGTTAATGGTGATTAGTGTGCACACGTTGACAGGAGTTTCATGTCCATGTTGCAACAGGGTTAATTAAATTCTTACATGGCTGACAAGGTAACACACAGCCTTTTCCTCAAGTGAAAAAGCCCCAGACATGGAACAGTGGAGTGCACACAGCTTCAGCTGCAGCCCCTTTACAACGTTGCCAGGTCTTGTGAAACAATGTTGGGCAGTAAGCTGGTCAGGATTCTCTTTAACCACATGTCACTCGATACAGAGTGAAGTTTGTTCCTGATCTTGCTGCTTCCTTCCATATTTCATTCCTGATACTCAAATATCTGCCTGTCTTTGACAGGAAAATCAACAGTTTATCACAGGATGTTCTTCAAGTAAAAGCAAAATCAGGGAATGGTTTACACACCTTGACCAAGGCGTGCGGCCGTGTAACCATCTGCACTTACAACCCTACAGACTGGCCTTATACAACCTTTATCCACACTACAGGAGCAAAGGCAGCAGAACAGGGTTTATTTCTGCTGAAGGTTTAAGCTGTGGACTCAGCAATGACAGGTTCTCAGCACGACGGGGCTCAGCTTCAGAGAGCACCGAGCCTCACTGCAAATGGAGCCTGGGAAAGGCCACTCACACCCCGATGATCAGTGCTTGAACACCCAGCTTAGCTGTACCCAGCTGGGGATCTGTGGTAAGATTAAGACTCACTTGCACAACACAACATTTGGCTATGGTCACTAGTCAGCTCCATGCAAGCTCTCACAGCCAGAACACAAGGTGAGCATCACTGACTCACTTCAGGCATGAACTTGCAGGCTTGTAACAAGAGGGACTGTATGTAGATACCTAGATGGCAACTAGGCAAAAACTCTGTCCTGACAATTCCTTCATCTCCCAACACCAGTAACCTCATCAACCCCAAGTTTCCATAATCCATGTCCAAAGCAGGAAAGGGTGACAGGATATAAAGCAGAAAAACTCTCTTCTTACATGAACTGTCTCTGCAGAGACACTGGGGGGAGGAAACAAGTTCTGTATTTCATGAAAACAACACAGTTCTGAATAATTATTGGTTATCCTCATCACAAATCTGCTGCTGAACTATAAAAATCAACTTTATAATGATTTGCTCTGTGTTTCAAATTATGTTTGCCATATTTCAGTACGTTTTTACTCAATTCAGATTATCAAAACGCTATTTCTAGTTTCTTTCCAGGTCCTGCTCACAATTCTCCTCCAACAATTTTAGTCACTGATTGATAACCAATAGTAGGTACACCCTGTTGTTGCCACTAAGTCGTAGTTACCTAAACCAGACAGGTTTGTAAAACTTCTTAACATCCTGTAGGGTTGCAAATTCTATAAAAGGAAGCATTTTTCATCCAATAAACCCACCAAAATTATCCAACATAATGTGTGAAAAAGAGGAATTTACACTTGCACCTTACACAGAGGTCACAGATTTTATTTACTAAGAAAAAAACACAGCAGGACATCAGGAAACAACAGTGACAAATATTTACACTTGAAAAATGCTGAAATGAAACAAGGGAAACTATTTTTTTCCCTACTTTTTGCTGCAGACAAAGTACTGTTGAAGCACAGACAGCTGTTTCAATGCAGGACCAAGTAAAACTAAGAGTGTTCATAAAGTAAAACTAGAATGAAAACTGAATACTCTTTCCTTTTACATCACTGATCTAAAAAAAATAAGACAACCAAGGTACATTTCCAGAATCATCCTCCTTTTCTTCTTTTTTTTCACCACAGATCTGAGTACAAGGGAAAACACCACTAAAAAAGCACCTTATGCACTTCTTCACTCTGGCATTTACCCAGATGATGGACAGATTATTAATTAATTATTTTTTTAATGTCTACTAGGGCTAAATTTCATTTGTTCCCATAGGATGAATCCTTCATTACGTGGAAGTCACAGCTAGACAAACAGAAGCTTCACAGACTGCACACAATCGCTCTCTACAGACACAGGTATGCCATGAGTCTTGTTCAACAACAGGCTATGCCATTACACATGATAATATTTATATTCTTTCCCATTCAGAGTTCATAGTAAATTGTCTTTTCCAGATTACTGCATATTTCAATGTACTTAAAATTGCTCAGAAAAGGTATTTTTCAACACCCACTGAAAACTCCACAGATCTGTTTAGAAGGGTAACACAACCTTTTCCTTACATGTACTCCTGATGCTAACAGCAGAGGGTAGGTGGTGAAGCACACATAAAACCTTCCTTTCCACTCAAGCCCAGCAGAAGGGATGAGCAGGCTGAGGCTGGAGCAGGCCAATGAGCACATCAGTCTAGAAGCAAGGAGACTGTCCACACATGTTCAGGACTCAAAAGCTGCTCCCATAACACCAAACGGAAGGAAGAAGAGCAAACAGTGGTATCATTTGCCCTGAATCCTCCTCCAGCAGCAGGAGATGTAAGTTATATATATTTTTTGATTGGGAGGTGTAAGATTACATCTCCTTGGGGCTGTCAGGTTTTTGCACTGCAGAGGAATTCAGTTCCCAAGATGAAAATCACTCTGCTCTGAGTGCCTTCCCCCTCTGCAGCGCAGAGCTCAGCAGCACAAGTCACCCAGCACCAAGTTCAGGAGAGAAACAGGAGGGCAGAACATTCTTGGTTTACTCAGATGAAGTATTTATTCTCTGTACAACTCATACCAAGTGGTAAAATCCCCACAAAAGAGAAAGAAGAATATAACAGTGGGATTTCTTTGCATTCATGGAGAACTGGTATGTGATGGTCACAGCAGTTCGCTCAGGCCACCGGGCTGCCCATCAGCCTTTCCTGGCGAAGGGCAATCAGCCTCTGAAACCACTTCTCTTCTGCTTCTGCCTTCTCAATAAAGAGCTGAGAGCCAAAGGGAGAGGAAGAAAAGTCAGCACAGCTCATGAACTTTATTTGTTAGAATCTGCTGAAAGACCTGTCGACTATTTCAGTGCCCAAAGGAAGAGCCCAGCTGTGGTGGGGGGTTAAACTACAAAGGGGATATGAACACACTGGTAAAGGTGAGACTTTTTGTGACTGGAAAGCCAAGACATTCCAGTTTCAGTCTCCTCCTGAAACAGCAAGTTCATCATACTGGCTGTGTCTCTGTTAGCAAAGTTTATTACATATGTTGTATCTCATTATTTACTGCAAGTCGTTCTTAACTGGCTAATTCTCAAAGAAACTCCCCTCATAGTACTCCTGTTTCCACTCACAGTGCTCACAAAGCAATCTGCCTCAGTTTAGCCAGTGATTTAAAATGATCTTAAGTTTGTCATGTATTTAAAGCTTTACGATTTGGCAAGATCTGAGTCTCCCCCACATTCCCAACTCCAGAAACCCAAAGTAATTCTTCCTGAATTTTTATAGAACAGGAATTCTTATATGAGCAGGACCCTAAATTCCCTTGCATTAAATTAGTGTGCTACTTTGTGATAACATTTGTAACTCTAAACCAACATCCCTGGTGAACTACTTCTTTTGTAATTACCCTCTGTTGGATGATGGAAGGAGTGTCATCCCCTTTGAGGCAACGAGTGGTCTTTAGACCACAGCAAAATGGTTGTGAGGCCACGTGAGCCTGCTCTTGTTCCTGTTCCAAAGACAGGTATCAGCACACTTACATTTGGATGAGCTAAAGAGTTGTCATCTTGATATTTGATGGCAGTGGGAATGTTGGCAGGTGGCGGCTCTTTTTCAGGAGCAGATGCATCAACAGTTCCTGCTCCCACAGTTACAGGTTCGTATTCCAGTTCAGTGGGCTCTGCTGACTGAAAAGAAACACACACATCTGAGTGGTTTATCCTCAAACTCCCAACTGTGGCTGCAGGAACTTCTTGGAGGCTTCTGGAAAGGCAAGGAAATGCATCTTCTGGGGGCTACAAACAGAGATAAATCAAAACACCGCACTGTGAGATGGGAAAACTGAACAAAACATTTGCTTCTGTACTTCCAAAGACAAAAGCATCCAGGTTCAGCTCCCACTGACACCTGGATATCTCATGTTAGGTTTCTGGAAGGCTGGCTGAAAACACTGCCTGTTTGTTTTGGGGAGTAAATACAGTCTTAAAGTCTGGCTTCAGTTAAGTTCTTCAGTAAGAATTAAAAGTACTGATATCTACCTTTAGTTACAGCGTAAACATCTGATTACTTTTGAGTTTTAATTATTCTGCTTTTCCTAAAAAATAAATTGCTTTTCCTAAAAAATAAAAGCATAAGTAGAATGTACCATCAGAGCAGCTGGTTTCACTGGAGTTCTCACATATTTACATTCCTTCAACCACCACACCGAGAGCTCAGGAGAGTCAGTGGGAATTGTCAACACTGAAGCTCTTTCATCAGCAGAAGCTGTATTAATAGCACAGCTTCCACCTGACTCTGGAAGGATTACACAACAAGAAAGGATATTGAAAACTTACCTTTTTGACTTCTTTACTTGATCTGAATGTCTGTGGAACAAAGGAGTCACTTTCAATAGCTTCAATTTCTTTTACTCGTTTCACTTGCTCTACCAGGGTGGCTTGGTCTGCAAAGAGAAGGTGTAATGTCAGGACACATTAGTGTAAGCTGACAGGAAAGGCTGTGTCTAAGCAATGCCTTGAATATATTTTACTACAGCACATACCAGCAAAGAGACTCATATTGCAGCCTAAAATACTCCAGAACAAAGACAAACTCTCTCCTTTAGTAAAAATAACAGCAGTGACTTGGCTGTTACTGTTTGACGTATGGTATCAGTCAAGATGCCAATGTGAGGACTCATGAGAGATGTCCTGCTAGATCTGTGGCATGAGGGCTTCCTGGAGAAGTTATGGATCTGTGGACAGCACAGGCAACTCAGTGGAGAGGTCTGTATGTAAGGAGTAAAACTACTTGTGCTTGGTTGGAGGTGAATTGAGCTTCTGCCAAATTTTGTCCAACACAACAGGGCATGGTCTCTGAAACTTCACTGCCAGACTTACAGGGTGGCTGATCTGCCACAGCCCCTAACTCAGCATTTGGTTCTAAAAGGTTCAGTCAGGGCTCTGACTGCTTCAGGCAGTGAACTCAGACCTGACCTTTTAATAACTTCGCCAAAGCCAAGCGAGAGGTTGGCAGCACTGCAAAGGAAAGGGTATGCTGGAACTCCCAGGGGAAGGAGGGCTGGCTGGCTGGATCGTGGGTATCGTCAGTTGGAAAGGCTGCTAACCCCTGAGCAGGGATGCGCTGGCGCTGGCTCGCCCAGCCACACACCCCTGGAAGGCTTTTGTGGGAGCCACAGTAAAGCTCCAGCTTCAGCAAGGCTTAGAACAAGAGCTGGGCTACAGCAGAGCACACAGGGATGGCTTTGAGCCTGATTCTTTGGAATTTAGAAGGAAAAATAATTTACTCACTCACAATTCAGCTCGTGTATAAAAGTCCTCTTGCCTTGCTGCTAACATCTGCTTTTATAGAAACGATTCCTAAGGATGCCATGAGAAGCACACAACCAACTATACTACTGCCCTACTAGGGGGAGGAAACCATAACTCATGTCTGCTCTGAGGGTAAGCACAGGGGTGGGAAGTGTAGCTGTCAGTCATGGTGATAAACCAGGTACCAGAGAAAGGTGGGTGAACACAGATTTAAAATCAACACGAATTTAATATCAAACTGGATTTAAAATAAACTTGGATTTAATATCAAACTGGATTTAAAATCATCTCAGATTTAATATCAAACTGGATTTAAAATAAGCTTGGATTTAGTATCAAACTGGATCTAAAATAAACTTGGATTTAGTATCAAACTGGATTTAAAATCATCTCAGATTTAATATCAAACTGGATTTAAAATCATCTCAGATTTAATATCAAACTGGATTTAAAATAAGCTTGGATTTAGTATCAAACTGGATCTAAAATAAACTTGGATTTAGTATCAAACTGGATTTAAAATCATCTCAGATTTAATATCAAACTGGATTTAAAATCATCTCAGATTTAATATCAAACTGGATTTAAAATAAGCTTGGATTTAGTATCAAACTGGATCTAAAATAAACTTGGATTTAGTATCAAACTGGATTTAAAATCATCTCAGATTTAATATCAAACTGGATTTAAAATCATCTCAGATTTAATATCAAACTGGATTTAAAATAAGCTTGGATTTAGTATCAAACTGGATCTAAAATAAACTTGGATTTAGTATCAAACTGGATTTAAAATCATCTCAGATTTAATATCAAACTGGATTTAAAATCATCTCAGATTTAATATCAAACTGGATTTAAAATCAACTCGGATTTAATATCAAACTGGATCTAAAATCAACTTGGATTTCCAATCCAGCCTGCGGTGGGTTCCCAGCCCGTTACAGTATCTTACGTGACTCTTACACAAAGCTACAGGAATGACAAATTATTCAAGGGGCAAAAATCACTCAGTGTTTAGAATTACATCAGTGACATTAACTTGGGGAAGATGGACCGGAGGAAGCAGAACCCATTAGTGTCTGAGTTGGTTGGGTTTTTTTGACGAACACATTATTGGTAGATAAAACGACTTCCAGATGTTGTTTGTCAGATGTCAGTAGAAAGGATATGTATTTCAGAGTAAAATCAAAAATAATGGAGTCAGAAAGCTAAGAGGCTACCGACCAAAAAAGAAATCAATCAATAGGAGCTGATGACGCAGCCGGGGTTTTACTGTGTTACAGTGAAAAATAAAGGCGATGCCGTGGTAGGGTTGTGGGGACGTGGGTTATAAACAGGCAATTCTGGCAGCTGTCACAGTCCCACTGCTGACACTCGGCCATGGTGACACCGTACGGCAGCGGTTAATGGGATTTTATAGGAAAGGATAGATTTTTACCCCAGCCAAATGTTAATTGGGTTATGAATTAACGAATTGGGTTCGAAGATGATTAAAGGCCTGGAGCATCTCCCCTATGAGGATAGGTTGAAAGAACTGGGGCTGTTCAGCCTTGAGAAAAGAAGGCTAAGAGGGGATCTGATCAATGGGTATCAATATCTGAAGGGTGGGACATAGGGGGACATGGGCAGCCTCTTCTCAGTGTCTGTGGGGACAGGACAAGGGGTGATGGCCTCAAGTTGGAGCACAGGGAGTTCCACAGCAACCTGGGGAAGAACTTTTCCCCAGTGAGGGTGAGGGAGCCCTGGGACAGGCTGCCCAGGGGGTGTGGAGTCTCCTTCTCTGGAGAGATTCCAGCCCCGTCTGGACACCGCCCTGTGTGCCCTGTCCTAGGGACCCTGCTTTGGCAGGGGGTTGCACCCCATGGGCTCTGGAGGCCCCTTCCAACCCCTACAGCTCTGTGATTCTGTGAATTGGGAATGCTGTGCTTGGAGAGGACTGGGTATTTCAGACTTCCCATCCACACTAGCACCCGTTTCATCTTCCCCCGCGTAGACACACGCGTGCACAGCCTCACCTCTCTCAGAGGTGCTGTTTGCGTTTCCAAGGAGCCACAACGAGTGTTAATTTGAAATATTACTTTAGAAATAAAATGTGCCTTAAACCCTTAGCTGCCACCCAGAGATTTCCCCACGCAGATGGCAGGAATGCTGGAGAATCAGCTGGCAGACAGAGTAATCTCCCTGCAGAAAACAGCCCCATTTCTCCCCTTATTGCTAAAGGCAAAACCAGCAGTGAAGCCTGCTAAGAAATTAAATGGAAGCATTAAGTGACCAGTAGTATGTTGTGAATATTAAGGAAAAAGGTGTTTCTTGGGTAATCCCTCTGTGTAAATCTGCAGGGCTTGCTGGATTCCTGGTAACCTGTAACCCACGAAGGTGTACCCATGCCTTTACCTAAAGTGCCTGCTTTCAAGCAGGTCTGACTTAAGAGTCACAGGGATGTAATAAGCCTAAACTATCCCTCAGAAGACATTTCTTCATATTTTACTAATTATATTTAAAGGGATTTAGCTGGTTAATTTAACTGACCCATCAAAATGCACCATGTTTTAAGTGATATGCTTTGAAATACAGAAAAAAGTTGCTATTTTTTCTGCTTATCTGTTTATGAGTTGATGATTAAAAGAAGATAACACAGACACCAGACTAAACCAACTGAGAGGAAAATACTCTCCCCTCCATCCCCAGTGTAGGCGACGGCGTGTCATATTTATACTGCACAGAGTAACATCACAGTATAAAACCCTGCAGGGTTTGGAATGGGGCTCTGGTTTCACCCCACGGTGATGGTTAAGTGCCTTCTGGGTTTTACTTAAGCCATCTGACCTGATGTATCAAAGAAAAATGAAGTTTTCAGCATGACCAAGCACAGCAGAAGAGGCAAAAACCTGCGTGGCTTTGAGAGAAGAACCTGCGTGGCTTCGAGCTGTACTGCCTTGAGAGAGGAGAGCACTGTCATTCAACAGAATGAATGCAGGAGGAGAGAAAAGCCAGCAGGACAGCTGGGATTCACTTCATTTCTGGCACCTCTAGACCTCACATGACTCAGAGCTTTGGGTTTTCCCCCCACCCCCCAATCTTTTCTTTGCATGGGAGACAATTAACAACAGGGGTTGGCCCTGGATGCAGCCCACAGCTACCTGTGGAGTGTGACCTCAAGTCCCAACACCCTTCCCGGCGAGCAAGCACCACATCCACGTGTCTCCAAGAAAGAACCTCCAAGAGCAGACTCGGGGCTGGGGATCTCACAGCGATCTCAAAGCGCCTCACCCCTCCTTTCCCACCCGGGAGCCTCGCAGCCGGCCGAGCAGCCCTGGCTCCGCGGGGCCAGCCGTTAGAGGGAGGCACCGCCACGCACATCGCCCTCCGCATCCCGCCTTTGTCTGAGTGAGGCCTTCGGAAATCTAAGGCTGGGGAGCCCCCGGCGATGCTACGAGCCCAGCATCCCTGCCACAGCGCCCACCGAGCATCCCTGCCACAGCGCCCACCGAGCATCCCTGCCACAGCGCCCACCGACACGCAGCCAGAGGGGGATTCAGGATCAGTTTTACTTCTTCCCTCCGTTGCTGGATCCCCACAGCTGTGTCAAAGCACCATTTCAACACTTGGCCACACTATTTCCTAACTGCTGAGATTTCCAGCAGAACTTTCTCCAGCCAAAGTCACAGATACATCAAAACCTTCTCCAAATTCAGCACCGGCGCCCAGAGGAAGTTTTTATTGCTGATTCGTGTTCTTCAAACTTAACTGTTAGTGCTCTGGTCTGACAACTGTCATGTGTTAAAAGGGGGTGATGTAATTGCTGTAGTACTTACTAGGGAGAGTACTAGAGTATGCAGAGTTTTCCATTTTAGTAGGTTATAACCTAGCTCCTGCAGGATTCTAAACCAAATCTGGACACTAACACCTTTTTCTCAAAGGAACAGAAGCATTGGCTGTAAAATCAAGGAGAAGATACGATGGGAAACTTCAGCAACTGAGGTGTGGATATCAGAACACTTAATTTAAGGTATTGGAGAACCCCTGGCTTGCTGCTCTAGCCAGTGGGTTACCTCACCCATCACGCATCGCAGGCGCCTGGCAGTTCCGTCACTCCCATTTTGAGGCATTTGAGGGTATTTTGGAAAATCTTCCAGGAAAAAGTCAAAATCAGCTGAGAAAGTGGCAGGAAACAGCCTTAAGATGCTTAAAATTGCTGGATATTTTCCTCTCTTTGGTAGAGGGGGGAAGAGAAACAGCAGACAGGGATGACCAAGCGCAGGCTGGGGGGGCTGGTACCGGCTGGCCGGCTGCCCCCTGCCCGCCCCAGAACCGCACGCCAGCAGCCCGTCGGGAGAGCCGGCGCAGGGCACACCGCATTTGTCACTGTGGCTAATATCAGAGATACGCTGCTCTTTTTTCTCAGCACACAAAAGCAAGATATGTAATTCAATGCTCAATTTACCCTTGTCTCGTAGGAGATTTTTCCCCGCTAATTGATAGAAATTAAGCCATTAATCAAGCCACTAGCCATCATTCAAACCAGGGAAGATGAATACAAACTTTCATCATAACCACCTTCCCCATTTTAGTGTTCATTAGCATTAATTTTTAATGCAATTATGCTATTCTTTTACGCTGAGCTCATAAATTACTGCTCTTTTGTTGCTCGCTGGCCTTGTAAAATCCAAGGTAATGCTTTGTGCTCTGATCTTAAAGGCAATTACTGGCTTCTTCTATCTCTTCTATCTCTCCATCCCAAATAACCTCTATATTGTATGTACAAACTAACGAGTGTCTGTGTTACATATATATATATAATATATAACAATTTGTCTACGCTAAACCTACACACGTCTCTGCCAGACGCATCCCGATAAACAGAAGTACCTCTGCGCCCAGCTGCACCCCATGACCAGCCACTGAACCACAGAGAGACGACAGAACCAAGGTCCCTCCACAGCAAAACGTTACCACATGCTGCACCAAACCCACCGTGCACCAGCCTGGGGGTACTGAGGTTGGTGCCCAAACCCAGGCCGCGACGAGGCTGTTGGTGGGGCTGAAGCTCTGCACGCATTCAGGCTTTTGCCCGGCCCTTCCTTTGTCTGCACTTCAGAACGTGATGTTGAGGGGTGACCACACATGCCCACAGATGGTTATTTTTCTCCTTTTCTTTCCCACGTTACAGGTACCACCCACGGAACCCTTCTGAGGTACTGCGTGTGCCGGTGTGTTCTAACGGCTGCACGGTATCGCGCGTCGACGCACGGTGCCACCGCGATGCTCGGTGTCAGTAACTGCCAGGCTTTTATCCCAGTCCATATATTGATCCAGGGGAAATGCACAGCAGCTCCAACCACCTCTGGTTGCCCTCAAACACCGAGCACAATTTAAGTGGCTAAAGGGAAAATGAAATGTAGATTAGCAAATCATTGTTTGGTTGGGATTTTTCTCCTGTTTTCCTGGGCCAGGCCTTTCGCTGGTGCATGAAGCAATGCCATTCACACCAGCTAAACATCCTCCTAGTTCCAATAAAATATGGTACACGTATTTAAAGTCCCATTTCATCTCAGCCAGCATAAACCAGACAATTCTGCCAAGTCTCATGCTCATCCCAGAGATTCACTCCGGTCTCTCCGACAAACACCTGTCTGATGTGTGATAAGCACACGTGTAACGGTGCCACGGTCGCCAAGACCAACAAAACCAAGGAAGACTCTCTCCGTGGGACTACAACTCAAACAAATGGATCCCACCTCTGTTAACCCTGCCCAAAGGAACAGGCTCCCCACCTTGCAGGCTCCTTTACCCACGCCTTTGTAGGTGACTGCAGACACGGGCTCCACACTGAGATGCTGGAACTGGCTTCTTCCCGCTGCAGGCAGCCAGCAAAGCACCATTTGGATCCCACATCATGCAGGATTCTGGTTTTCCCTTCATTCCCAAGCTTCTGATTTCACACACACACACGCTCTGTTTCAGGCACTGCTCAGGATCGGGCCACAGAGACAACACCCGCTCACACCCCCATGCTATCGAGCTCACTGCTAAACGAGATGCCAAAATAAATTAAAGAAAGAGTAAGAAGGGATTCCACATTTGGTTGGCCTTTCCTTTTGCATTCTTTAAGAATATTTCTCTGCCCAAAACCTCTCATTTACCTAATCCCAGCCAGCCACGTTGAGGACGGAGCCTTCCCAGGACACAATCCATCTTTTTCCCCTTTGTGTCCTTCCTTTCCACACAGCAGATGCCACTTCCAAGCTGGCAGAGCTCCACCAGCCAGGTAAAGGTGTTGCTGTGGGCTCCACTTACCCCCCTGCACACTGTCAGTTATCCCTAGGCTGTATTTACGGTAACTGGAGGAGCATGGGGAGGGACAGGGATGGGCTGGAGGCAAATCAAAGATTAAAGAAAGAGAGGGGTGGGGAGGGAACCCCGACCCTTTCTTAGAATTGTTACTGGAGAAAACAGTGATAATAAATTCCTGCTCGGGGGGATTTGTGCAGTGAAGTGCTTTTTTCCCTGTGTCCCAGGACACAGAGCCCCTGAGGGCCTCTTCCCCGAAGGAAAAAGGCCTCGGGATTGATGGAGCTGGGAGAACATCCCTCCAGCTTTCTGTTGCTGTTGGCACGGGTACTTTAAGCCAGACTCAGTCCAAGAAAACCTAAAACCCAAGTGGCTGCTGGTACGAGTCAATTTTTGGGTCTGTTTGCGCCTTCAGCGGGAGGCTGTGCTGTCAGGGATCCATCCGCGCTGATCCCAACCCAGCCCTTGTCCAGGGATCCCCGTCCCCAGCCACCACCCTGCTCTGGCAGCTCTGGAGCTTGGGCCAGGCCTACCAGTGAGACCTTGAGGTCAGGCTCAGCCCAGAGCTTCTTCACACAGGGCTGAACCATCAACCCAGCTCCTCCAGACACACAACTCAGGCATCATTTCTCCTGTTTCACCCATTTCTCCCACTCCCAAACCAGCGCTGGCTCCACCCTCCCCCTTGTAAAAATTATTTTCCTCATCTATTAAATATATTTTTGTTTCAATCAAAAAAGATCCCGACGATTTGGAGACAAACCCAAAGTGGTATTTCAGTGCTGGAAGGAGCCTAATGCATGATGTGGTTTTACTGTCAAAACGTGGAGCTGGGAATTTTGCCACGTTAAATTATAGGCACACGGGCCTGGGACTGGAGTAATACCTTAATGCTTCAACGTGAAGGAAAGAAAACATAACTCAATTAAAATATAGACTTTGGGGACTTTTCTGACACTCTATATACTTGGGAAAGCTGCCACCTACCCTGACCTTTCTGTTATAATTATGTACGTCATCTTAAATCTCGCTCATTTAGGCTCAGTTTCACTCATCCTACATGTTTACTGAGTGTCTGGTTTATTTTTTTTTTACTTTAATAACCTTTTCCAGGGAGAAAAAAAATTTCAATAAAAGGAACAGCACAACTTTCCTGCAGTTACTTTGCAGAACAGCAGCATAGGCTTAAAAATAATCCCCAACACGTATTTAGGTGCTTGGAGCTTTGAAGGGGACGTAGTTCTTTTAAATCCAGAGTGAACTCAGAGGAGTGAACTTAGAGGGAATGTGTATGCATCCATGGGAGCTCTCAGCATTTTAAATCCAAAGACAAGGCTCTTCTGACTGCGAATAATTAATTCATTTAAAGTCCACAGAGCTGCTTCTCATTTACATTGAGCAATGTGTTCAATTACTCCTCTAAGTGTTCATCTTAACATAAACCAGCCTCCAGTTACAGCATCCTCACTGGTTTCTTTGACTCATCCTGACTTTAACTCTCTATTTCCTAAGGTTTAATTGCGAAGCAGCACTGCTTAGAACTAAACAGCTAAACCAGCTAACGATCTCTAATGACACACAACTTTACAGCAGCATCTCTTTAACCCACGGATAATTTTCCACCCTCATTTTGCAGAAAACCTCAGGAGACAGCACAGGACCGGAGCAGGAATTCCTGGGATGTGTTCCCATCAGCACAGGAGGAGAATGAAAGCAGCTGCTGGTAGACTAATGACCGGTCCTTGGTGTGACACGCACACAGGAGAGATGAAATATGCACAGACTGAAGGTAAAACAGACATTCATGTTCTTTAACGGAGGAATGCCAGTTCGGAGATGCCAAGCTGATGGGCAGGGTGAGGCCTGAGCAACACAGCCAGCAGCTCTCAGCATCTCCATCACTGCTGGGAGCCAAAAGCAGAGTCATTACCTACAGAAATCCTTTTGATAAGTGAGTTCTGCAGCTGGTTTGGGGTGTATCTTCTCCAGAAAGACACCGTGCGCAGCCACCTCAAAGTCCTCCAGCTCTGTTGGATTTGATACTTTCTGAAGAGTTTTCAGCACAGAGAAAAAGGAAAGAAATTCTATGTATCCTCACAGGCATGGGACCACATGCTCCTCATCACAACATGACCTCCAGAAAGCACCACCCTATGCTGGGAAAAGGAGGGGACAACAGCTGGAAGACTTCCGAAAGCAAGGAACAGGCTCTGCTTTGGTTCGTGCTGTGGTGTCGGTGCTGTCCCCTGGCTGGGAGCTGGGATATAAACCACTTTAATTCCTCACCTGCTTCCAAAGCCCTGGGAGCACCGCTCCTGCTTTGCAGGCTCTCAAGCACGGACACACCACAGCTCCCCAGCTTTAGGAAATGGCCATCGCTGCCAGAAACCAGAGCCGCGGAGTCTTTACCAACAACCCCCACTTCTATAACCCACTGCAAACCTCACTGGGACCTGTCACGAGTTTGCTGAGCCTCAGCTCTCACCAGCCCCCCAAGGAGGGAGCCCAGACGTGGGTGATTTTGCATTCAGAGCTGCTGTGGAAGCTCAGGTCAGCGATAAACACACCGAAACGGTATGAAACCGTCTCCGGCGGTGCTGGCGTAATAGTTTTTGACTGAATTGATTGTTCCCTGACAATATGTGACTCAGCCTTGCAAATGCATCAACTGTGTAATGAGGAGCTATTAAGTCTATTGATTTTCTGATTTCAATTGATAGCTAACAGGCCAAAGCTACACATCAATATTTGCGTAACTAATACCCAAGAGCTAACAATTTTGACAAATGAAAACCTCAATAGACCAAACACTGCAAATTAATGGAAATTTAAAGACCAAACCTCAGAATGTAAACGAAATAGTTAATGAATGGATAAATTTCTGGAGAATCCCAGGGTTTGTAAGGAGGGGAATAAGTAAAAATCTGGAAAATCCCAGAAGGATGCTTGTTTCTTGGTACCGAAGCTGGGGAACTCTGCAACACAGAGAAGCAAACTCGAGATGCCAGCTCCTGAAAAAGGGACACCCTCAAAATGTGGGACTGAAAATGGGACACTTCTGACTGATTCACAAAACACAGGCAGGCTGCGACCTCCCCGTTACATCCCACACATCTTCCCGTTACACTCCTGAGCTTTATGATGGTTTGAGGGAGTTGTTTGTTTAATTGTTTTGTTGGTTTTTTTGTTTTAAATAAGGTTGGAATATCCAAAAAAAAAAGCAGAAAAAAAAATCTACTTCCAGCTTCCTCCTCAGCAGGATAATTTTTATTCTTTTTTTTTTCCCCTTGACTAGATGGAATGGTGGAGGAGATGAGATGATTACACTGGCAATGCGAGCGCTGGCCAACACATCCAGCCCCCTCCTTCAGCTCCTCACCCCCACACAAGCTGGGAGATGTCTCTCATCTCTCCCCCATCCGTTTCCTTGGTTAGCCAAGGGCTTTCCTGTGAGAGGACTGAAAACCAGATCTCCTCCCTTTCCGAGATGAGAACTCCCATCCTGTCCCTCCTGCCCGCTCGTTCAGCTCCCCACTCTCCATTTTCCCTTTTGGAAGCAGCTTTTCAATATGTAGCTATAAATATTTGCTTTTCAATGACTGAAATCAGATAACTAATTACCTGATTGCTTTACCATCCCATTACCTTAACTGATGCTTGTCCCAGCCTTATCCTTTAGCACAAACAAATGCCATAACGATGATGGTAAAATGCGTGACGTTCATGAAGTGCAGAAGCCAGCTGTGGTTTGTGTCTACCTTTGATTTTGATGACAATTTCAAGAGTTAATTTCTAAAAAAAAGTCATAAATTGCCCTTTGCTCTCTGTTTTCACTTCCAGAGCAGAACTAGTTAAAACCTCAATATTTGATGGTCTCCTGTCACTGGCTGGAATGAGTACATCCTGCTTCCACCGCAGCCATGACATGGGACAGAGGTGCCAATCTTTCATCTAAAGATCATAGAATCCCAGACTGCTGTGGGTTGGAAGGGACCTCAAAGATCATCTAATTCCAACCCCTTGCCATGGGCAGGGACACCCTCACTAGCCCAGGGTGCCCAAAGCCCCATCCAACCTGGCCTTGCACCCTGCCAGGGATCCCAGGGCTCATACAGCCTCTCTGGGCACCCTGTGCCAGGGCCTCCCCACCCTCAGAGTGAAGAATTCCTTCCTCACATCTCACCTAACCCTGCCCTCTGTCAGCTTGAAGCCATCGCCCGTGTCCTGTCCCTGCACTCCCTGGTGACCAGTCCCTCTCCCACATCCCTGCAGGACCCCTTTAAGGATTGGGACGCCACAATTAGGGCTCCCCAGAGCCTTCTCTGGGCTGAACAAGCCCAAATCTCTCAGCCTGGCTTCATTGGACAGGTGCTCCAGCCCCTGATCATATTCATGGCCTCCTCTGGACTTGCTCCCGCAGCTCTATAACCTCCTTTACTGGGGACCCCAGAGCTGGACACAGCACTGCAGGAGGGTCTCACGAGAGCAGAGCAGAGGGGCAGAATCCCCCCCAGCCCTGCTGGCCACGCTGTTCTGATGCAGCCCAGGACATGTTTGGCCTTCCGAGCTGCCAGCACACACTGCCAGCTCATGCTGAGCTTGTCATCACTCAGCACCCCAAGTCCTACTCCTCAGGGCTGCTCTCCATCCATTCTCTCCCCAGCCTGTCACTGTGCTTGGGATTGCACCAACCCACATGCAGCACCTTGCCCTTGGCCTTGCTGAACCTCATGCAGTTCACAGGGGCCCATCTCTCCAGCCTGTCCAGGTCCCTCTGGACTCCATCCCTTCCCCACAGCGCCGCCGCCGCAGCCACTCAAACCTTGGCATTTGTGTATTAGCCTCGATTTGCCTCCGCTTACTTTCAATTATAAACCATCAATACAGAGATTAAACAGAGAGAAGAAGAGATCAGAGTGTGGGATGATGCTGAAACATCCTCTGGAGAGGGGAAGCTCAACACCCGTGTGGGACAGATGATGCCACATTCACTCACAGGGGACACGGTGTGAGGGGAGAAGCCTTGGGGACTGATGCTTAAAACCTGCCTTTAGTAAGGGGACACTGGAAGGATTTGAAATTACAATTTTGATGGGGGGAAGAGAATAAAATTCACCTAAAAAACCATTGAATTTTCTTTTCCACCTAATTAAAAAAATAAAATTCACCTCCTAAAGACATCATCACTAGTAAATAATCTGGAGACAACAGACCTGAGTCAGGTCACTGCTGTAACAATGAACTTCAATAAAATTTACTGAACATAAACTATGACCTAAAGCCATAACTAAGGAACTTAAGGGCAGCCTCATATATTTCTGCATCGCTGAGTAAAGCACTTTAACTTATTACAGCTCCACGGCCTGACCTCACACAATCAAATCTTTCCGTGGCAGATTCAACCTGTGTTTTTAATAGCAATTACATCAAGGGTAGGGGGCTTTTAGCTTTCACTGAGGGAAGGGGAAGTAAAATAACCACTGTGTGATGGGTAAACTGCTGGTTAGATGCTCCACGTGAGAGCTCTCATCAACGGGTTAAAGATGAGTATAAAAAACTAGAGGTTCTAGTTTGGGATGTGGGCAGAATTAATAATCAGGGATAATTAATAATTAAAAATATTCCAAAAACTGAGTTCTCCTAGCTTTCCTGTATATACTAACTTTCTTTTATTCTCCCCCAGCTCTCAGTGTCTGGGCAGGACATCCTTTCAGCCGAGGCAGCAGGATGGATGAACTCATCCTGCTCGTTAGGCATGGCATCACAGGAGGCAGGGGGGAGCCCCCCCTCTCTCAGCTCCCTCTTTCTACAGAGCATCTCTGGTAGGAAACTCAGATCTCAGGCTGTTGCCACAGTGAGTTCAGTAATCCAGTCCGAGCTTTAAGGACAAGACTAATTGCATCAGGCTGGTGAGATACCAGTCAGCACCGCACGCAGAAGGCGCAGAAGCCAATCTGCTGATGCTTTCAATGTCTAATCAAACTGTCTTACTTCGTAAAGCAGCATTTTATTCATGTAACTGAGTAAGAAAGAAGTTACCTGAATTCTTTCTGCTTCTCACTTCCTAATATTACTACTGAGAGAAGCTGGAATGGTGGAACAGGAGAGCTCCAAATCACAGTGCAGCGCTGGGGTTGATTCAGGACAACGATCCATGCTGGTTTAACGAGGATGCTTTAGAACCAAACCAAGTCCAGACTCAAGGCACTGAAAATCTGGCTTTAAACATTGCAACTTGAAGCCATCACACCTCCGTAAAGCGCATTTCATACCCTTTTCCATCACTTGGTTAAAACTCTACAGGTTTAATTCCTCAGCCTTTCCTTCCTGGCAGCCCCACAGCGATGCCATGCTCCGCAGCGGCCAACAGTGGGGGACATCCTTCCCAAACTCATCAAAAGGACTCTGTGGGTCCATGCAAGTCACCCACCTTTTAAAAAGAATTTAGATTAGATTTAGCTATCTGTTTGATAGGAAACATAAAGAGAGGAGAAAAGATTCTTCAGCACCACCTACTGTGAGTGCATCTACACTAATTTAACTAAATCCATAAAATATGTTGGGTTTAAAGTTTAAAGGCCAGTTAGGCAATGGTGATACATTACATCACATAAAGTGATACATGTATCATGCAAAGTGCAGAGTCTTCCTGCTCTGATTTAAACCCCCACCTCCCAAACCCTGCTGTACCTAAAAGCTCAGGCTCAAGCCCTGCTGGGACAGCTGCTGGGATGCTTCGGGTACGAATCCCATCCTCTTGGGACCTGAAGAGTTTAACTTGGTGATGCCAGCCCAAACCTGTGAGAGAGGTGCCCCTAAAGCAGCATGAGTGTTTTGGGGGAAAATAACCCATCAAGGATTTGTTGTATTTCTTTTATTTCAGAAGATGATTCTCCCCCTGGCACTCAATGCTTTAACGCCTTCCTCGTTTGCATCCTCTCGCTCCCCCCGGCCCACGTGGGCTTCATTCCCAAGCCTATTCAAAATGATGTTTTCCAAGCATGTGCCACATGACTTGTTCATATAAATGGAGCAAATTAAACTGTCTCCACATATATCCTATCACATTTGTAGCCCTGATTTCTCTCCTTAACACGTGGCCAAGACACCGTATTATCTGCCTGCAGAGGTTGACCTCAGGATATTAGATTCTGCCACACAGCTCTCTTGTACTAAACCGAGGGGAAACACTTAATCACCCCTGCCTTTTCAGGAAAAAATCAACTTTAAATTTGCCCTGATGAAAAATCAATAAACCAGTAATTGCTTGGCTTATCATTGCACGGAGGGACAAATTGGGAAGCGAAGCTGAGCGTCCGCACAGATTTCAGCCGAGCGCGCTGAGTTTCGGGATCACTAAGCCAGAAAAAGGAAAGGTCTCCGAGTGATAATTAAATCTCCTCATGCTGATTTTCTGCCAAATTTATTTCCCTGGAGTATATAAAAATGGTTCCCTGCTTGCTGGGTAGGCATAACTAATCGATTCAACAGCGGGCCCACACACCCGAGGAACGGCGAATGCAAATTCCGGGGGAAAGGCAGGGGGACAATGTCCACCCCGGTGCCAGCACCACCCTCCCATCACCTCACCAGCACCACCCTCCCATCACTTCACCATGAGAAGAACGAACCACGTTCCCTCACATCATGAAGTAAAACTTCCTTTACTTCCCATCTGATGGAAACCCTTCCAGAGGAGCTCGCGGGCGGCTCAAGCATCCCGGTGTCACTGCAGAACAAGGGGTGCTTGAAATGGGATGTTTAAAACTTCCAGAGCCCTGTGTGTGCCTCTTGGCACCCCCAAACCTCCCACAGTGACACAATGTAGAGCATCACACACTTTATTCCACCTATTTGCTATCACCCCGTTCGGTGCTTTTGAATTTCACTGCTGGGCCTGGAGTGAAAATCAAGTGTGATAGTAAAATTCCATTAATATTCATAGAATCATAGACTGGGCTGGGTTGGAAGGGACCCCAAGGATCATAGAGTTCCAACCCCCCTGCCACAGGCAGGGACACCAACCTCCAGGCCTGGAGCTACACAAGGTTGCCCAGGGCCCCATCCAACCTGGCCCTGAACACCCCCAGGGATGGGGCACCCACCCCCTCTCTGGGCAGCCTGTTCCAGCCCCTCACCACTCTCTCTGGAAAAAACTTCCCCGTAAGATCTCATCTAACCCTTCCCTCCTCCAGCTTCACTCCATCCCCCTTGTCCTGCCTGTCTCTGCCCTTTAACCAGCCCATTCCCCTCCTGTTCCTCTGCTCCCATCAGGGACTGGGAGGCTGCAGTGAGGTCCCCCCACAGCCTTCTCTTCTCCACGCTGACCCAGCCCAGCTCCCTCAGCCTCTCT
>VZTU01032846.1:82165-94423 GCA_013400835.1 Zapornia atra | reverse complement strand
ATTATTATTATTATTATTATTATTATTACTATTATTAATTATTAATAGGCCTAATTTCATGCAGCAAATTAGCATAGCTCCAATGGAAGTGCAAATGCAATCACACTGAAAAATTCCAATGAGAAGGAGGGAGCCTTTCCCTTTCTTGCTTTGCTTTTTTGTCACCAAAAAAAGAAGAAGAGGAAAAAAAGGAATTTAGAAAAAAAATAAAATCATTTTGCTGCGTGTCCTTTAACTGGCTATAGGGACTATGGTAATTAAAACATTTAAAACCACACAAGCCCCCAGTCTCTAATCTGGAGCTCAGGTCAGCTGTCTGTAGATTCTAATTTGTCCTCGATTTGTATTCATGACAGGCAAACGCTGCATATTTAACAGCCAGCAGCAGGAGGGGGCAGCGGTGGGCTTGGAGGTCAAATAATTTGATTTCTGAGCAGATTACATGTAACATCCAACATCAAATCTCACACCTGATTCGGCAATAAAATGACAATAAAAGGAATGTTAAGGCACCCTGGCTATAGGGTGGGGAAGGGGGGGTGAGCACTGGGTTTTGGTGGGGCCGATGGAACGACCGCCTCGCTCTGCACTCCGAAGCTCAACTTCTCCACAGTGAAGGTCACATCAGAGATTCCTGCCCACCCAGGGTGGATATTGCTTTGTGAAGAGTTCTAACTAGACTGGTAAAAGGTGAATATTGGAGAATTTGGAAACTTTCTTGAAAATTCAAAATCTAGACATTTTTTTTGGTGGAAAAAGATTTTTTATTTTCTTTTTTTTTTTTTTTAAAGACCTTTGGAAATCATTTGCAACAATTTAATGGTGACTCTAGGGAGATTTTAGGCAAAGGTCTTTCAAAAAAGACCTTTGAAAACTGTTTACAATGTTTCCTTGATGAGTCTGTGGAGATTTCAGGCAAAAGCCCTTGGTTTGAAGACGGACAGGTGGAATAAAGTTCATCTGCCAAAACACAGGGCAACTTTTCTAACTGGGAATTCCAGTTAACACAACTTCACTATTAATATTCCAAGCAGGCAGGGAATCACTATGAACATTCATGCTCATAATAAAATAGTTGTGTGAATTTAAAAAGAACCCAAACAATTTGATTTTAACCTTTTTCCCCCCCAATTTATGGATTATGAACTGATCTAGTGAGAATTTCATGATCAAGACTACACAAGATTGTTCTCTGCATCACCAAAAAATGCAAAGAAAAGCTAATTCAAGCTAAAGTATGTGGAATAATGGCAATCCTTTTGGGAAAGCCTGGGAAAGCTGGGAATAGGAGAAAACAGAAGAGCATCTCTGTGTGCCCACGTCACACCTCTGCGCAGCAGTGGGTAAGCTCTGAATTATAAAGGAGCAAACCAAAGGGGGTTGGAAATCTGTGACAGCAGCTGTACAAGGAAGGGAGAGGGAAGAGAAATTGGAAAAAGCTCTTTTTTTGTAAGGAAAAGATGTCAATGGTACCTGGGTGATGGAAGCTGAGAGGGGAAGGGGAACAGGCTCCAGCACACACACCACGGCAGATCCAGGAAGGATAAAAGTCTTGTTCATTAATACGTATCAGAAACCAAACTACATGGAACCACTGTTTCCACTGTGCAATTCCTCTGGATCTCTTGCACAGACTCAGTCTGCTTGACCACTTGAGGCACAGTTTAAAACCACCATTTATCTCCCAGTGAAAAGAAAACATTTGAATCTTAATTGGCAGCTAACTCCTCCAACACACTGATGAGTTTTATTTAACAAGCTTCTCTTCAGGAAACATTTTCCATTCACTTTAGAGCACTGTAACGTCCTTACAACTTTTTCAAAGCCACCACAGGATGGTTTTTATGGTGCTTATTAATAAATTGAGAAGATGTTTTCCCCCTGCTTTTGCTGGAAATTCCCATTGTTTCCAATTCACTGACCAACCCAGCTCTTGCTTTTCCACAGTTGCCCTTTCTAATCACTGCAGGCAAAGGAATGGCTGGTGTTTGAGCTGCTCACACTGTGATGCAATTTAAAAAACCACATATTTTTCCAAACATAGGCTACAAATCACAGAATCACAGAATGACAAGGCTGGAAAAGACCTTTAAGATCATCAGGTCCAACTGTTCCTGTGCTGTGCTAAACCATATCCCTCAGTACCTGATCTGAAAGAACTGGGGCTGTTCAGCCTTGAGAAAAGAAGCCTGAGAGGTGATCTGATCAATGGTTATCAATATCTGAAGGGTGGGACACAGGGGGACATGGGCAGCCTCTTCTCAGTGTCTGTGGGGACAGGACAAGGGGCAATGGCTGCAAGTTGGAGCACAGGGAGTTCCCCACCAACATGGGGAAGAACTTTTCCCCAGTGAGGGTGAGGGCGCCCTGGGACAGGCTGCCCAGGGGGTGTGGAGTCTCCTTCTCTGGAGAGATTCCAGCCCCGTCTGGACACCGCCCTGTGTGCCCTGTCCTAGGGACCCTGCTTTGGCCGGGGGTTGCACCCCATGGGCTCTGGAGGTCCCTTCCAACCCCTACAGTTCTGTGAGTCTGTGAAATCTGTGCAAATGGAGACCAAACCCTCTCCCTCTGATGAGCCTCCAAGGCCCCGCAGCCCCCGGCTCTCCCATTTCCACGGCAGAACACTCCAGCCATGTGCCCAGCACAGCTGGCTGGCTCCAAACCATGGGTGTCCTGTCTTAGGGGGGCACATCTGGCAGTGAGCCACCAGATGCAAGGAAAGCATGGTACTGGGAACACACAGGCACTGGTTTTTCACTTTGCTAGGCTAGAGGAGTCATGGAGTGAGAGAGTTTTACAGGCTTTGGGGTTTCTTTGCAGAAAGTAAAGGGTGCGATGCCTTCCTAGTGCCAGGGAATCTTTTTAAAGGTGCAGATAGTACTTGGGTGTCTACTCCCTACAGCAAGTTGCCACAGATCAAGTTCTAAAGCAAGTCCCCTCACATTTACATAAACCCACCCTGCTTACCATACCCACATCACAACTCAGAGGCAGTACAACCTATTCTGCAAGTGCTCTGGACACTGTATTAGATGCGCTGCAAAGTGTTCGAGGAGTCATCATGCTCAGCTGCATCAGGGCATCCCTGCTCGAAGCACTGTCCTTCCAAACTGGGGACTTTTGGTTTTTAAAGCATCCAGGCTTCCTGTCCTACAGACAAAAAGACCTTTTTCATACCCAAAGATCTATCTAAAGAGCCAGGCTGAAAAATGCACTCCAGGCATAGCTGAAGCAAAGCCCACAGAGTTGGAAGCTCAGCTTGTGGGACAAGCAGTAGGAATGAACACTCTGCTTTGATGTTGCAGTTGTCCATGGAACCCACACCATCCATCAGCTCTTACTTGAGACACTCCTGAATCGCTCCCAATTTAGCTTCCCTCTCTATCACCCCCCCTGAAGTGTGCAGCCCAAAGGCAGTAGGACCTGGGTGTTTGCTGGGTGCAGCAATACTCATCTGGGGGATTTTCCAGGATCCATCCCAGTTAGAAGGGAAGCGGGAGCATCACCATGCCTATCATACCAAGTTCTCACTGTTGTACCCCAGATAATATAATTAGAAAATTAACATAAAAGAAAGTGCTTCCTTCAGATGTAACGATGGCCCAACACTTTGAAGTGACAAAAAGCTTTGCATCCATTTTACTGGAGTTTTTTTTTTAAACATCATTAAACTAAAAGTTTATTAAATGTGAACACCTCCAACCCCTTTCAAACAGAGGAAGAAATCCAATTGATTAGTTCAAATTTTTCAAGGATAATTACATGGTAGTTTTCATTTTTGTCAAGCACAGCAGGGGCTTTGGGTACGAGCTACTCAGTCAGACCAGAACGTTAGACCTAAAACTGTGCAGGGCCAGCAGCAACAACTTCCTCAGGAACAAAATAAGCCTGTAATTAACCAGGAACTTGGTCCAAGTGAAAGTTGACTGCCAAATGAACCCATCTTCCTCTGAAGCTGAGCCTAATGGGGGGCAGTGGTTAGCAGCAAATCAAGCGTTATCTCATAGAGACGGTCAAAGTGTGCTGGAATGGGACTGGACTGAAGGACCAGAGGAGGGAATTTCATCCACTGCTAGATGAGCAAATTCTGAATTGGTGTTTTTAAGTAGTCAGTACGTGCTGGAGACTTGGAATTTACCTGAGAATTCAAGGCAATGGCTTTTCAACCATTTTCTGGGGGGAAAGAAATCCCACCCAAACCCAACTAACCAAACCCAGAAACAGATGAAGGGAATCAATCTCTTAAATCTGTAATAAATATACATTAAACAGTTGGAATACATGCTTAGTGTGCTTCATTAAGTCCTGGAATTTGGAGCTTATTAAAGACATCCCAATCTAGAAACAAACAGGGGGTGGGAAACCATGGAAGAACATAGGAATCTCATAGGACAGCATCCAGCTGAATCAGACTCCTGCAAAGTTGAGTCACTTTTCTCACTCGTGCACAAGGATTTCAAGAAGCTTGTTTGTATCTGAAGTGTAAATAAGCTTTGTGTTGCCTTCAGAAATTGTTGAGGCTGGAATTCCAGCTCAAGAAAAAATGGGTAAGGAAGAAATCTGATTGCAACCAAAGCAACAGGATCTGAAGTCAGCTCCTGAGAAGACATGGCAACATGGAAACAGGTAGGATGTATTTTCCTAACCCAATAATCTTGCTAACAAAGATTTCCACTCTGGAGCCTGGAAGGTATGGGAGAGATAAGAGATGAAGGTACCACAGATGCAGAATCAAAGTTCCTCTCTTTACCCTGAAGTAAAGGGGGCAAGCATAAGATTTTCCAGTAACATTAGAGACTGGAAAGAAAGGTTGTATTTTAGAGAGACTGGGAAAGATGGCACAGCACAACTGTAAACTTTGCTGCTGTTCCCTTAGGTGTTTTCTTCCATGTGCTACTTACCTGAACAACCAACTACCTCTTCCCTTTCCCATGACTTCTCCTGTCACTTAGCCCAATGATTTTGTTAATGTGACACACTGGTAACCAAAAATGTCTCAATCTCCTAATTTCTCCTTAAATGTCAAGCTGTCCTAAGCAGCTTCTTTTTCTATCCCTCTCCTTCACACACGAGGTCCTGGCCCTTTGCTTGCATGGGCTTCATCACACCGCTGAGAACACCTCTTCCCATTACTCACCAACGTACAAGCAAATCCATTTGTTTGATTATCCAGACATTATGTATTAACTTTCCACCTATGTATTGCAAAGGAAAACTGCCCAATGTCACCAAGAACCGGAGCAGCTCCCTTTGGGACATCATACAGCTGACCACAGAGACAAAATTCACTGCTGTACTCTCTGTTTTATCAAGCAACATACCCAGCACATGAATTGTGGTATTGGTTAGATGTGAGGTCTTACCAAATAACTTCACTCAAATTACTAAGTTGCCATTAGCAGCTAAAACTATTATGTTTTAAATCTAGTAGAATCTTCTGGTGCATTCTGCAAGTTCTGGTTAATCTCTCGGGTCAGAAGCAGAAAGCTGTGGTGAAACAGAGGACTGGCAGGCTGGCCATCTTGGCTCCAGATACCCCAGTAAGAAAATCAAGCAGCCCCACTGGAACTTGGTCCCTTAAAAATAACAGTTTCTGGCTTGCTGAGTTCCACTTTGTTACTGAATTTAAAAGAAATCACATTACCTTCTTCCTTCCGCTTCTTCGCTTCCTCCTCACTCCTCTCTTTAGCCTTCAATGCTTCATCTGCTTTAGCTAAAAAGAAAGGAAACACAAACCCAAACGTTACAGGTTATTCCTCTTGCTCAACAACATTTCCCCAGGGTTTAAACCCACTTTCAGACCCCTGTTTGCAGGGCCCAACGATCTCCTGAGGTCCCTTCCAATCCCTACAATTCCATGACCCACAATGGAAGAACAGAGCTTGGTCCTAAACACCTGTTCTTTAAAGATCTGATCATAGTGCAGACAACAGCATAAACAGCACAGTGGAGGGTACTTTTTGCATTAGACATTAGTTCAGAACAAATCTCCACATTAAGGGAAACTTTTGGGAGGGTTTTTCCCCAGTTAAACACAGATCTCCCCACCCTGCTCCCCCCAGTCTGTAAAGACACAAACACATTTAGAAAGGAAAAGATTTGCTACCATAGTGAGTAATCCAGGAGAGCCCTTTGGAGGATAAACCAGAAAGGGAGCAGTATTTTCAGGGATGCAAAGTTGCAGACAGCATTTAAAACAGGAGGCAAACACCTATTACTTAGCATTAAATTAGGCAGCAGCCAATTTTCTCTTCTCTGCAAATCACAGCGGCAGCGCTCGTGTTACGACAGGATTCTTTAAAAAAGAACCTTTTCCCTCTAGAAACCTCTTCCCTTATTACTTAATTATCTACTAGTTGCTCAACTGCAGGGGTTTTCAAACACTTTCCTACAGATGTTAAAGAAGATTAAAAATATACAGCACAGTAACAAGGGACTATCAATATACTCTGTAAATTAATTAAATTTCTGTTCTAGCACATCATTTATTCCAAAGCATTAATGTCTCAAAGGAGCCATTCTCTTTTATTGCCATCTCACCGCCTGATGAGCGAACTAAGTGAGAATAAGTCTCTAATAGCATTATACTTGATGAAATATTAAGTTTTTAAAAAGTATCACCGTGTCAATAGGAAAAGAAACAAGAAAGAAACAGGATCCAGGGTTCCAGAATCGAATCACCGTGAACCACAGCACTTACTCAGTGTTGCAAATACTTAGTCCTTCCACCTACCTGATCAACCACTGATTTGGAGGAACGAGATCCAGCTCAGATCCCTTCCCACCCCTTGGTGCCTTTTTGGAGGCAGCAGCTAGAGCTCCTTAAAATACACAGCTTCAGCAGCGGTGCTACTGAACGACAGAAGTAATCACACCGACATCTGTTTCCATTTCCATGCTTTTATACATATTTACACTACATTTAAAGTCATGAAATATTAAAAACTTTTCTGCCAGTGAAGATCATTACAAGAATCTATTAAATAAGATAATAAAAACAAACCGCTAGTAACTCTAAAGCCTTTTACTTCATTTACACTTTATTCTCCCTGGTAAAAGGACAAGGATAATAGAAATTCCATTTAAATTCAATTTTGGTTATATGTGTAATTGTAGATATACCCCTTGAGTCATGTAAAATGCTCAGCTTATGTTTCTTTCAAATTATCCCGCTCAGCTTCACATTCTACTCCTTACAACTGTCTTCAATATGTATTAGCAGAGCTCATTAGGCTGAAATTTAATAATGCAAACATCAGGTGGATTTCAAGAACCTCCATTATCAACACAAGATGGATTGCTTATATAGCTCTTGGGCCAACTGGGCACAATTTAGATTCAATAAACTACCATGCCTAAATTTGATTTATCTATTCCGCTGTGCTATTTTGTTCTTCCTTACCGATTTGTTGCTGCCTGGGAACAATTCATTGGGTATCTCAATGGTTAGCCAAGGCAAAAAAAAAATATATATATAGTATTAAAACACCCATGAAAGATGTTACTGCTCTGTAGGTACATTTCTATTTTGTATTTTTAATTTATGGTGGTAATTTCCAGCCTTTGGAAGTGTAGTTAGCAGAAACAGAGCTGTCTTTTCAAGTGCTGGTTAATTCTATGGATAATGCAGCAATTTAGGAAGTATCACCAGGACAATTCTTCACACCAAAAAAATGCTCATTAACAAGAATTTAACTTTTTGTCTGTAAATCTACAGGGCAGTGAGTCCCTGAGGTCACAGGGCGCCGTCCCTTACAGAAGTCACTGAAGCTGCTCGGTGCTTTATGAATTCCCTCGAAATACGTTAAATTCCCTATCATTACTCATTTACAAAGTGTCATTAAAAGCAGTAGTAAATGATCCTTATGGCTTACTCCACAAGGTAACGTGGCCCCTCTGTTCCACAGGCTGTGATGCCCCTACCCTGTGTTTCAGGGCTGGCTGCTCACACCGCAAAGCACTTAGTCATAGAATCATAGACTGGTCTGGGTTGGAAGGGACCCCAAGGATCACAGAGCCCCAACCCCCCTGCCACAGCCAGGGCCACCAACCTCCAGGCCTGGAGCTACACAAGGTTGCCCAGGGCCCCAGCCAACCTGGCCTTGGACACCCCCAGGGATGGGGCACCCACCCCCTCTCTGGGCAGCCTGTTCCAGCCCCTCACCACTCTGCAAAGAACTTCCCCCTAATCTCTCATCTAACCCTTCCCTCCTCCAGCTTCACTCCATCCCCCTTGTCCTGCCAGTCTCTGCCCTTTAACAAGCTGATTCCCCTCCTGTGTCTCTGCTCCCTTCAGGGACTGGCAGGCTGCAATGAGGTCCCCCCACAGCCTTCTCTTCTCCAGGCTGACCCAGCCCAGCTCCCTCAGCCTCTCTCCGTAGGGGAAGCTTAAGAGCCCCAATACCTGGAAGAGAACCCAGCTCTCCTGTGCTGCACTCTCTCATACCAGAGGAGGACAGACAGCTGCTAATCACTCCCCCCAGCATATCAAAGAGGTTACTTCAGCAAAAGTCTGGTTTTAATTGATCCAGGTAGCGGGAGTGCTGAGATTGCTCCTGAAACTGGGCTTCCTGCGCGGATAAACAGCTAGCACGACAAAAGTCTGACTGCTTACAAAGCTTTCTAAAACAGAAAATAAATAAATAAAGAGGTGCTGGGGCTTGCAGCATTTAAGAGCTCGGCCAATCACAGATAAAATTACAATTCTATTGATTTTTATGGGTTTTTTTCTCCTCTGAAGGATGGGAAAATGACATGTGGGAGATGGTTGAGATGTTTACCTAGGCTAACATAATCAAAGTTGGAAGCTGAAGATCTCTGTGAGTAGTTAGTGAGCTGACTAATAACTTGAGGTATTAAACAGGTGTAATGGTGCAAACGAGACCTTTCACCAACTCAGGGTCTCCCTGATGGAAGGGCTTGTTCCAGCCTGGTGGGATCAGCAGCTCCTTCTGCTGGATGCGGCACAAAGGAAGAAGAAATAAATCTTATCTACTGTGTCCAGTTCTGGGCTCCTCACCATTAGAAGGACATGGAGGTCCTAGAGTGAGTCCAGAGAAGGGCATCCAGGCTGGGGAAGGGGCTGGAGGGCAAATCCTCTGAGGAGCAGCTGAGGGAGCTGGGGGTGTTCAGCCTGGAGAAGAGGAGGCTGAGGGGAGACCTTCTCCCCACCTCCCCTGCCCTGCCAGGAGGGTGCAGAGAGGTGGGCGATGGTCTCTTCAGCCACGTGACAGGAGATGGGACAAGGGGCAATAGGCTCAAGCTGCCCCAGGGCAGGGTCAGATTAGATATTAGAACAAAATTTTTTACTGAAAGAGTTGTGGGGCTGTGGAACAGGCTGCCCAGGGAGGGGCTGAGTCACCTTCCCTGGATGCATTTAAAAAAAGGGTAGATGAGGTGCTCAGGGATATGGTTTAGCTTAGGATGGGATTGGTTGGACTTGATGATCTTTAAAGGTCTTTTCCAGCCTTGTGATTCTGTGATTCATCTTGGCAGTGAGAATAAACTGTGAGGGAAGAGTATGGACATGCCACTCAGCAAACACAACACAGAGGAGGAACAGCATCATGAAGTTACAGCAAAGGCACTAGTGTTTAATTAAAGCTAAGCTACGTTAAGTACCTTCTCTGTTATTAAAAACCAAATCAAAACACCTCTCATGTTTCCACAGGCACTCATCTCTGAAATCTGAATATGCCAATGTGCTCTGAAACAGAGACCAGTTGATGGGCATCATTTCACCCACTCTCCAAATTGACAGCCACGTAACTAGAAGGGGCTCGACCCACAGCCAGTGACGCCCCCGCCGGCTGTGTCGCAGCCCCTTCCGAAGGGGCCAACCCAATTGCCATGGATTTTGGGGGGCAGCAGAGGCTGCAGAGCTCCCTAATGGAAAGGCAGTTTGCCTGCCAGACCTGCAACTTCGGTTCCTGTGGAGGAGCAATTATTATGCACAGATCATCAACTGTGGATCAATGAACGCTGGGTCATTTCCCGGGGCCACGATCCCAGGGGTGAAGTGGGTCTGCTCCTGTGCCTTGTTTAACCCATTCAACGCAGACTGGTGCCACCAGCCCTTGAAAATGGGGGGGAAAAGAGAAGAAAAGGAGAAGAAAAACAGTGGATGATTTTGTGTACGTCCCAGTTTGGGACAGGGAGAGGGTAGGTGTTTCCATGTCTCCTTGGCATCATCTATAGGTTGACTGTACAAGTTAGGACATGAAGGGAGACCTCAGAGATTAAATGTAAGAACAAAGCAGAATGATTTGGGAGCTGTACAGAAACTCTGGGCCATAAAATCAGCTGGTGTAAAGCAGCAGACCTTGCTTTGTAGATCCTGTGACTCACCCCATCATCTGATGGATGTTTTAGAGATCTTCAGGGTTATGCTTAGACACTCTGCCACTCAAGCAGACTCCACCTCCTTACCCACCAGAGTCACTCGCACAGAAATTCTGGTTCCTGTCCATCTTTCCATCTACATTTGGATTAATTTCTCTTCAATTCTTTCTTCTTAACTAATTCTATTAATTCAGAGTCCTCTTCCCTCGAATTTCCTACTCCTTCATAGAGGAGAAAGTCTCCCAAGAAATACTCTCTCCCTTGAGAAACCCAAGAAAATAATTTGAATAAACAACAAGCATTTAATAATCTATGCTCCTCCTAACCTGTAGGATGTGTTTTCTGTTCTCCTGTAACTTGGGTCATTTTTTAGCAATGAGTAAAAGACAGGAAAGGAAAAAGAAATGGGAAAAAGAGTGAGTAGAAAAGCAAGAATGATCAATCTTGTAGGTTTTGAAAAATATCTCACACTCAAAACATCAGAGATGATCTTACGTCCTTACCAATGGGGTATGAACTGTAATTACCAATTACACTGCTACTTGGTGCCTCCTCTCTCCCAACAGACCATCTCAAGGCACGATCTAGCTAGCGTCCTTCAATCGAAGCCTCCTCACATCACCCACACTTCCCTGAGACCTGTTTACCTTCGGAGCTTGCACACAGTTACGCAGTCACATCGATGGTAAGTTATAACGAGGAATGAAAACACTCTACATGGTGCAGCACTCTGTTCAGGAGGCTCTGGGTGCCTGGGAAGCACCAGGGAAGCCCCAGAAGAACCCGAGGTTCAATCAGGGTTTTGCTGTCTAATGCCATGGGCCATGTCTGCCCCATCCTACACAGCTTTGAAGAACCGACTTGCTCAGCCAACTAAGATTAAGGTCATCCCTACAGATAATGGGTGTGTTAAAGCCTGGCCAAATTTTCCCTAATCAAAAGCTCTTGGTACTCTGATTAAAGGAGAAGGACAAGTCACCACTGACCCTGACGAGGTGGCATGAAAACCAACCTTTATTAACAGGAGCAAAACTTTTCTTCCTGCTCCTTTTCAAAATGAGATGATCCTGATTAGACAATAAAACCAGGATAAATGATCTTAAAAATGTCCTGCTTAGTGATACTGCACAAAGGCAACCCAAAATACCAGTGGGGAAATGCAAATTAATGTAGCATTAATTTGCAGTAGGCATACCTTCAACCAACCTTGTAAATCCTGACAATACCCTCAGGTTTCCCTCCATCCACCCTATTGCCAAAGAATTTCAGAGCCACCTCTCTGAAGGAGTTTTACTCAACCAACTTCCAGCTGCTGTCATGCTCCAATGTGGGAGCTTGAAGCACGGGCAGGATGTCTTGAGCCATCACAGGGACATCTGCATGAACTTTCCACTGTCTGTTTCCCAGGGGAGAAAGATGGGAATGGTCAGGGAATGGGAATGGTCAGTGTTATCCCAGGATTTTAAACGCCAACACAGTACTTCAAGTGGCAGGTTGTCCAGGATATCAGCCTTGACAGGGTTCCAGCTCTCTGAACTCCTGAAGTTTGGCCAAACCAGTGAGGATCTTGCAGTGTGGCACTGGAGCATCTCATCCCAGGATAGCATCTCACCACAAGCCAAAAGGCCCCGTGACCTGCTCACGTGGTGGGCAAGCAGAGTGTGGGATGGAGAAGATCGTCCCTGTATGAAGAACAGGGACACGCACTCACACTTGCTTGTGCTGCACCCTGGAGCACAGTCAGAGAGTGAGGGGAAAGGTAGCTGAGGTCTCAAAAGGCTCTAAGTGATAGCCCAGAGAACATAGCTGGGAAGTGTAATGATTGTAGAGAATCTCTGTTGGGATTGGGATTTTAAGGACGTTAAAAAGCGATAACCCAGAGAAGCAGATGAGGATTGAGGAGACACACCTCATGCA
>VZTU01032846.1:42165-77165 GCA_013400835.1 Zapornia atra | reverse complement strand
GGTGGAAGGAAAGATACTTGCATTGGAAATACCAAACGTCCCACCTAAATCAAGATGTTTAGATAAAACCCCCTAATATGAAATGGAACGGGATTGATCTTTCTGTCCATCTGATGAGAGACAACATCTGCAATGTGCTACTACCTGACACACAACTCTGCAACACACCAGGTGATGAGGAACCTGCCTGGACTGACAGGCAGCAGATGAACCCTGAGGTGGAACTCAAAGCTCTCCTCCACCACCCAGCCGTGTCTGCAGCAGTTCTGCATGAGAATCTGTTGGATGAGAGCTCTGAAAGCCATGTGTAAAAGTACTGAACAATGCTCTTAGTCTTGTTGGGAAGAAGGTTGTTCTTTATGGAAATTTGTGAGCTTGCTACCTCAGAATAAACAAACAATGAAGGAGATAAATCACTTATCAAAAACAAACCAAAAAGCTATGGGGGAGATGCAAATCTTCATTATGGAAGTGCAAGAACTTTTTGTCTGGAGTAAAACTCAAGCCAAAGGAGTCAGAAACATGAAAGCTGTAATATTAATCCCAAATGGCTGTGGAACATGCACCCACAAAGCTGTTATCTTCCAGACTGGTTCTTTTAACACTCTGGTAGATCCCAAGTCACTTTTGAATGGTGCACTTGAAAAATAAACTTTGGGATTTCCCCTAAAACTAATTAGAAATAACAAAAGGTTGGCAAGACTGCAAAACCTAAGCCTGAAGTCCCATTGCTAAGATATAAGAGATGCCTACAGGGTTTCTTTCCCCTCACTGCCTTCAGTGCCACCAGGAACCAGTCCTTCCCTTTCAGGATATAAAGTTTAATTCATTCAAAACTGTAATAACCACGTAACTCCTCCTGAGCTGAGAGGATGATGTGACAACCAATTAGAACCAAAAGATGTACTATTCTCTAAGCTCACAGGAGAAACCCAAGAGTTACTCATCGCCTTCGAAACACACCTTAGGCTTGTGCCTTTCAGAAGCTAGAGGACTATGAGGGCAATTCACAGGAATGAATCAAGATCTGCAGGTTCAGAAGCCCACATGAAGCCCACAGCACAGCAGATCTCAACACATCTCTCCAGCTCCACGGACTGTGCTCCATCCTACATCCCACCCTCCAAAGGAGCACTCATTCCTGATGGAACATGCCAGCCACTCAGGTCCAATTAACTACTCCATCCACCTGAGAAACGAGCTTCATCTTGTGCTAACAGCAGCCCTTCAGAAGAAACAAGTAAAAGCTACTCCATCTGATCCCACAAATAAATTACTTTGGGGAAAAAACCAGACTTCTTTGCTTAAACATAAGCACTAAGAAAAATATTGAAATAATTTCTGGAAAAAAAGGGAACAAAATCAAACCAAAAGTGGCAAGGCAGTTTGGATGCCACTGTCATTCAGGCTGTGTATTGGGAACGACGGTCAGCTTTTCTTTCCAGGGTTAACAGCAGAATTCAGCCTGACAGCTTGTCAGCAAACTTGAAAAATTCAGTCACAAAACTGAGCTTCAGAACGAGCCCTTCTTTCATCTGCCAATTTGAAAATGTCAGGAATCACCACGTTAAGTGAAAATCAAGTAGATGACAACTAATCTGGCTACGGGAAGGAAGCAATAAACCACGGAGGACTTCTGAGCCAACCCGACCCAGAGCCCTTGTAAGGGCTCCACCAATTCTCACCTCCTGAGTAAAACCCTACTGATGAATACGGTGTGAGTGGCTCCTGTTAGCAGGGCTGCAGCAGGGACCCATCAACACAACGGTGGTAAAATGCCTCTCTGGCTCAGCAGCTTCACATCAGGTCTCACAGTAGCTTTTGAAAATAAACATTCATGAAACAGCAGTTGAATTCCTCTAAATTACTTCTGGGCACCAGCTCACAGCCACCCCTTAGCGACCAACAGTCTTTCCCATTAAGAATAATCTCTGGGTGCTCATCTACACTGGCAACTGCCAATAAAAATAGTAAGATTTGCTGTACTGCATAGTCCAAATAACAACAAATTGCAAAGATAAGTATCCAGAGTCATTTCCCTGGTTCTACTGGTGCAGGATCCAGGTTCCAGCCACAGCCAAAATCAAGAGAAAACATTCCCAGTCAACCCCAGCAGAGGAGCACTGAACGGCATAGACAAATACTAAATCTCCCCTTTCCTAGTTTAAAACGATCACCCCTCACCCTATCACTCCCTGCCCTCAGGAACAGTTCTTCCCCAGCTTTCTTAGAGGCACCTTTCAGGTACTGGAAGGTGCTATAAAGTGTGTGTCGTCCCCCCCGCCCCTTCCCGAGCCTTCTCTTCTCCAGGCTGAACCAGCCCAACTCTCTCAGGCTGGCTCCATAGGAGAGGTGCTCCAGGCCTTTGATTACTTCTTCCTTTTAGAAGAAGTGATAGTTATTAATAGTAATTAACTGTAGTTTAATCCTAGTGCTGCACAAAATACCCTGCCCCGTACCCCCAGCCTTAGGCTCCCAACTGTAGAGCCTGTGATTTGCCCACCAGGCTGTTGACTCATGTGAGGATTTTAAAGCATTACATAGGGTTAATGTAACAGAAAAGCTGCACACATCAACACAAGAGGACAAAGTGGTCTTCACATGTCCTTCATGCCCGTTTGCTCCCACAGAACAGAGCTCTGGCAGAGCATCCTGTCACAGGCACCTCCCAAAGGGACATATCCTCCATCTCAATGGCACAGAGGGGTCTCTGAGCATGAAGAGCGACTCAGAGGGGAAGGCTGCTCATCTCCACCAGCCCCTGGGTTTGCTCCAGCCTGGCATCGCCACTAGCAGAGATGAAGATGTGTTTGCTCACAAGTTTTACCTGCAAATGTAGTTTTACTGTATTTCTGATTGTAAGTAAAGGAAAAATCTAGTAAAAATTCCGAGTTCCTGAAACATTACAGACCTGCCTGAAGTGCATTTAAATAAAGAGACTCAAGACTAAGCCTTCACATACATTTTCTGTAGTTTTAAAAGGGTTAAAATTACTTTTCAAGTCTGTTACATCACCCAGCTAGATGGAAACAGTGCCCCAAATGATGAAGATAACGCTTTGTTTAACAGACTCCAGAGCTACAAGATTGTTCCCAAATCCAAAGGCTGGAATAAACAAAGATCAGTCCTTTTTCATGGAGAACACAGAGTTTGGCTTCTTTGACTGTATCTGAATCCTTGCTCCAGCAGAGTTCCTAATTTTAAGAGTACCAGGAGCTCATTCGACTTCATGGAGACTTAATACTGGGCCATATTCTTAAATGCCCAGGTGTTAGAGAGCAAAAAGAGAGGCTGAGGGAGCTGGGCTGGGTCAGCCTGGAGAAGAGAAGGCTGTGGGGGGACCTCATTGCAGCCTGCCAGTACCTAAAGGGAACTTATAAGCAGGAGGGGATTCAACTTTTTAAAAGGGCAGATAATGGCAGGACAAGGGGGATGGATTAAAGCTAAAGGAAGGAAGGGTTAGATTAGATATTAGGGGGAAGTTTTTTACAGAAAGAGTGGTGAGGGGCTGGAACAGGCTGCCCAGAGAGGGGGTGGGTGCCCCATCCCTGGGGGTGTTCAAGGCCAGGTTGGATGGGGCCCTGGGCCATCCCTTGTGTAGCCCCAGGCCTGGAGGTTGGTGGCCCTGCCTGTGGCAGGGGGTTGGAGCTCTATGATCCTTGGGGTCCCTTCCAACCCATGCCATTCTATGATTCTATGATCATCTGTAGCAAAAAGGAGGGAGCACAAGTTTGTTGGGATGAAAGTTCTTCAGGAGAAGGGGATATAGTGCATTGAGACAGCATTGAATGACAAAGGATCTGTACCAAAGACGGTCAAATCAATTTGAATCAACTTCTACACACAAAATTACACTTGTAATTACCATGCCAAAAGTGCAGTACAGTGCAATCTTAATAAAGAACAGAGTGCAATTAATATACATATAACAGTGGAGGAATCAAGGAGTGTTTTAGAGGATTTTTGAAAGAAAAAGGAACTTTGTTGACCCTACTTGGGACGATTTTCCACTTTTGCTGTGATGTTAATTAAAAAAACAACTTGTGAAGCAACAGAAAACAAAAAGGATCAGAAATTAATTTTGTAATTCTTCTTTTTTTAAAAAAATCTACTATAAATGCATAAAATGCCAAGACATTGTTAAAGAAAAATTATCATAATGAGCGTTAATGTAAGAGCTTGAGACAGTCACTGACCGAGGCACTGGAAAATGAGGAACAACGAGGTGGAAAACTTCTGGTTGCAGGCAGAGAGAGAGGCCTGGCAGGATTTACTGGTCATTAATTGCAGAATCATAAGACAGGCATCCAAAAGAACCTGACACCTGGCACCAAAAGGGGGAGTGTGTGTCACGGGAAGATTTGTGGGAAAGACGTACTGCCGGTGCCGGCACACACTCAATTACACTCCTGATACAGCCTTGAAATGGGGAGCACAACGCCCAGCAGCCTTCTGCAGCAGAGCACAGAACTCATCCAGATGGGGGAAAAAATGATGGGAAACTCCACATTTTCAGTTCATATCATTAACAACCCTAATCAGTGACTGTACATGGTATTATTAAATATTCCCCCAGGATAAAAGGGGTAAATATATCGCTTAAATATTCAGCATCTGACTGTAAAATTTCATTCCTGATTAACTGATGAAGATGAAGAAATGCCACCAAAACCAAACAATTTATCTTCACTATGCACAGCAGATCGCTCCTGGAATTACACCAGAGGCTGCGTGGGTTTGAATTCACTAGCTGCATTAAAAGCAAGCTACACCCCCACAACACACCATGCTGAACATCACTGAACAAACAGTTTGCTGCAGCACCGCTTAAATAATTCCAAAAGGAATTTTGGGGTATCAAAGATTTTCCTCAAGTACTGTAGCTCTTAATGGGTTTCAAATAAGTGCTCAGCTTTACAGCTGCTGTTAAAACTCATCAGAGTAAACTGGAAAAACAGAAAAGTCAGACTCAAGCCCAATGAAGGACTGATTTCTAGGAGAGGATTTAAGAAAGATTTGTCATCAGTGAGAAAGTCACTTCCAAGGGCACGCACCTTGTAATATACACATGCATTTACACTTCCTCATCTGCAGCCTTGAGAGATTCCAACTGGCTCTCGTAAGTCTGGCCAGCATAATTTTAGTACAGACATACGTGCATCTATATATTTGCAAAGAGCTGTACCAAAGTGATAAATAAGCAGCCTTATTCAACACCAGAAATTCCATAAACCTTCTCCAATTAGATTTCCTTTCCAGCAAGCTTTAACTTACGATGAGGGTGCTCTGCAGAGTCTGCTTCTGCAGCTTACTGAGAGCGTATTTCTCCCTTCCTTAGAAATTGTAAATAATTTGAAATATTAAAAGCTCCCTAAATGTTTGATGGTGTGTAACTACAGCACCAGGGAGAGGGAACGCACGTCAAAGGCCTTGCTGGACGGGTGGGAGTGCAGCACTGCTGAGGCCTGTCACCCGTCACCTGTTTTGAAGAACACTGTGCTAACTTAGGTGTGCTCCTCCGTGATGCTTGTATGTCCTTTGTAGAAAATCTGTTCTTTCCATTGAGGAGAGCTGGAGCACCTCTCCTGTGGAGCCAGGCTGAGAGAGTTGGGCTGGTTCAGCCTGGAGAAGGGAAGGCTCCGGGGGGACCTTATAGCGGCCTTCCAGTCCCTGAATGGTGCCTCTAAGAAAGCTGGGAAGAACTGTTCCCGAGGGCATGGAGCAATAGGGTTTTTTTAAACTAGAAAAGGGGAGATTTAGGTTGGATATTAGGAAGAATTTCTTCAATATGAGGGTGGTAGATCACTGGCACAGGTTGCCCAGAGAGGTGGTGGAGGCCTCATCCCTGGCAGGGCTCAAGGCTTGGTTGGATGGGGCCTTGAGCACTCTGGTCTAGTGAGGGTGTCCCTGCCCATGGCAGGCGGGTTGGAATTTGATGATCTTTAAGGTCCCTTCCAGCCCAAAATCTTCTGTGGTTCTATGAATTCATGCTCCTTAATTGCACTGCCTCGTCAGAGCTGCTAGTAGAATAGAGATATCACATCTGGTAAAACTTTGGGTGACCTTCTATGAAAGCTGGTGAGACTTGGGCGATGCCTACAATGGCAAATAACCCAGCACAAAAAGAGTGACTCTAAGGGAAGAGACCAGTGCACGAGGCCAAGAGCCCACGCTGTGCAGGTTTCAAGGGTTGTGACTCCAGTCAGAGCAGAACCACGTGAACCACATCCCCAGGAATGGCCTGGAGGGTACCTGCTGAATGAACCTCCTCTGAAAGGAGCTCAGTCCCTGTGCTTCAGGGCTGTAAAGTGAAGCATTCTGAAGAAATCTAAATACAGATGAGTGGAAAAAACACCTTAAAAGCATCTTTCTGGTTCACGTGGCAGCATTAACGGAGAGAGATGATGCTTTCCTGCTCCATGTTGTGTATTGGACAGCTCGGGATAGAATTTGGAGTGTAAAGCTAAAACCCAGAGAAGGTGGCCAATATCACAGCAAGGAGTGTTTACTCACAACATGGCGCTACCAAAAACCCTAGTGAAGCAATGGCTCTGAGGACCAAAAGCTCACAACTTTGACTGCTAAATGCTTTCATGGAACACAAAGCCTGAATCCTACTCATTCCTCTAATTTTTAACCCCTCTCTTCTCAATCAGAGGACAACAAATAATATTCACGTGAGCTAAACAAGACTGGAGCCCATGCAGGAGCACTCCCTGGTCTGATACAGCATCGCTCAATGCACGGAAAGTTTCCTGTGCCTCTCACCATACACAGAGCTTCACGTCACAACCGCTGCTCAGGGCTATGCTCCAGTAACACCCAACATTTCTCTTTTAGAGTATGCCTACCTATACACATTTTCTAAAGAATCATAGCTGGTTTCCAGGCTAAGTTCATCATAACTTCTTCTGAGATAATATCATTATTACAATTACAAGATGGTTATTACAATTTCACACAGGAGTTGCACCCAGAGCAGTAACTACTTCTGGAAAATACGTTTAACTGCTTTAACTGCTGTTTCCTTGCAGTACTCAATTTCCACTCCTGTGAACAAGCTGAGATCAATAATAACCAGGCTCGACTAGTTTCCAGTCTACATGACAAAAATAGGTAATAAACCGCTACTGGTTAAAGAGGATGTGCTGGGCACAGGTCAGCTCGAGGTCCCAGGTGAACATCCCGCCTGTGTCCTGGAGCCGTGTTCCACGCGCTCCTCCTCCCCGGCTCCAAACACGGGGCCACTGCACCCTATCGATCTCCTTTAAACCTCCAGAATAATAAATTTCCAGACAAGGCAGCGCAAGCTGACTAAAGCTCTTTAATTACATCACTGCTGAAAGGAAATCATTGATCAATGGCATTATGGGAGAATCAACTGCCCCCCAAACCAGATCAAAGTCAATGAAACGGCTGAGTAGCTGCCCCATTTGGGACTCTTCCCAGATTAGTGCCCATGGACACGCCAAAGAAACTCTGCTAACACATGCTGCTTACTACGGGTTTGAAGCTCTCCCTGGCAGGTGTCGTGCTCTAAGCATGGTTTTTGATTACTCTAATTAAATATAATATTAGCAACAGATCTTCATATTGATCCCTAAACCCCTCTTCTAAATAGAAAATTAAAAGCTCCGAGGGAGGGACCGAGAGGCTAACAGGTAGGTTTAATGGTTTGAATCTCACAGCAGCTTTCTCCATGCTGTGTTTCCTAAAAGATCTATTGATTTCTCACTACAGCAAAAGCAGAATTACAGTCATTTCCTTCATTCAAATGATATTAGCTGCTTTGTTACCAGCTAAATAAACAAACTTAAAACAACCAAGCCCCACAACCCACCATGAATGGCAGTGTTAACCGAGACGAACCAAAAATATCAAGTGAGATTAAATGAGTTGTGAAGTTGGGGTTGGATTTTAGACCCACTTCAATAAAAACCATCTTACTGTGTAAGGGTGATGAAATATTTATCCTGACATCAAGTAAAAAGTTTCTTCTGATCAGTTAATGACCAAAATGTTTATAGATTAATATCTACATACAGCATATACTCTCCTATGTGTATTCCATGGACGTGATAAAGAATAATTAGTAAAGACCCACACAATGATAATAAAAACTAAAAACCCTTTGGAAGTTGCCATTTTTTAAAAAATTTACAGCGCAGCGTGGATGTTTGCTATCACCAGGCTCAATTACACCCCAACCAAATCATAAAATGACTATATAATCCCCCAAGTTTGTCCTTTAAAAACTCGTTTAGCGTTATTACTTCTCTCTGGCAGGAGTCGGCTAATAGGCACGCGCTGCCTCCCCACCACAGCTCTCCTCATTCATTTCCTATTCCCTCCGGTGGTTCTCCTTCCTAATGCCCAAATGGCATCAACCTGTTGTTTAGCACATCCATGAAAAGGCGAGCCTGCTGGCTAATTTACCAAGGGATTAAAGCCCTGAAACCACTTCAATCTGTTACTGTGTCTCGGTGTAAAAGCCCTGCCCCCTGACAGGCAGGCTTCCAAGCCAAAGGGAAAAATAAAGATATTTTTTCAAAAAAATAAATAAATCTCATTTTAGGCAAGAAAAATTCAAAAGGAGAGACATTTAAAGCAATGCCTGTGCATGCTAAATACAACATGTGTGGTTGCAGGCTGAAAAGCTAAAAAAAAATTGGGAAATATTAAGCATTCTGAGATTACTATAGGGATTTTTGTGTTTAAATACGCTGATATTGTGGTTGTTAACAAAGGCTGACACACTGATAATGTAAATCTGAGGTAGATGTTCAAAGTTCTGCACAACTCTGGTTGTTTCACCTAATTTATCAAAAATGGTGTATTCATCTGTGAACAGGGTGGGCTTATTTCCATGCTCAGGACAAAGCTGCACCGCTATTCCTCCAGCTCCCTCACTGAAGCCCCATTCCCTGAGGACAGCATGAGGAGAAACTGCTGTGGCAGACCCACCCCCCCGGGACTGGTAAAGAATAAAATTAATAGTATTTGTCAGTCTTTGTAAGAGCAGTGCTGTCAGCAAGGGAAGTTGCTGCCCGTATGTCCCTAAAACCAGCTCCAAGGTGGCCCCTTGGCTTTCTGATGGTGCACCCAAGTAAACACCTGAGGTCAGGAGCCAGCCCACACCACTTGAAAGTCTTTTCCCCTTTCCTCCTCCATCCTTGTGAGTTTAATAAACAACAATCCCATCATTTTTTTAACACTTTCAAAAGCGAGTGCAGTGATTCATAAGGATTTCATAATTAAAATTTTATGGCAAATAGACATGGCCATCAGTCATCCAGCCTGGGAAGCCCAACAGAAGAAGAGATTGCAATTTATAAGCCCATGTGGTACTACATGAGCTCCACTGTATAAAAACACGTTTCAAGGGAGTTATTGAACTGGGGAAAGCAAAAGTTGCTTTGTTGGTTTGGGGATTTTTTTTTAAAATCAAATCCAGTGTAGGTTATGAAACTGCACATTGCAGCAGCTCCACACAGTGACTGAGGTTTAAAAAGGAAAAGTATTATCCCCTTTCTTCTTTCAGTGCTGTTCTAGCAATGTTCAGTAGAATCCCTAGTACTTCCCAATGCCAAGAACACAGAATTTCTGGAATTACAAAATGCCAGGGTAAAAAAAAGAGTGTATCAATGCCAAGGGTTTCCCAGGCAATGAAATCCAGGAAATCAGTGCATGTATGAAATGCATATTCAGAAATATTCCACATAAGAGCTTGATGCTCTGGATCCCGTTTCAATAAACATAATTTCAGGGACAACTTGGATCTCTCTGACTGGCAATGAAAACAGTGAAGTTGGTGGTCCAGAATACACACACAACATGTGTACTGAGCATCCTCAGGAGCTGTAGAACCCATCATCGATACAGACTTAGGCAGAAATACTGTTCCAGATGTGAAGAAGGATGGTTTTCCCCATTTAATGTAACTCAGTTTGGTCAGCACATAGGTAAGGGTTTGCAGAGCAGTTTTACACTGCCCTCACTTTGCAGGAGCTGTAAAACCTCCTCTTTTAGGACAGTCCTACTTGTTCTGACTTCATTTAGCAGGACACTGCTTCGAAATACAATACACCCAAACCTTTTAATTAACTGAACGTGTTCTAGCACACATCCTTAAAAGGACTTTTTCCTTAAGCTCATAATATCCCCCATCACTGGGGAAAAGGGCTTCTGCTGGAGCACACCCAGCAACTGGACCAGTTTTGTTCTACAAAACATTCTAGTTTGAAATGCAGGGCATCTACACAGCTTTCCAAGACATTCCTGTTTTTAAGATCTAAGTTGTCATCCCATTCTGTGCCTACCCTGGTATCAGACAAAAGTAACTCTCTCTAAGAATATTTTGGGATTCCCAAAACTATAATAGTGGCTGTCAAGTAGATTATTATCCACTTCTAAAATGAAAAACAAGTAAATCTTGTGTCCTGGGTAGAAAGGTTGGCATAAGTTTTCCCATGAAAAAGAATCAGCTTGTATTTTCACATTAAAAAAAAGGAAAAAAAATAGAGCTAAACATTAGACTTGCTGCTTCAACAAACTATTATTACATGCTTCACCAGTCCATTAAAGAAAGTAATTTAATCAGTTTGTATTTTCTCAGTAAAATCTCATTCAGAGAAATTTTATTGCCAGCTATCTAAATAGTAAATACTTATTATCCTCTCAAAATGAATTTTTGCTTGCCAAGGGCAAACCCGTTGCTGTTATTGTAGTGCTCTGTCAGAGAAACAAGAAGTTAAAAAGGTTATAAAGATACCATTAACGTCATGGGACTGTCTTGTCAGGACTCAAAAGTGCTTAGTAATTGAGGGTTTTATTCAAAGTGTATTAGCACCCACATAAACGGCCCAGCTAATATGATGCTTTAGGCTTTATTTTGTTGCAGCCCCGCATAATCACCTACAAACAGCCGAATACTGTAAATTTATCTGCTGAAGAGCACAGCTCGTTTTATCATCTGTTTCTAGGCTGGGTCTTTGAATAAAATGTCAATACTGGACAGCTTAAAGGCACAGATGAGGTGCAGCCAGCCAGGGCCACCAACAAGCTCTAAGGACAGCTAATTGATGCCGGCACCGTGGCAGCTTCGTTTGGAAAAGCAGGTTGCTCGCTGCTAAAAATGCTTGGGAGAAGCTTGATCAACAGGCTTGTGAGACGTCTGTGTGGAAACATGGAAATGGTGTGGCCCCAAAGAGAATATTCCTGGGTATCTCAATCCATTGCTGGAGGAGCAGACCTGGGCAGCCCGGCTCCAGCTCCCTCTGCCACTTGATCTAATGAGTTTGCTGTGCCCTCAATCCAAATTTTGGTGGCAATGTTGATTGAGGTGCTGGAACAGGCTGCCTATCCGCGCAGGAAGCCCAGTTTCAGGAGCAACCTCAGCACTCCTGCTACTTGGATCAATTAAAACCAGACTTTTGCTGAAGTAACCTCTTTGATATGCTGGGGGGAGTGATTAGCAGCTGTCTGTCCTCCTCTGGTATGGGAGAGTGCAGCACAGGAGAGCTGGGTTCTCTTCCAGGTATTGGGGCTCTTAAGCCTCCCCTACGGAGAGAGGCTGAGGGAGCTGGGCTGGTTCAGCCTGGAGAAGAGAAGGCTGTGGGGGGACCTCATTGCAGCCTGCTAGTCCCTGAAGGGAGCATAGAAAAAGGAAGGGAATGGGCTTGTTAAAGGGCAGAGACTGGCAGGACAAGGGGGATGGAGTGAAGCTGGAGGAGGGAAGGGTTAGAGGAGATATTAGGGGGAAGTTCTTTGCAGAGAGAGTGGTGAGGGGCTGGAACAGGCTGCCCAGAGAGGGGGTGGGTGCCCCATCCCTGGATGTGTCCAAGGCCAGGTTGGATGGGGCCCTGGGCAACCTTGTGTAGCTCCAAGCCTGGAGGTTGGTGGCTCTGCCTGTGGCAGGGTGGCTGGAGCTTGGGGTCCCTTCCAACCCAGACCAGTCTGTGATGCTATGATTCTATGATTATAATTTATCTCAAACAAACACTTGACAAAGCCAGGGAACAGTCACAGAACCGTGCTTCCGATGCTCCACAAATAACTCTACGAGCGGTAGTAATTCTGCTGCCTGGTCCTCACCCTGGGTACATCCGCTGCTCTCAATGTGCACCTATGTGAACACACCAAGAGTCATGTTTCTGGACTAGAATCATAGAATGGCATGGGTTGGAAGGGACCCCAAGGATCATAGAGCTCCATGCAACCCCTCTAGACTGGGTTGCAACAAGGTCTGCAACAGGGGTTTCAGAATGCATGTTAATGACCTCAGGCATTTTATAAAAGACATTTATCCAGTGCACACATTAAAAGACATTTAAATTTTAATGTTCACACTTTAAGCATAATTTGTTTGAATGAAGTAACATAATGTGGATTCTGCACTTCAACAAAAAAGATGCTATGTGCTCAGCTACAACATGAAGAAACACATCTCTAGGTGTTGTGTGAAACTGCCTGCGTAGAAGTGCTGGACTGGAATGTGGAAGCCAGCAGTGTAACTCACATCAAACACCTGGCCATGGTATCTGACATTGAGACGTCAGAACTAAAGGTACAGCTGAAGGAAAGAAGCAAGGGCTTCCCTTCCTGAAACACTTGCCAACGTCCCTGCTCAACTCTAAGTCATCAGCAGGTTAACTAGGTGACATCACCAATTCCGAGTATCACTCGGAACAGCCTCAATTTCCACTGCCAGGCATACAACACCAAGAGACAACCTGCCTCCAGGTTATCTTCAGGAGCGGAGGACACTACACCATCAGCTCCAGCACGTCTGAGGTGACCAGTTTTGAAACCTTCTCCATCTATTCTGATAAAGGCAGAGGGCTCAGAGGAGGAGGCAGGAGGAGGAGAAAGGCACGGCAAAGGGATGTGCTGCAGGTTTCCCTGCATGGTGAGCAAACACTGACTCTGGTGAAACTTCTATTTCATGGAAGATAATCTGTCCACCACCCACGGGGAATAATTGCAGCTCTGTAACACCACCCAGGACCAAGAACTGAATATATATCATAGGATGATGACAGCACATCAGTGTAGGATTACTGGACTATTAGAACCTGGTTATTGCAACTTCACTAAACCATCTGAGCTAGAATTTTACATGATAGGTGTACTTCAGCTGATCTTTTTATTTGCTTTGAGGAAGAAGATAAATTATCTGTGCAGAACTGTTTCTAAAGATAAAGATAAATGTTGGGATTCTTCTTTTCAAGAAGATCTACACCCCCTCATATCTGCAAAAGCATCAGAGATGGGGCATGTTCCCATGTCACTATGCCTGAATTTCCTCAAGCTGTTAGCCCTTGAAAGGGAGAATCCTGGGGACAGACACAAAGCACTACGTTCCCTCAGACTGCTTTTCTGAGGCTTAAGCCCAGAACTGGAAAAAGAAGCTGAACTTTCTTCATGGTTCAATCAATTGACCTGGGCCAGGCTGGGCACAACGTTCCCTTCAGCATAAGTTTCAGCTCCCTGGTTCCTTTTCACTCTTCCACACCTTATTCCTTTCTCCCCTCAGTTTTATCCACTCGTCAGAAAAATCCAGAAACAAAGCAGTAAGGACTATACAGGAGCCAGAGCTGCAGATGGGCACCACCAATGAGAGAGTGAGAAGAGCAGAACCCATTCCCAGGATGAAGTTCTGCTGCACATTCCCAAAAAGCCACGGCTCACATTTCATCCTTCCATACCCACACACTAATTAATAGAAACACTGCAACGAATACCAATTATAGCACCGTGTTTTCATTGAAATAAGCTACTAGGCACAGGTTCAACTACTATCAGTTTGCAGTGCAAGTTCTTTCTATTAAAAACCTTGATAACACAAGCAAATATAGCCATCACTGCCTTCTCCCCTCGGCTTCAGCTCCGCAGAGATAGGCAACAACATAACTGACACTATTTAATCTCCACCGACCACTCTGACCCTCAGCCTGAGCACAGCTCCATTCCCACGGAGCTCTCGGCTGCTCAGCTCACGTAGGGCCAGCTCAGGGTTTTAAGGTCTTGCTTCTTCTGCAACATAAACATGAATAACCCTCATTTCATAACGACCCAAGCAACCCATGATGGAGCCTTTCTTTCACGTTGGCTTGCCTTGAGTTGGTCGCAGTGGAACCACAAGTTCCTCTTGCCCAAAGAGGCTCACCATTGTAAAATCATTAATATCTTCCAGACACAACTCCCCAGGGGCTTAAGATCAACAGCATAAAATGCTCAAAACCTTTAAGACAATACTCTGATTAAATTGTTTTGCTGGGTATTCTAACAATGGAATCACAGAATCACTAGGTTGGAAAAGCCCTTTAAGATCATCAAGTCCAACCATCCCCGTCCTGTGCTAAACCAGATCCCTGAGCACCTCATCTCCCCTCTGTTAAACACACCCAGGGCTGGGGACTCAGCCCCCTCCCTGGGCAGCCTGGGCCACAGCCCCACAACTCTGCCAGGGAAGAACTTTTCCCTCCCATCTGAGCTGACCCTGCCCTGGGGCAGCTTGAGCCCATTGCCCCTTGTCCCATCTCTTGTCCCCTGGGGGAGCTGAGAGACTGGAGCTGCTGTTAGGCTTTGGAAGAATTCTTTTTGAATGAGTTCACCAGGATGCTGTTAAAGGGTAAAAGTGTGTGTCATGGCCGGGACGGGTGATATCCTACCAGGTCAGAACACAGGAACCCTCCCACCCTGTTCAAGTGAATTCTGGCTCTGACTATCAGCGTGGTACGACCCAGCACGTTACTGCTTAATTTGGCATGTGGGGACAAGCAATGCCACTCATCTGAAGCAAGAGACATATAATTTCTGCTGAAAAAAAACCCCCTTTTGCCCATTTTTCCTTTTTCTCCATGCCTCCAACACTTTTTTACCCTTTTCTCCAATCATATTTGCATCTTTTTCTGTTTAAAAATCAAAAAGATCAATAAGTGCTGATACCTACAGGCAGCAGCACCCAATGAAGGTGTAATGGTAGCTGTGAATGGTGAAGACCACAGAGCAAGACCTCAAACTCTAGGGCAAACATAGAAGCAACACAGAACCATGGCCAAAGAAAGGAAACATCAGATAAGGTCACTGGTTGTACCACAAACATCTAAATGATACAGAAAGAGCATTACAGACAGATGACATGGATGCTTTTTACACTTCAAAGAACCTGTCTTGGTGAGAAAATAACCTTCTCACCAAAGTCTGTGTTCGCCAATGGCACATTTTTTCCAAACACAACAGTTTCTCAAGATACCAAGAAAGCATGGATTGCTGAAGGTACCTGTTTTCCAAGAAATTAAGGGAATACTCACCCCTTCATACAGAACCCCTATTAATTACAATTTGAAAAGCAGTTTTTTAAAAAACCCCACATTTTAGCTATTAAAAATTGAAACAAATTCTCAGATAACAGTATTTATAGTATTTTAAAAGATCAAGTGATGTTGTTATCACAGAACCTTAAATCTGCTTTGCAAGAGCATTCATACAGGCAGGAAATACTGTCATATAAACTCCAACTAAACAGGCCCCCATCTTTTTTTTAAACACAGATACTACATTTTCATTTTAAAAGTACAAACAATAGAAAAGAAAAATAAGAACACCTATTTTCATCAAAACTTCTTCCTGGTACTCTCCTTAGTGTGATAATTTCTGACAAGTCAGACAAAAGTTCCTATTAAATGACAGGCAGTCATCCTTATAAAATGCCTCACACAACTGCACCCCCAGGGAAAAATAAAATAAAATAAAAACCTTTGCAAAACATCCACTACTATATTTTAAGATTTATTCAGTCAACACCTCATAATCATCTCTAAATCTAATGGGACACAAGCGCATTTCATCAGAGATGAAAATCTTCAGCGCCTGCTAAAATGAGAATCAGAAAATTATTACAATCTAGTAGTTTGGCTTGCAGTGTGCATTAATCAGAAATCATAATAAATCCACATGCTTCTTCAGACAGCACATTAGTCAAAGAGTTTTGTATGATAACGACATTGACTAATGGGCTCGGAGTTAGAAGGGTCAATCATAAACTCATCAAATGCTTCATTTAATTTCTTAATTTGGACAAACACAATTTGTTTATGGGAAAGATATCAGGTGTTCTTGAATGAGTAATGGCTATGAAACCAAACTCCATTAATCAGCTCTTGATTACAAATGACTCCAAGATTGTTTGTTCTAATTTCATTCATTTGGATCAACAAAGAAAACACGAGCCAAGGAAACCACTTGGACAAAATAGGACACTTAGTTCTCCACCTTTAATAAAGTTGTGATAAATATTCTTTCAATAACTGTAAAACAAGACTTTTATTACCCACATTAAGAACTATCCTTGGCCCAAGTGGGAAAAAATTAATATATATGATTTATAAGAAGAACGTGGGGGCATGAGACAAGATCTTCAGGTGTTGGGCGACTGCCCTCTGAACTCAGAGCAACGTGCTCGAGCATCAGGTTTTCCTGAAAGGACAGATGTGAGAAGCACGAAACCAGGAGGATTGGATCCCCACTGACAATGTTTTTCAAGAAAATGAGGGAAATCAGCATCTTCAGCAAGTAGGCAAGTGAGCTGAGCAGAGCTGGTGGTAAGCTAAGAGGAGAGAAGGCCCGTGGAGCTGTGTGTACCGGCATTCACAGATTCCACCTGCATTTTCCAGGCTTTAAATACGTGAAACCTGGCCCGTGTTCCTGCACGCCATTTGTGACCCAGCCCGTATTCCTGCATGCCATCAGCATTCCCCAGTAGCTCTGCACTCTGTGGCCATGCAGAAGAACAAAAGAAGTTTCCCAAAGTTCTCTTGCTGGAGCTGCATTGAGGTGGAGCTGTCGCCAACATCATTATGGAAATCACATCCCATCTGAACCCACCTCAACCACGTAGTGACCAGATCCCACGTTGCTTCTTTGGCCCAACCCCACCTGGGTGAGCCAGCTTGCTGCTCCAGCTGCTGCATGGTCCCAAGCTGTCGCACGACCGACCCCCTGAGCGCAACCCACAGCACTCCAACTTCCCAGTGCCTCACTTACACCATTTACAGCCACCCAGGAGCGGTACGAGGGAAAGATTTCCTCCCATGACCAAGGAAGTGAGATGCAAATTCCAACAACCAACAGACCATCTCTCAGTGGAGATGCCTTCATGTTCCCCTGCTCTGCGACAGAATGGGCTGCACCTTACAGCACCAACACGACCTCCAGCACTATCTGGCTCTTAAACTTTGAGTACTTCATGCAGCAGCACTGACAAAGAGAAATACTCATCTCTGCTTAGAAGTCTGCCTTGTCCTGTGAGTATATACTTCAATATGATAGAGGTAGCTAATTCTGTATCTGTAGCTCAGGTACCTTTGCTTCACACATAGCACTGGGTATTTCTGGAGAACCCTGCAGTTCTCTCCAGCTGAAAAAATACAACTTCTCATCTCAGTCTGAGCTAAGGAGGAAATGAGGGTGACATGGTCACACATGAGACCAAGTTCTGGGAGATGGGCTTCATTCCTGCTCCATCACAGCCCACCTGCAACTGCTGAATGGCTTGAAACCATTGCTCTACCTCAAAGGGCACTGTAATTTAAAATCCATCGATAGGGAGTATTTACCTGTTAGATTATAGGTGCCTTGGACATGCCTACCAGCCGCAGTACGAACAAGGCCTCCTGTAAGTGCCTCCACACTGGAGAACTCACAGGATGCACCGTTGTGACACAAGAAGGAGCAAGGACACCGTATTCCTTTCCCACTTACTCCTCCCTTCAGCAAGCTGAGGGAGAAATTTTGGCAAACTTCACGTTGGGAAATCAGCTGGAGAAGCCAGAAACGTTTAAACACACGATCCGTGCCCAGCAGCCGGAGCCAGTGCTGCCGAGCAGGCTATGTACTTTAAAGCCCTTTTCTGGGCATTGAGGCCATCACATCCAGCCAAAAGCTCTCCAGTTTCCCTTGTAGAAAATCTAAGCTGAAGGGTGGTAATCACCCAAAGATTTACAGGGCTTGCTGGCATACCTTAGGGCACACACTCTAGCTAATGCTTTAACCCTCCCAGACCTAAGCAGGCCCCTATAGAGAGAATGGCAGGACAAGGGGGATGGATTAAAGCTAAAGGAAAGAAGGTTTAAATTAGATATTAGGGGGAAGTTCTCTCCAGAGAGAGTGGTGAGGGGCTGGAACAGGCTGCCCAGAGAGGGGGTGGGTGCCCCATTCCTGGGGGTGTTCCAGGCCAGGTTGGATGGGGCCCTGGGCAACCTTGTGTAGCTCCAGGCCTGAGGTTGGTGTCCCTGCCTGTGGCAGGGGGGTTGGAGCTCTGTGATCCTTGGGGTCCCTTCCAACCCATACTATTCTATGATTCTATGAAGATGGTGTGACAGATAAAAATATGGGAAATATGGGGCAAAAATATGAGAAATGAATGTTTTGCTATCAATTCTGAGCTGTAACATCTCCCCAGAGACGTGCTGAAACAGAAACTCACCACACAACCACATATGGTTTCTGCAGCCCAAACAGGGTATAATTAAATTACTGGGCAAAGTTGCTAAATATGAATTGATATAAAACTTAAGCTAACTGAAAAATTGTCTTTGACTTAAGATCAAGAGCAGGACTGAAAGATTCATCTGCACATAATTAGTACACATATTTGCATCAAAATCATGTATACCATATGCTGCAATATTACTGAAAACCCATTAGTTGTAAGGGAGCCTGAGATACTTTTGTTTCTTGGTAGCACAAAAAAAAAAAACCAGGTCTCAGATTAAAAAACTAACAGAATAAATAGACATTTCTAAAAGCTTTAGAGTATTTCTAAAGGCAATAAATGCTCATTAACTAATAAAGTTACCCTAAAGTCTACTGATAGGCTCCTGTTTACATTATGGAACCCCTACATTAGCAACTATTCATTGGCTTCTTCAACTAGAAAAAATGTACATGTTCAACAGAAATGGTTCAAAGAATCTTTTTTTAAAAATAAAAATACCCCTTGGAAGAGCCTAGAAGAGGCTCAGGAAGTGAGTGGCTGTTGGACACCCAGTCACAGTGGTATGACAAACGGCACGAGTGAATTACTTGGTTTCAAACACATTTAAATGAAACAAATTTGGGCAGAGAATTAAGTGATGGGCTTTTTTCAGCAATCATGAAAATGAAGTTGAATTAATTACTGAAGTAATTATTGATTAATCAAGTGTTTACTTTGCTCACCAATGACACAAACCAGCTGCACTTCAAAAATCACAGAGTCTATAAGGACAAGACCATTAATATGTTAAAAAATAATGAGTTGGAGTAATGACTTTTTTTATAGTCATTGCTTGCAGAAGTTGTTGTATTTTTAGCACTCTAAGGAAGAGAATAAATGGATATTCAGGAGGCTTCTGGATTGCCTTAAGCACCTCACGCCCTCCCTTCAAAATCTGGATGCAACAGCAATCAAGGTTCTTGCCTGCCTACAACAAGATGTTGTTAATAAACACTTGCAAACACTAATTTGTGGCTATAACAAGAGAACACTTCTTTTGCTGAACAATGTCCAAAGCTATTCCATGGTATCAGTTATTTTTTGAAACTCCAGGTATGAGAAAAGAAAGAATTCACTGTAGAATGAATTGTTGAAAACACACAAATGAACACAATGCCTTATGAGGTTCCTGTGTTAAGTTCTTCCTTAAATTTCTGCTTCATTTTCTGGCAAAAAAGGTACTTCTGAAGGACTTTGGTTTGACTTTTGGGGTCACAAGGGAAGCAAAACAGGTAATGAAATCCACAGGTGTGGTTTCTTCTGTTTATCTCCACCAATGACCCAAGAGAAGTGGGGGGACACAGTCAGACCACCTACCAAAGCCTTTACTAGCTGGGGCTAAGCATTCAGGAAGACAAACGAACCAGGACATGAGGCTGGTGAACATAACCCAAGTCTGGTACTTTGGGTACCAACCAACAGCACGTTCAGAGCCTCTTGCAGGAGGAAAACCAATAGTCTGTTGTTACTCAAGAGTAGCCCCAGGAGCAGCAGTCCTCAGTCACTCTCTGTGTCCCAGTTGGTATGTATGAAAGGATCCCTGTGTATGTTCACCCATCATTTTGGAAGGCTGTGGATGGGGGGCAACCTGTCTGCAATTGAATTTTTGGAATTCACAAACACAGGACACAACTGCCTCGTGCATTTACATGTTTCACAAAATCAGAGTCCCAAGGTTGGAAAAGCCCTTTAAGATCATCAAGTCCAACTGTTCCTGTCCTGTGCTAAACCAGATCCCTGAGCACCTCATCTCCCCTTTTTGTAAACACAGCCAGGGAAGGTGACTCAGCCCCCTCCCTGGGCAGCCTGGGCCAGGCCCTGACAACTCTTTCAGTAAACCTGTGGTTGGCCATCCCTCTACCAGTCAATTCTTAATGCTGTCTTACATTGGCCAGCAAAGAGATAATTATCTTCAGATTTGAAGACAACCCCTATGGAGGACATACTCTGATGGCAATGTCTCACCAGTATGTTTGCAGGACAACTGTTCCATCTTCCCTCCACCCACCTTCATTTCCCTCCCAAGTTCTTGGATTCATTCACAAGTTTGCTGGGTCACCTGCTCACATGAAGATTATGAGGGGGCAACCAGTAAAACCTTCTACTCCTGAGCAGACCTCAGCCACAGAGGGAGGAGATACCATGGGAAGAGTACTAAAATGACAAAGGCATTAAGGAAGAAAAACCATAAATAGCAATTGGGGGGGGTGGGGAGGGCTACAAGCTTGTAGCTGAAGCCCCATCAGGTTTTCTCACATTTATTTCTGGAGGCATGAAATAAATTCCTGGCCACCTCAGGACAACCTTGCATAGTGAGCTTCATTAATTCCAACCTAAACCAGCTTTACATCTGCTTCTTTTTGTGTTTGATTTTAATGTTTTAGCAGCTTGCCCTCAGTACACAAGCACAATAAACATTTCACCTCCAATGACTGTGTACTGTAACAACCCCCAAAGTCCTGATCCCCAAAATCCCTCACTGGGTAAGGGACAAGGAGGCTGCAAGCTCCAAGCACCTGGTGGAAGCAGCAACGTATTTGCACCCCTTTAAATTCTCCTTAGCTTGGGGCCCAAGAAATTCTGCACAACAGACTCCTAAAAACATTTTTAGCACCTCCATCCCTGTCTGTCATGTAGGGAAAAGGGTCTTTGACAGGGTATCTCTGCTCACAGGATGGAGATATTTTTTACACAGATGGAAGTAAAATTAAATTATCTAAAGTGCCAACAGACACTACGCAGAACAACGGTTTGAAATGGACAGAAATACAAATTTTATATGAAATCAAACTGAATTTGATAGTAAATCAAGCCATCCACACCCCCACAGTAACTACAGGAATTGCTTTTTCAATCTTTAGCAACTTTGAAGCTTATCATAAGCTCAAATTCTTTACCATTTGGGGCAAAGCATTACTTTAAAAGCCATTTTTAAAATTTCCACACAACAGGTTAAGATTTGATGTATTATTTCATCCTCTGGGCATACATGCCAGACATGTTATTAGTTATGCACCCTTCTAAGATCTAAGGGTGCACGATTAGGAATTCAAACCAAGGCCATCAAGTTTTAGGTGGAAAGGCACTAAACAGCAAACTCAAAAGCAGGAAAAACCAGAAGCAAAAATGAGAGCTCTATAGACTTTTTCTAAATTTGGCATTTAAAAATAAGCACCAATAAAAGGAAATTTTCCTACTTGTTGCCACCTGCCTGCCTTGCTACTTTGCATAGCTAGAAAAAGGCAAAATAAGAGGCCAGCCTATTTAACTAAACATTTTTTTATTAAAGTAAAAGAAAAGCAAGGATCTATGAAGTAGCGAGTGATCCTATTAGTTCCACTAGACTAAAATCATACAGTCTACGTATGTGGTCCTTCCAGCCACATCTGTTATGAGCCATTTTGATACCAGAAAGCAGAGAATATTTGACTATTTATTTATCAGGCACCGAGGGCAAATTAGGCTTATTTTCCTCAATTATGTCTTATAATGGCTAGATTTCTAAAAAAAAAAATGCAATAAATATTATAAACCACTTCTATTTTTGCAACAGCTAAGGCCAAAATACTCATGACATTCAATGATTTTCTTTTTAAAGGGTATGTAAAAAGTAATAAAGATGCACAGTGCACAATTAAAGGGAGCAATCTGATAGTATAACTCACAGATAATGAGCTAAATATCCAATATCCAGAACTGCTGCCAACGAGATCTGATAAGGGTTAAATGCTTCTGATTTGTATTCATCATTTTTTACCACATATTGCTAATGTCACGTTAGAGCCTCAGTTCTGGAGTTGCCTTTAAATAAACTTGTCAGGAATTCTCTGCACAAACCCCCTCAATTCTTGCACGCTCTTTGGGTGATAGATTGAAATGCAGATTCCAAAACCAGGTCAGTCACTTATTTCAACTCCAGACCTTTGAAAATCCAGATCAATTGGCTTTTGTCATCGTCTTTATACAGAGAGGATGACATCTCTGCTTACTACCCCAGACAAATTTTCAGGCTACTTTGGTAAGGGCAGCCAGAGTGCTAGCTGGAAACATCCAGGCACTATTTCTTATTGATGCATTTACTGTTTGGAATCCTCATCCGTATTTTTTAATGCAAAATCATGGGTGCCATGCAATAATTTACAGCACAAATTAGCCAGCTTTAAAGTTTTGAGGTTTTCCATCAAGCTGGCAGGTTTTAGCAAGGCAGGATTTGATGCAGGGCAAACTTTTCCCTTAAAATTCAGGGTCTGAGCAAAGGTTTAACACAAAACCCCAGCTCAAATCTTCTGCGCTTCTCCGTCTCTCGGTAATGAAGTCTGGGAAAGAAATCACAGACACCCAAGTGGTTTGGCAACTGTAAGTGACAGAAGCTCAGCTAAATCCTCTGTTTACACTGGGGATTAGCTAGGTAGATTGTGCGCCGCAAACTGAGCTGTCGATGGTCAAGGGAACCTGCTCCCTGTCAGCCCGTGGGGCAGCGGCACAAAGCCTGGTCCTGGTAGGAAGTGACCCATAAACGCATCCCTACCAAGGATTTATACAAAGCCAGTCTGCCTCATAGAAACTCCATATGACCATTAACCGGCCCGCAAGCCCTGCCAGGAGGCCTAATTACAGGTCTACAGAGCCCAATAACAAAAGCTGAAGAGCTTTAGCCTAGGGATGATCTGCTTTATACTGACTTGAGAGAGTCCATATAGAGTGACAAAAAGAAAGAGGTTTAGCTTTAAAATTCTCCCAAGAGACAAAGCATTGTGGCTAGGGCTGGAAGGCCCACATGCAACATACTTCAGATAGGCTTAAACATGCCACCCTCTCAAAATTAACATTCAACTATTGCCTGCTTAACATCTGCTCAAACACGGCAAGTTGCTGTGATATTGTTTGACAAGGCTAAAAAGGCTTCCTGGTATCTCAGTATTAAGAAGGGGAAGTAAATAAAGGCATGCAAATATAAATTTATAGCTAAATGTTTAGCATTTCAACTGAACAACAGTTTTTCTAAAGCCAAAATCAGCTGACTTAACAATTAAAGGGGAGTGCCTTAGTATCTTCAATTATCACCCGGCTTAACGAGAGGTAGGATGCTCACATTCATCTACACCAACAAAGAAGAAAATTATTTAGCAAAGTGCAGAGCAAAGCCAGCACAAACCAGGGCTTGGAGACAAAATTTCTTGACAGCCCTACACTACCTGATTATAAAACTGGATGTCTTCCCCTCCTCCCCTCCCAAATACAGGGAAATATTCATTATTTTACCAGTTCCTACAGCAAGAGACCAGAAGCAACAATTCCCACCCCCAAAATGCACCAGGAATTAAAAAAAAAAAAAAGGAAAAAAAAAAATCAAATTGCAGAGAGTCTGCTTTAGTGTTTGTTATCTTTCAGAGAAATCAGCTGTTATTTCCAACACTAATATCTACGTTAGAATCTAAAAGCAGATTTTCCCAAGGTAATAAATACCTGTAATTCCTGCTCAGGCTGAGCAGTCAGCCACTGGACCTTCCTTCCCCAAAATCCAGTGATGAAGAGCAAGGGGCAGGTAATAATGTGTAAGTCACTGCTATGGCCTTTGTACTAGAACAGGACTCGAAAAAGTTGACACACTGAAAGCGCTGTCAAACTTCCACTCAGTAAATCCAGAACATTATCAGTGTATTTCAATATCCCACCTTCTCTTGCCTAAAAAGCCACAGGGATAAAGCCACATGATTTCCATGGCAATAAGTTGATGGGAAGCCAAAAAACCCCATCTCCAGACTGAGAAGACAACTCTAAACTGTTAATGAGTCACTGAAGCACCAGAGGAAGGCTAAAGCAGAACAAGGACTATCTAAACCAGTTTGTACCTGAATTCTTTTGGAAATCTTCCTGCTGTGAAGTGTCCCTTGTCCCTGGGTAACACCGTTGTCCATGGTACTTGGTGTGAAAGCCAGGTTAGGTGTTTAACTTGCCTAATGCACACGAACTGAGCTCAACCAGCTTTTGGGCCAGTGTCTCCTATGTTTGGGCAATCAAACGCTCTGTGGTTCTATGATTTACAGCCATTGAAGTGGACATCATATATTTTGAATAAAGCACAACATTTTCAGCAATTCCTCTAACACATAGAGCCAGATAGCTCATCAGTTACTTCACAAGTGTGGGATGGACCTTGTATCAAGCAGTATGTACAGACACAGCTTTGTATTTCAGTAAAGTACAGGTTAAAATTAAATCCTACAGCACCACGCTACAACAGCAACAACTAACTCATTGATGGTGAATGTAAGAGGACAACAGTTTCTTTAAAGAGTTTTAAACTTGGCATAAAACCACATGGTAACTCCAATTTTTATTCAATTAATTAAATTAAATTACTGGTTCAAAAATGAAAAATGGTTACCAAGATAGGCATCTTGCCTCCCTTACTAGTGCCACATGAAATAGGAAAGTGTCTCTCCACAGAGAACAAGTACGCAGACGGGTCTCTTGATCATAGAATCATAGACTGGTCTCGGTTGGAAGGGACCCCAAGGATCACAGAGCTCCAACTCCCCTGCCACAGGCAGGGCCACCAACCTCCAGGCCTGGATCTACACAGGGTTGCCCAGGGCCCCATCCAACCTGGCCTTGAACACCTCCAGGGATGGAGCATCCACCACCTAAGCTTGCTATGTACTTCTGCTACTACTTAAATAAATCAATATAAATACAGATATGGACCAACTCAGTTTGGTGCTTGAAAAGAGAGAAACAAACCCAAACTTTTGGAGAGCACAGAATAAAGTCTCAGGAGCAGAAGCAGCAAGAGGACAAAACACAGGAAGTCTGAGTGCTGGTTCTCAAGAGCAAAGAAAAACTACATCTCCTTGAAGTGATGTACGAAGTGCCAACGGTGACGCGCACCAGCCACTGCAGCGAGCGATGGAGGAAGGGGCTTGGTGTTTGCCAAACAGAAAGGGTGGAACTGTTGTCTTGATGTTCTGATATGACAGACGTTAAGTGTGTTTAAAAGAATCTTAATTTTACTTCTAACAGCAACACTTACCAGCTGCCTCGAGGACCAGCTGCAATCTGGCTTTGGCCTGTTCCGCAGGAGTCTGGAAAGAGAGGATTGATACACCTTGAGAAGCCTTCACACACTCACCACGCCAGGTCACACCTTACCGCCCCCAGCACCAGCTCTCACCTCGGTGAGTGACCCAGCCCTACGTGCCTTCCAAGGCTGAAAGGAGTTCTGTCCCATTTGAGTTTGAAACTACCAGAAATTAGGAAGTACAATCCCAACAAGATAGTGCTGTGGCACCCTGACCAAGCTGAGCACCCACACCCACCTGAAGCTTCAGCTCCTTCCTCAACCCTCCAACAATGAATCTTCCCCAGCTCCTTGGCGACCCTGTTACACATGGTTACACAAGTATGCTCAAAATCTGGGCTTAATATGATAAACGTGGCTGGTTTGTCACACTTCTATTATCTGTTTTGACTTTTTCCTCTCCTCAAGGTATTTCTTCACATCTGTTGGGTTGAGGAACACACTGTTGGCTGTATACCCACTATGCTAATTATTCCAAGTGATGTCTTACTGTGTCCAATGTGCTTGCCATCCCTCTAATTTTGAAGCCACTCAAAACATTTTCACAGTTAAATTTATACACAAACCACATTTGTCACGGAGTGCAGAAGTTGATTATTTCTGTAAGCATCTGAGAAGTTTGGGAGGATTCTGCTCTGACATGACAGAAAGTTTTGGTGTCATTGCTCAGCTTTGAAAACTCTCCCAGGCAGATGCTCTTACTGGAACAGTTTTTCCTGATGACCAGTCTGAATCTGCAGCCTTCCAGTTTCACCCCATTAGCCACACAAATATTTATCAAGGTAATTAGGGAAAGCTCTTCACTATGAATGTCCCAACTGATCACAGAATTATTGAATGGTTATGGTTGGAAAAGACCTTCAAGATCATCGAGTCCAACTATCTGTCCAGCCCCACTAGGTCCAACTCTAGATCATGTCACCAAGCACAACATCTGCTCTTCTTTTTAACACCTCCAGGGACGGTGACTCAACCACCTCCTTGGGCAGCCTGGTCCAATATCTGACAGCCCTTTCAGTACAGAAATTGTTCCTAATATCCAACCTAAACTTCCCCTGATGCAACTTCAGGATGTTTCCCCTTGTCCTGTCACTGGCTACCAAGGAGAAGAGACCGACCCCCACCTCACTACAACCACCAGGAACTTGTAGAGAGCGATGAGGTCTCCCCCCTCAGTCTCCTGTTCTCCAGGCTGAACAATCCCAGCTCCCTCAGCCACTCCTCATAAGACTTGTCTTCTAAACCCCTCACCAGCTTTGTACAGCTTTGTAGCCCTTCTCTGGAGATGGATGCCCTGATGATGCCCTACAGATGATGCTTTGCAGGGCAAGAGAGTTGGCTTTTCTCAAAAGGTCTTTCAATTGAAGCCACCTCAGATGGCACTGAGTGTGCTGTCACAAATTACAGCATGACTGATGCCATATTTCTATAAAACATGATCTGCACAGAATGGCCTGAGAAACTGTGAAAAAGGCACTGTCGTAATCTGAGAGAACAAGGGTTTAGCAAGCTTCCAGCTTGAATCTCTCTAATACTGTGTGCAGAAGCACACACATTCTTCTACTAATTCAGGAGAAAAGCCGTTTCTGCTCTTTATTTCTTTATTAATCCCCCATTTTACATTATGTCTGCACTGATTAAGAGACACTAACTGATGGCAAAGAACAATTCCATTGCTACTACAATTGCCCCTTTCATGAGCGCGCAGTATGAAAGACGCTACATTAATCCACAGCTTAATTCCTTAAGAAGGAAATTTAAATGAAGATCCAGATTTTGGCTGTATAGGAGTCTAATATTTTAGGTTAGAATTGTGCTAGCTGCTTGCACAAACCTGAAATTACCAGACAAAATGTAACTGCTACGCCGATGGTACCATTAGTGTTGACCACTAATCCCAGCGGCAGCAAGAAGAATCTTGTTTGTTAAAGTGTCTGGAATTAATATGTAATTAATACACTATGTTTTGGCATATTAAATAAGGTACTAGAGGAAAGGAAGGAGAAGAAGAAAAGGATCCACTTTTCTACCAGAACTCATCCAGCTTACTACGCTGCGGAAAAGCTGTCCTTGGCTTTGTGGTTTGTTCTGTTCCCATTACAAGTTTAGATATAAAAGAAGGAGAAAATAAAATATCTCAAGGGTGACTTTAGCATGGTGAAATCCCACAGTCTGATTCAGCAGAGAAGGAAAGGTGCTTGGTGTACAAAACCTGCCCACATCTTGACACAGCATCCTGCCTACGGGCTGCCCACCGCAGGCAGCAAAGCAAGCTGACGTGTCTCGAATTCCACTGTTTTCTGTGAGAATCAAATGGGTCTCAAATGCTCTGGGACTTGTGTTTCAGAGCTACAATCCTCTATTCTTCCAGCAGGTATCCAGTTAGATGTTTAACAGAAATACCCAGGCCTCTCAAATAAAAGGATCTCTTCCTTTTGGCCATGGAACGGTCTATCTAGCACGACAGACCGCAGAGATGGCTCACCGACAGATATTAGCACACTCAAAGCCCACAGTGACAACACCTAGCACCACCACATCAACAGTAATTCCCTGCAAGAGCAGGTATCAAACCAGGCCCCAGAGGGAGAAGGAACAGCAGCGAGCGGCCATACGACTGAGGCCTCCTGGCACTAAGCACAGAGCTTCACCAACACTGTCACAACTGCTCCCCCTGCTCTGAAACACTCCACACAGCTCAAAACGCCTTTTCCCACTCCTCTCATGGAGGTATGAATGTATAAGGAAAGCTGGACTAAAATAATTCTCCTTCTCACTTTTATCCCACTGGAAGCTGCACGGGCAGTTGCTTCACAAGTGTCCTGCCCCAAGGGCAGCCCTACCACTAAGTGACACCCAATTGCTTCAGGAACATTAGCACACCCTCTGGAGAACTTGGTATAGATGCCTCACTATCATCCAACCTGATGGATGATATCACCCTGAACAACGAAGGGTTCCTCAGGAAAAGTTACTGGTTTGGCTCCAGCAAGCGTTTGTCCAACTGCTGGACGAGGCCAAGGCTCTGAGAAAATGGATAAAGATGAATTCACCTGAAAATCACCATCAGACCCCCAAGAAGGCCCTTAGCAACGTGTGAAAAAGACTGGCTGCTGGAGGTTGGTATTGATTTAGAAGACTATTTAATGACAACATTCAGAAAGGCCCTCAGGAAACTTCAGAACAGGGAAAGGATTTGTGTCAGAAACACTATCAGAGCGATGCCTAGAGTAAATGGCAAAACCCTCCTGCTTTCCTTAAGGTCTTAAGCATAACAGAGAAGGAAAAGAACTCAAAATGATGCAAAAAAGCAATGAAAACAACCAATTGTTTATAGTACCAAGTGACAAAGGCAACAGCTAATGGTCAGAGCAGGAAAGGGATTCCCTTCCCTGCAGAATAACGGGAAGCAGAGGAAGCATCCCTAACGATGAGCTTTCTGTGTCAAAAAGCACCTGGTAACACACTGGAATTACACTTTAGAGAAGCACTTTATCATCCAGGACACCATAAACTAGAAATATCCCTGGGATTGATAATTGTTCCAAGTATCTCAAGCAAAAATTTGACTCTGAGTATTCAATTCTTAAGGCAAGCTTTCTCAGGGAGCTGTGGTGCAACCTTCTTACCTCGTACTCCTTGTGATGTCTCCCACAGCATGTTTCACCAACAGCGTACCTGGATAATAAAATTACACCAAGCCCAGTGTGTGTGTGTGTGCCCAATTTGGTGTTCAGTGTGTAAAAAACCCCACACATGAGTTTCTCACCACTAGCAGCTACAGGGAGCAGTGACGTGCTTGATGGGCAGCTTCAGACATGCCCCCAGTGCTGTGTTTCTCCCCAAATATTTAATTACAAGGGGGATTTGGCTTTTTAGTTTTAACCACATCCATTAAGAGGTTGAAATAATCACTTCAATTCAGCTAGAAGACTTTATTTTTTCAAATCTCCTCGCTCCTTGTGGTGCAAGATACAGAGGTTTTGACTGAGAAAACACTATGCAAGTGGAAATCTGCTTAAGAACTGAGGGCAAAATTCAAGACACATTATGCGACTCACATAACGAGTGTGAATATTGTTAAGTAACACACGTGGAGCTTGTGTTTATTGTCTGTTCAATTCCTTTGATTCACCACTGATGACAGCAGTTGGGTAGAATTGAACTACAGGACTTTTTTAACATCTCTGGAAAAGCCCAGCAGTGTTTTAATCATCTATTTTTGTGGTTTTACATAAATGCTTTATCTTTGTGTTTGACCCAGGCAAACCCCACAGTCGTTCAGCCTTCTGCATCCCTATAGCTAGAGATGAGCATCAGTCCCTAAGGACCACACTTCCCCAGCAAGCACAACCAGCCCACTCCTGAGCTGCCTTGGACATGCACGCTGCCTGAAATTCCATGTTTTACTTGCAGGGAAGAGGTAGGATATCAAATATGTTTAACGAAAGTAGTCAAGGTGGTAATTGAAAAAGATGTTTCCACTTCCTGATGAAGCCAGCCTATCCTCCAGGGATTATATGATATGGAGATGGAGCAGGATATGGATAGAAAGAAGACTGAGGAACTCATGGAGGAAAATATGGCTCTAGAAGTGGCTCAGAAACCAAGTATGGCTGAAGCATTGCCCCTTGGCTGGGAATTCGAACCGATAAATAGAACTACTGAAGTTTCTGAAGGCAAACAGAGTAAGACTTGCAAAAAACCCCTTGATACTTCAAATAATTTGCTTGGTCATGCACTAGAATCTCATACAGAGGGTTTGGGGAAGTTTAGAGATAAATCCCCAGTTACAGGAAACAAATCTCTGATGTGGACTGGACAGTTGAGTTGGACTGATCCCATGCAGTGCTCATTCAACACAAATTGCATCTCAGGTAAGTTCTTCAATAGGAGGGTGGTAGATCACTGGCACAGCTTGCCCAGAGAGGTGGTAGAAGCCCCATCCCTGGAGACATTCAAGGTCAGGCTTGATGGGGCTCTGGGCAACCTGATCTAGTGAAGATGTCCCTGCTCACTGCAGGGGGGTTGGACTAGCTGACCTCTAACGGTCCCTTCCAACCTTACCCATTCTAAGATTCTGTATTGCAATAAAAACCTGTGAAGCTACAGATCTCCAAACTTCACAAGTCAGTTTGTTGGCACCAGTTGAAATGTCACCAGAAGAAAAGGGTTGTGTCCAGTGTTCCTCCTGAAGACGACTCGTGGCCTCACAGCCAAAACCCACTGGAACAGTGACAGGACCAGATGTTCCTCTACATGGTTAGGGATGGTATCAGCACATCCATACCTCACAACTGAAAAGAGAACAAGAACTGTGGTTGTGCCAAACACAGACCTCCCCAGCAAGCTGTCATTTCCCTAGGTCCAAAGTTCCCTTCGTGCAAATGCAGAGAGTAAAATTCCAGTTTAAAAATCAAAATCAAAACAACACCCACAGGACTCAATAAATAAACACTAATTAAGTAGCCCTAGATATGATTTTTGAAAGCCAAGCACAAATCCATCCTTCTGTTTTAACTCCAGCCTCCCACCTTTTCCTGAGGACATTTACCTAGCCTTTCCCAATGCCTGATGAACTCAAAAAAAAGGTTAAGAAAAAGCCTAACAAGAAAGAAGAAAACGTAAGTTTCCAAGTCATCTGAAGAGCTGGCTATCCAAAACCACTGGGAATATTTCCAAAGTGGGTCAGAAACCTCAAGCAAATGTTGTTTGCAATGAATTCCAGAACAAGAGAGCTGTTGAGGCTGTGAGTGCAAGAGAAATTCCCCAGCCTTACTGCCACCAGGACTCATCCAGAGGCTTTCTCAAGTGATTCTGTTTGTGCATCCTTCTCAGGCTTGCTTTTCCCTCAAAACCAGAGGAATTGTACAGGAAAAAACTTAAATTAAAATTAAAAAAGTAAAAAAAATTAAGCTCATCAACTCTTCATGCAATTAAGGAAACACCTGATGGGCGTGGATGGGGGGAAAGCCAGGAGACCCCAGCCCGGCTGGGCTGGCAGAGCAATGGAGAACTGCACCAGAGGGGACCTGGGGGCAGGATGCAGGGCTGGAGAGGGAGCCTGGGGTCTGGGGGAGCAAAGTGTGAGGAGACGTTGGGGTTAGCTGGGCTAAGAGGAGAATGGGCTCTATCCAATCTCCCCAAACACACTGATGTGGTACCTTGGACAGACAAGCTGCTGTTTCCATGAAAGCACCAAAAGCTTGAAGTCCTGCACAAGGAAAGAGGGGATCAAGGCACAAATCACCACAGACCACTTCTCAGGAGTATTAGGGATCGTGATCTGTCTGTATGGAAATGAAACTGCTGTGACAGGCACTGCAGGGACCCAGGAAAGGCCTCGAGTGACAGCACTGCACTGACCTGACAGGTACACCCAGCATTCAGGGGTACAAGAGAGCAATGGGCTAAACCAGATCGAGGGATAATAGCAGCAGGGACCAGGATGAAACATAATGCTGACAAATACAGGGTATGGGGCAGTGGGGAGAGCTTCACACCCCACTGCACTCTCAAAGAGCAGCACCAGTTCAGGAGAAAACAGTTCCACATCACCCTGGACAGCTAAAAGGAGACCTCAGTGTATCTCAGTAACCAGAAAAGGTGAGGGAGAAAGAACAGAAAACTAACTGAAGGGGACAGATATCTAATTTCATGTTAATATATTCAGTATGTCGGTGGCCTGCCTTCACCTGAAATGTTATACATCCCCATCCCAGCAAATCCAGCTCAACAGGGAAAGAGCAACAAAGAACCCTAACCCTGGGGACCTTTGAAATGGGTGTGCTCACGTTATGGGACATCTTGGGTAATGTGGGTGCTTAGCACAGGAATGGCTGCACTGCTTTTCAGTCCTTCAGTCCTCATTAGGAGAGGTTCAGGAAAAAAGATGCAATAATTACCACCAAAACTGAAAATAAAGAACTTACTCGTATTAGAGAACAGCTTACAGGAGAGTACAATAGTAAAAAAGCCCAAGCACCAACCCAAAGGAGACTGAGGATTTGTAATCACTGTCTTGTTCTTAGACAAGCCAGAGCAAAGAGCATGAATTTGAGGGTGGCAAATTGAAAACTGAGAGGGGAACATTTTTTCCCATTAAAAAATAATCCCAGAGAAGAATTCCTAATATGAATTAGTAACACAGAAGCATAATAAGCATATCCAGCATTATTTGAATTAAACCCCTACGTTTTCAGACTTAAATCAGCTTAAATGATCAGATGTTAAAATGACATTTATGTCTAAATCAGTGTTTCTTCTCTGACACAATCCATCAGTGACACACTCGGATGCAGGCGACGGTAGGACCAGTGTCCTGACCTAAAGCAGACCCACCTGCCCCAAAAAACTCAATGTTTGAGAAGCCATGGAAATGAATAAATTGGGAAAATGTACCCAGTAAGAGACAGCACCAGTTCTGATCACTTTACAAACAAGTAAGAGTCTCCCCAGCTTGCCTGCTGCCCAGAGCTCCCTTTCCATTCCGTGCAGGGTAGAAGGGGGCTCTGGGTTTACTATAACCCTGCTGATCTAGTAGTTGTATGAAAATGTTAAGTAGCTGAAAATGAAATAGATAAAAATTATATTATATTGACACAGGAGCAAGACACTACTGTTACTATGGGGGATAAAATTGGGGAAAGAAAACTAAAAAACCAAAGTATCTGAGGAATCGTCAGGGTGTTTAACGATCTCCAAGAAGCACAGTGGAGAACTGAGGATGCTAATAAAGGGAAATATCATTTCATTGCAAAATCCCTGATACCTTCTTACTTTATACAAATACTCTGAACAGGGACAAGAAACATTTTCAGCTCAAGAAACAGTTCATACTCCCTCTGCGCTAAGGATTCTTTACAGACCTCCCCTCCCCACAGACAAGCTCCCTTTTAATGCAAATGACTAAAAATGTTCCATTACGGCACTGAAATAGGACAGAGCACAGGAAAAACGTTGATCTTAGATGTTGCCAGGCCTATACAATTATCCAAGTGGGATACAGATGAATTAGGAGCGGAGGAAAATCATGTAAAGCGTGGTATAATAGTGATACCTGTCCATCAAGCTCACGGATGCTTTTGGCACTTCCATACACACACACACACAAAACAGCATCAGCAACATGTTAACTAGGAAAGGGCAATCATTAGCCATGAAAAATCAAAAAGAAAAAGCTGATTTTCCCTTTAATGTACAGAGAGACCTCAGAAAGGATATGCCTAATGATGAAGTGCAAAGTACTGCTTACCCAGCGACACACCAGCCCATGGAGAGGAGTACCCAAGGGGTGTCTGTGGAAGAAGGCTCTCCCTGCCACAGCCAGGAGAAACTGGCTGTACCTCGAGGGAAAGGTCTGGAAAACTCTTGTGAGCTGTGCAGATAGCTCTGTTCAGCCCTCCAGGACTGCAGAGTTACCAAAAGGGGATGATGGCAGGGTCTGGTCATTAAAATTCAGGGTAAAGACCGAATTGTTGGCATAACTATAAAGCCACTGCCAGAAAGCTGCTCAACACCTTCACAGAGCGTTAGAATTCTCTGTTAAAATACAAATAAAAGAGCGTTTTGACTACGTGTTTTTTGTCCAACTGAATTTTCATAGAAAATCCAGATCAAAGGGGGAAAACACTTTATCTTGTCCCCAAACATAACAGAGCCCTCGACGTGTGCTGTAGCGCAGAAGCAGAAGAGTCAGAAAAATCCCTTTCCTCCTATCAGCCAGATTACAAATGGTCATTAAAGCATTTGGATTTGTTAACTTTAATTGTAGATTCTGACATAGGCTCTGCTTAACCAGGCTTTTCAGGCTCCACTGAACTAGACTTTTCTTCTGACACAGAGACACGGGGATGCCCAGCATCTTCGGAGAACCGTGACACACATGGTGCTCAGGAAAACCTGCATCTTACTTTAGAACATAACCAAAGAAAATTTGGGAAATGAGTAACAATGGATACTGGAATAAAATCAAAGGCAGGAGGCAACGGCTGTGGCAAAGAGCCCCGTACAGCTCCTACAGGCGCCGGTGATTTTCAGTCGGCGTTCGAATCATTTTGCATATTCGCTGTAGCTGGTGCTCCTTTAAAGGACTGTGAGCCACAATGTGTTCATTGCAGGGAAAAGTACTGGGGAAAAAACAAGGAAAACAGTGGGTAGAGAAAATGGATTCACTCCCCACCAGAAATAGAGAGTTGTAAATAAGATTAAAATAAAAATGAAAAAAAAAAAATCAACAAATGCAGGTTTTTTAAAAAGGAAAATCTACCAAAAATGTTAAATGCACAGAGCTGTGAACTCTGCTTGACTTCTTTAACCAGAGAGGAAATGCAGATAATGCTGCATCCACACACATACACTAAAGGCTACAAAAATTACCAT